>CM031917.1:36822032-37314261 GCA_018703695.1 Prunus fruticosa | reverse complement strand
AAAATAGCAACTTTAATTCTCGCAAGTGCACGAATTGTTTATAGTATAGCTTATGTAAATACGAGGTCGATCCCACAAAGAATGGTAACTTGGTTCCAAGTTAAATTACTTAGAATGCAGCAAAACAAAAAAACAAGGAAACTAACTAACTAACAAATGGAAAGGTCTAGGACAGAATCCTAGCACCACACACGCACTCGAAATAAGGGGGCTTCATTGTTGAAATAAAAACAAGAAAGTGAAATGAAAGTGTTGGAAAGTAAACATTGGCAGCAATCAACAAGTTGTGAAATAATGATTGAGAGGTGTTAGAGCCTCCGAATCCACTGCTAGTCTTCTTATCCAAGTTATGAATGCATACAAATTGACTCAAGCTTCATCAACAATAAATTATCGCATACAAGCCTATGGTATCTAGGTCAGGATGCATGATTCTCCTAAGGCATGTGATTGTGCATGGTATCTACACAACACGTGATCTCTAATATGCAACCTAAGTGATCGGTGCATAATTACATATCATTTTGTACCCTTTTAACTTATGATTTGGTTATGTTTTTGAGTTAAACTTGTGCTTTTAATAAGTTTTGTGTTTGTTTCAGTGTAATAAGCTTGAGACTCACTAATTGCATTTTGGAGACAAATTAGCTCAAAACGGTGTCTGCAGATCAGTCAACTTCACGGATTAGAATGTACTTACTCAAGAAGAACCAGATAATGAGCCATACATCATTGGAAAGCTACGGAAGTCTATTTTCTGTAGAATTTTACGGTTCATGATTCCGAGTCTTCTAGAGAAAGTTATACATGTTTTGGCAACTTAAGGTCAAATTCGGCAGCATCTGCGTTACTGCGCCAAAAATCACATTTGAAGGCCTTCCGGATTTTTCCTTGAGTTGGGCTGCATATGCTTGGAAAGATAAGACAAAGAGTTTCAAGATCCATATTTTTCCAGAATTTTATGGATGGAGAAACAAGCCCAAAACGAGCCCAAAATAAGACTGCAATGCATTGTCATGCATGACATATGCATGAGGTGTTATTGATTGTGGGGAAGTTAGGTGAAGCATATTCAATTCCTATAATTGAGTGGAATTTTGCAGCAACCAAATGAATTGAAAGATGTTGAAGTGGATGATGCAACACTAAGCCTAAAGACAAGATGAATTGTTTTCAAATGCAATTGTGTGTTAGGTTAGGTTGGTGAATTAAGTGTTGTGTGTTAGGTGAAGTTAGTGTGGTTAGTGAATTCAATTGTATATTCAGATTTTCACTTCCCCTAGGCCTATAAATAGGGAAGTTCTCTAAGCTTGTAATCACACCCCAAGGGGGGGAGTTCTCAAGCACTTCTCTAGAGCTCCCTTCCCTTCTCTCCCTCAAATTCTCTTAGTTTCCCTTTTGTAGTTCTCAATTGTTGTAACAAGATCCTAGTACTATAAATCTCAAGCATTTTTCTTTTCTCTTCTCCAAACACTTCACAAACACTTCTCCAAGTTCTCAACCGCTCTCTTCCAAATTCTCAAAGTTCTCAAAAACATTCCCTTCCAAAATCCTCAAGCTTTCCCAAACACTTTCCTTTCTCTTCCAAAATCCTCAAAGCTTCCCAAACACCTTCTCTTCCAAATTCTCAAAGTTCTCAAACACTTCTCAAAACTCTTTTCCCTTCTCTTTCTCAAACACTTCTCTCTATTCTCATCCAAACTCTCCATGTTTTCAAGTGTTGTACAAAACCCTTTTTTTTTGCTTCTTTTGTTTTCATTTCTATTTTGTGTAGGAAAACTGAACATGATCATTCAATCACCAATCCCTGTGGAATCGACCTCGCACTTACATATGCTATACTACCGAACGGCTCGTGCACTTGCGAGTATCACAAGTTGAGGATGCAGCTGAATCCATTTGGTGCAGCTGAATCTACGCAACACTAAGCATGGTGTCTACATAGAATAAAGCATACAAGGGTTATTAAGCTCCTTGAGAATATGATAATCACACAAGTCCTAGAACATGGTATCTATCCTAATCAACCTATGGTTATTAACCCATTGAATGATTCTTAGGCCATTGCTTGTGAAAAGAGAGTAGAATTGGTGAATCTAAACCCCTTCCCAACATGTGCTAGACGTATAAAATCCTAGTTAGCTTATCCAAAAAAACATACATCAAGCACATAATAAATTGGAGGTTAACAACTTGATAATGAAAGCAAAGAATTCAATTAACTATGAAATCATCCATAACATTGAATATTCATGACTAGGGCTTCATCCTAAGCCCTAACTAAATGGATTAGTTAGACATAACTATGAATACAGAAAATAAGAAATACATAGATAGAATAAAGAGAAGAGAAGAACTAGTTGGTGGCAGCAAGGTAGTTCCCAGGACAGCTCCAAGCTCTCCCTCCTTTGCAACTAGCTCTCTTCTCTCTTTGTGGTGAATGATGGAATCTGAATGTGTGTATGAGTAATGGATGAAATGAATGTATGTGTCTCCTTGAATGAGTGTGCATCTATTTATTTATAGAGTGCCAAATTCATCCTCCCTTTTGGCTGGTGAAACACACCTCTCTTAGCTGCTGGCCAACAGCATCAGCTGCCCAATAAATGCTTTTGGTGGACTATTCTTGGTCTCTTCATGGCAAGCTTGACTTTTGTTCATCTTTCTGAGTTCCCAAGCTGATTTGTCTGCCATGTGTGGTTGCTCTTATGTGTAGCACATGGCTCTAAGGATGTAGCCACATTAAATGTGATGGCAGCCAACTATGACTTTTCTGTGAACTTGGTGGGGTCTTTGACGTGCTGAGGGCTCCAAATTTATCTAATGGAACAACTTCTATCAAGGATGTCTCCCCATTCGACCTGTGTAGGTTGCTAAAATAACGCCTGCAAGATGACATACGAAACTCGGACTGACAAGGAGTGTGGGCCAAATTGGGTTTGTCTTTAAGCTCATATTGCTCTTATCCCAATCAACCCTTAACATGCATGGATTGAATTAAATGTGATCTCTTGCTGTCTTAACCTACAAAACACATAAAAAGAGTTAAGTGACTCAAAATAAAGAGAAACTAAGCAAAGTCACTAAGTAAATAAGGCATGCAAATGTATGAAATTATGAACTTATCATGATCGAAGATTGTCTTGAGAGAGGGCTGATTATCATAGCTGGCAAGAGGTTTGGCCATGCTCTGTTGCTATTCATCTCCCAGATGTGGGCTCTGATCATTGTCCAATTCTAATTCTAACTGAAGGAAGACAGGATAAGGTGACTTGTCTTTTCAAATTTGAAGCTTCCTGGGTCGCTGACCCAGAATGTGGAGAGGTGGTTCATAGGATTTGGAATATGAATAATTGGAGGGGTATAGTGACATGCTGGAGTCAAAAGCAAAGAAGGTGCATATATGAGTTAAGAAAGTGGCGCATAGGAAAATATCCAAATGCTAGCTAGGATGAAAGCTGAAAAGTTAACAGCTGAGACAAGGTGATTGGGAAGGAAATGAAGAAGAATTGACAAGATAAAAGTTGAACTAAATGAGACATGGGGGCAAGAGGAGAGCTTTTGGAAACAGAGATTGAGGATCCAATGGTTGAAGGCGGGAGATTCCAATATTGCTTTCTTCCACCATAGTACTTTCCAACGAAGGAGGAGGAAAAAGAGTTCGCAGGATTAAAGATGTGCATGGGGTATGGGGGAAAGTGTAGTGTGTGAATGCCGAATTAGAACAACACTTGCAACTCAAATAAGCACATGCGCACACACTTAGAGCAAAATCAAGAATTCCGAACCCCATAAGCTCATTATCAAATCAGCTCTCCACAGGTAATACCATACAATACCAAGGATCAAAAGAACTTTACAAGGGTTGTAATGAGGCTTAGGGTAGTGGTTGAATGAAAGAGGGGATATGGATATATAACAACATATTGAGCACAACTAAAGCATAGGTAAGAGCATGAGAGATTACTGAACTTTGTAACAAGCAAGGAACACATACATGAGCGTATTTTCAACATAATTTCAGCGCCTTCATATCTGTTTATTTGGCCTAATTTTGTGGCTCTTTACCCTAGATCACCATGATCTTCTCCTTATAACACCTTAGGGCCGTGACTATATTAGTCACACTTTATTACCATTTTTGATTAGTTACCAATACCCCAAAGCTTATTTCTTTTCAACACTTGGGTTATGGCACTAATTATTCACTTTTGCTCCAAAAACCTTGCATTCTTTATAACTCTCTTTTCAAGATAGCTTTAATTGCTCATCGAATAAGTAAGGATAAGAAAACAGAGGTTCATTATGGTAGGAATGGTTTACACATAAAGGCTTAACTTAGGCTCAAATGGGTTGACTAGGGATGAATACAAGTAGAGGGATGGTTAGAAAAGCTCAAATGGTTCAAACATGGCCTAAATAACTTCTTAAGCATTGTATGGCAACAAAATGTCTCAAGAGATATTCAAATAAGTTCTAGAGTACAAAACCAAGATCATGAGATAAGTAGAATTGCATAACGTCTCAAAGTAGCAAGAAATTGGACTAACTCGGCAAAGTGCTCAATAAGTGCACGGATGGCATGCAAAGACAGAGTTAACTCAAAATCACACAAAAACCTTAAACAAAGATTATTGATTTCTGCAAAACCATATTAGAATTAAATCCAAGTCTTATCATAGGTGTTTGAAAGGAAGATAAAGCAACTCACAAAATGCTACGTTTTTAGACATTAGACACACTAAAAAATTTTAAGATTTGACAATTTGAAACAACATATCTAAATCCTTCCCCCCAAACTTAAATGAAACATTGTCCTCAATGTTTAGAGTGTAAAAACAAGCAATGCCTCATAAATGAAAGGAAAGAAGATAAGGGAAAGACATAACTAAAGGTTAGAGTTCAGAAAAACTCCCCTTTGAAGTGATTAAGACGCAATCATCGCTAAGTTTTATGTCTTCTTCCGGACGTCCAGACCTTGGTGAGCTTCAAGAGAGTGGTGGAGGCTCCTTGAGTGCTTGAGACTTAATATTGGAATCAAAGTAAGGTTTCAACCGATGCCCGTTCACCTTGAAGGTGCTGCCAAACGCATGGACCAGTCATTCCTTGTGGTGTTCACTGTCTTCTCAAGTATGTGCTTAATCTCTCTATTGCTTATCTTAACCTGCCTACTAGTTTGAGGATGATAGGGTGTTGCCACCTTATGTGTGATTCCATATTTCTTCAAGAGTGCTGCAAAAACTTGGTTAACAAAGTGGGAGCCGCCATCACTAATGACTGTTCTCGGTGTGCCAAACCCTGAAAATATTTCCTTTGAGAAAACTGATCACAACCTTAGCATCATTAGTTCCAGTGGCAATGGCTTCCACCTGTTTGGAAACATAATCGATAGCAACTAATAAATATTCAAATCCATAAGAGGTAGGAAAAGGGCCCATGAAATCAATTCCCCAAACATCAAATATATCAATGATTAAGATATTAGTGAGAGGCATATGATTTCTAGCATGTAAATTACCCATTCGTTGACATCTATCACATGAAACACAAAAAGCATAAGCATCCTTAAAAAGGGTAGGCCAAAAGAAACCTGATTGTAGCACTTTGTTGGTAGTCTTCTTTGCTCCAAAATAGCCTCCGCATGCATAGGAGTGGCAAAACTCCAGAATGCTCTTAAAATCACCTTTAGGCACACACCTTCGAATTACTTGGTCTGAACAATGCTTGAATAGATATGGATCATCCCAAAAGTAGTATCTTGATTGCTTCCTAAGCTTGTCACATTGGAATGTAGATAACCCTATAGGGAGTTCATTAGTGCACAAATAGTTAACAATATCAGCAAACCAAGGCAATGGATTGAGAGAATTCAAAGCACATATAGAGAAGAGTTGCTCATCAGGGAAGCTTTCACACAATGGCAATGAATCCTCCTCTTCATTAGATACATACACTAATCTACTCAAGTGATTAGCCACCACATTCTCACTTCCTTTCTTATCTTTTATCTCCAAGTCAAACTCTTGCAACAAGAGAATCCATTTAATGAGGCGTGGCTTGGCATCCTTCTTAGCTAACAAGTATTTCAATGCTGCATGATCAGTGTAAACAATAACCTTGTTAGTAATCAAATATGATCTGAACTTCTTGTTGCGTAGATTCAGCTGCACCAAAATGGGTTCAACTGCATCCTCAACTTGTGATACTCGCAAGTGCACGAGCCGTTGGTAGTTTAGCGTATGTAAGTGCGAGGTCGATTCCACAGGGATTGGTGATTGAATGATCCTGTTTAGTTTTCCTACACAAAATAGAAATGAAAACAAAAGAAACAAAACAAGAAGAATGTACATTACAAGAAAAATAAATTACAACTTAGAGAACATTAAAGAGAGCATTTGAGGAAGGAAGGAAAGTGTTTGAGAGATTTGGAGAATTTTGGAAGAGAAGGGAAATGTGGAAGAGAGTAGAAAAGTGTTTGGAAAGCTTGAGGATTTTGGAAGAGAAAGTGTTTGAGAACTTTGAGAATTTGGAAGAGAGTGTTTGAGAACTTGGATGATTTTTGGAAGGGAAGAGAAATGTGTTTGAGAACTTGGGAAATGTTTTAGAGCATGGAGAACTTTGAAAGAGAATAGAGAAGTGTTTGGAGAATTTAGAAGAAGAGAAAAGAAAAGTAGAATGATCTTATTACAACAATTGAGAACTACAAAGGGAAACTAAGAGAATTTGAGGGAGAGAAGGGAAGGGAGCTCTAGAGAAGTGTTTGAGAGCTCCCCCCCTTGGGGGTGTGATTACAAGCTTAGAGAACTTCTCTATTTATAGGCCTAGGGGAAGTGAAAATCTGAATATACAATTGAATTCACTAACCACACTAACTTCACCTAACACACAACACTTAATTCACCAACCTAACCTAACACACAATTGCATTTGAAAACAATTCCTCTTGTCTTTAGGCTTAGTGTTGCAACTCCCACTTCAACATCTTTCAATTCATTTGGTTGCTGCAAAATTCCACTCAATTATAAGAATTGAATATGCTTCACCTAACTTCCCCACAATCAATAACACCTCATGCATATGTCATGCATGACAATGCATTGCAGTCTTCTTTTGGGCTCGTTTTGGGCTTGTTTCTCCATCCATAAAATTCTGGAAAAATATGGATCTTGAAGCTCTTTGTCTTATCTTTCCAAACATATGCAGCCCAACTCAAGGAAAAATCGGAAAGGCCTTCAAATGTGATTTTTGGCCCAGTAACGCAGATGTTGCCGAATTTGACCTTAAGTTGCCAAAACATGTATAACTTTCTCTAGAAGACTCGGAATCATGAACCGTAAAATTCTACAGAAACTAGACTTCCGTAGCTTTCCAATGATGTATGGCTCATTATCTGGTTCTTCTTGAGCAAGTACAGTCCAATCCGTGAAGTTGGCTGATCTGCAGACACCGTTTTGAGCAAATTTGTCTCCAAAATGCAATTTGTGAGTCTCAAGCTTATAATACTGAAACAAGCACAAAACTTATTAAAAGCACAAGTTTAACTCAAAAGCATAACCAAATCATAAGTTAAAAGGGTACAAAATGATATGTAAATATGCACCGATCACTTCTCTAAAGCAAATATGACAGCTAACAACTCCTTTTCTGTGGTGGAATAGTTGAGTTGGGCATCGTTGAGGGTTCTACTAGCATAGTAGACGGCATGTGGCTTCTTATCAACTCGCTGCCCCAAAACAGATCCAACGACATAATCTGAGGCGTCACACATCAGTTCAAAAGGCAAGCTCCAATCCGGTGGCATAATGATTGGGGCAGTTGTGAGCCTCTTTTCCAAAGCACGGAAAGCATTCTCATAGTCTTGATCAAACACAAAATCCCTGTCCTTGGCAAGGAGATTGCACAAAGACCCTGCAATCTTAGAAAAATCCTTAATGAAACACCTATATAAACCTGTATGGCCAAGGAAAGAACGTACTTCTTTGACAGAAGTAGGTGAGAGCATAGAGGTAATCAAATCAATCTTAGCTTTATCTACCTCAATTCCTTTACTAGAGATGACATGACCAATAACTATGCCTTGGTTAACCTTAAAATGACATTTTTCCTAACTAAGCACAAGGTTACTTTGTTCACATGTAGCCAACACCTTCGATAAGTTATGCAAGCATTGATCAAAAGAATCACCGAAGATAGAGAAGTCATCCATGAATACCTCAATAAACCTTTCTACCATGTCGGAGAAAAGGCTCGTCATGCATATTTGAAAAGTGGTTGGGGCGTTGCAGAGACTAAAAGGCATCCTCATATAAGCAAAAGTGCCAAAGGGACGTGTGAAGGTCGTCTTCTATTGATCCTCTAGGGATATGACGATTTGATTGTAGCCTAAATATCCATCAAGGAAGCAATAGTGGCTATGGCCAACCAATCTCTCAAGCATCTGATCAATGAATGGAAGAGAAAAGTGATCCTTGCTTGTTGTTGTTTTGAGATTCCTATAATCAATGCACACTTTCCCGCCCGTGGTCATCCATGTAGGCACAAGCTCGTTTGCTTCATTCTTCACCACTGTGGTACCTGACTTCTTGGGAACAACTTGCACTGGGCTCACCCATTTACTATCAGAAATAGGGTAAATAATACCAACATCTAAAAGCTTCATTACCTTTTTCCTTACCACCTCCTTCATGTTTGGATTGAGACGTCTTTGGGCATCCCTTTTAGGCATTGCGTTGTCCTATAATAATATCATGTGCATGCACAGTGTTGGGTTTATGCCTTTGATATCTGCAATGCTCCACCCAATTGCAGTTCTGTGCTCTTTTGGAACTCTCAAAAGCTTCTTCTTATCATTTGGTTTAAGGTGTGAGGCAATGATGACAAGTAGAGTCTCATTTTCACCTAAATAAGCATATTTAAGTTGTTTTGGCAATTGCTTTAATTCCAACTTTGGTGCCTACACAATAGAAGGTAAAACCTTAATAGTAGGTGGGGGTAATGATTCAAATTGGTTTGCATACCTCTTTTCAACTTCTATGTAGCTATCCATGTTGCAAACAAGCTCAAGAAGTAAAGGAGAGATCACAACCTCTAAGCTGTCCACTTCTTCTTTCCTTATGCTTTGTGTGATGCATGCTTCAATGGGCTCCAAATAACTCATTGGCATTGCTTTTTTTTTTTTTTTAACCATAATATCAATTGCATCAAGCTGGAAAACTTCATGCTCATCACTTGGAAACTTGGATGCTTCAAACACTTTGAATGCTATTGTCTCATCAAACACGTTCATGGTCATTGTACCCTTCTTCACATCAATAATAGCACCGGCAATTTCCATGAATGGCCGACCTTGAATAAGTGGTAACTGATTGTCATGAATTGGTGCTTCTTCCATTTCCAACACCAAGAAATCTACTGGCAAAATTAGCTCTTCCACTTTCACCAAAACATCTTGTAGAATGCCCTTAAGGTACCTAATAGTTCTATCTGCCAATTGAATGCTCATAGATGTGCCTTGCGACTCACCAAGGTTAAGTTTCTCATCAACATGATATGGCATAAGGTTTATAGATGCACCAAGATCAAGCGAAGCTTTTTGAAACTTAAAATCACCAACTATGCAAGGTATAGAAAACGAACCTGGATCCTTTGGCTTTGGAGGTAGCTTTCTTTGTAACACTACACTTACCTCTTCACTCAATGCAATCTGTTCATGCTCTTTGAATCTCCTGTTGTTAGTGCATAGATCCTTCAAATTTTTTGCATACTTTGGAATCTGAGCAATGGCTTTGAGCAATGGGATGTTGATTTGCACCTTCTTGAATGTTTCCATAATCTCATCCAAGTCTTGATCTTTTTTACACTTTGACAACTTGCTGGGAAATGGTGCAATAGGCCTAAAAGCATGAGATAAAATTGGAACTTGATTAGCATTAGATGATACCTTAGGGCTTGTGCTCTTTCCAGAAGGATTGAGCGATTGTTTGTTGGAAGCTGTGGGCTGCCCTTGTGGTGGCTGAATGATATCCATGTTTTCTCCCTCTTTTTGCTCTACATAGGCATCTCCAACTTTGTTATCAACTTTTTTACCACTTCTCAAGACGTGCACTGCTTTAGCATGCTCTTAATGTCTTGGATTCACCTCCGTTTGGCTCGAAAAAGTTCTAAATGCTCTATTGCTCAAGGAGGATGCAATCTGCCCAACTTGCACTTCTCGTTTGTTCACTGCATTTTAAAGATTTCTGATTGGTTTGCATCTGTTGCCCCTTGAACTTCTTGAACATGTCTTGCAATTCTCCCATTTGATCACCCCTTTGCTTTTGCACTTGTTGGGGAGCTTGTTGGAATTGCCTCTGTGTTGTTTGGAATCCTAGGGGAGGTCCTTGAGATTGTTGCACATTTGGATTGTTGTTCCACCTGAAATTAGGATGATTTCTCCACCCCGGATTGTACATGTTTGAATAAGGATCATTATGAGGATTCCTTGCTTGAAGGGCATTTGCTTGTTCTAGCATGTGCTCCGCAAAATATTGGTCTTGAACTTCCACTTTATTTCCTAGAGGGTTAGTCACTGCCTATTGAAGCAAAGAACACATAACATCAAGTTGTACAACAATCTCATTATTAGTACTTACCTCAGAAACCACAGCTTTCTTAGGAGCTCCTCTTTCTCCATTGTAGCTCCATTGTTGAGAGTTAGCACTCAAAGATTCAAAGAGAGTAAAAGCCTCATCTGTTGTTTTGTTCATCAGTCCTCCTCCACTTGTTGCATCTACCATCATCCTTTCGAAATCAAGCAAACCTTCATAGAAAGATTGCATTTGCATCCAACTCTCTATATTGTGGTGTGGGTAGGAATTTACCATCTCCTTGTACCTCTCCCAACATTCATGAAAAGCTTCTCCTTCTCTTTGTGTGAAACCAAGAATTTCCTTTCTAATCTTGTTAGTCTTTTGAGCCAGAAAGAATTTATGCAAAAACTTATTAGAAAGCTCATCCCAAGTATGAATTGAAGCATTAGGCAAAAAGTATAACCAAGACTTAGCTTTATCTTTTAAACTGAATGGGAATAGTCTCATCTTAATCTGCTCATCATCAAGGCCTTGAATTTTGATTGTAGTACATATTTCAAAGAATTGCTTAATATTCATGTAAGGATCCTCAGTGGTATTACCATAATAATTTGGAAGAAGATGAATCATACCACTTCTAAGCTCAAACCTGTCAATTGTGAGTTGAGGAAAGATGATGCACGAAGGTTGATCAGTGACTTTGGGAATGGAAAACTCACGCAAGGATTTTGGAGATTGGATAGCAAGATCACCACCTCCTTCAACATTATCGTTGTTGTTTGGAATCTTCGCAATCGTGCTTGAACCTTTAGATTCGTAACTCTTAGATTCAGCGCTTGAAGAACTATAATTCCTCCTCAACCCAGCACGTACAGGAGCGGTTCTTGGTGAAAGTGGCTCAGGTGAACTTTGCTCCTGGTTAGATTCGGACATACATGCACACACAAAGAAACTAGATTTAGTGTCTTCAATGGAGATAACAACTAAAAAGAAAAACTGAATACTAAACGAAAAACAAATGAAAAAAAAAACGAATAAAATTAACAAAAGCAAAAACACTCAAAGTAATCTAACTATAGACCATCGTTATTGGTTCCAGCAACAGCACCAAAAAACTTGTTGGTCCTATTCTTAAAACCTAAAATGAGTTATTAAAAATAGCAACTTTAATTCTCGCAAGTGCACGAACTATTTAGTAGTATAGCTTTGTAAATACTAGGTTGATCCCAGAGAATGGTAACTTTGTTCTAAGTTAAATTACTTAGAATGCAGCAAAACAGAAAAACAAGGAAACAAACTAACTAACAAATGGCAAGGTCTAGGATAGAATCCTAGCACCACACACGCACTTGAAATAGGGGGTTTTGTTGTTGAAATGAAAACAAGAAAGTGAAATGAAAGTTCTAGAAAGTAAACATCAGCAGCAATCAACAAGTTGTGAAACATTGATTGAGAGGTGTTAGAGCCTTGGAATCCACCGCTAGTCTTCCTATCCAAGTTATGAATGCATACAAATTGACTCAAGCTTCATCAACAATAGATTATTGCATACAAGCCTATGGTATCTAGGTCAGGATGCACGATTCTCCTAAGGCATGTGATTGTTGACGTGATTAATTGCAAATGGACAATATCGCTCAAAATAGTATAGTAGTAAATAGAGTATCGTTCCAACAGGGATAAAGTTAATCTATTAAATATTAGGGTAATTTATTTCTAATTATATTTGAATTAAACAATAAGAGAATTATGGTGATTACAATCTAATTAAGCAAGTTAAATAAATTGAGATGAAGTAAATAATGTCAAAGATGAAAACAAAGATGATAAAGCACTAGGGCACTGATTTCACCTAGCTAATCCCACCCAAATCATTCTAGCTTGTTAATCCTAATTGCCTAACATGCTAATAATCGTTTTCCCTTATCTCACCAATACTCTTTTTCGACTTATATTAGTTGTATTCCTTACCATCAACCCACTCTATTCCTAGTTATGGATTTAGATAGCTAAGAACCAATTAAGAATTGTGGAAAACAATGAAGATTACACAAACCATAACCTAATCTTCTGAGTCGGCTATGTAATTTATGATACCTGTTACTACAAGCTCTTCGTATTCTCCTTTGAGTGTTTCAGCTATGAGTATGAATATGTAGGAATTTGATAGTAGATGATGGATGATGGAGGATAATGGATCAATGACCGAAACTCCCTATTTATAATACTCCTACAAATCCTACCTATCTAAGATATAATTACAATTATTATAAAAGTAGGGTTCCTTCTAATATAGGGTCTTCTTTATTTCTCCTTGTTTGACATGATAAGACTTGAGCCATCTTGAACTAGGAAATTTGACAACATTCCTTGCAACAAAAGGAATGACTTGGCTTCTTTTTAATTAATCTCATATCTTCATCTTCTTGCCCTTTTTAGCACACTTTCTCCTATTTCACAATTCCTTCACAAATCTCACAAAACCAATTAAAACAACCAATTTAATCCAAGGAAATTAACAAATAAATAAGTAAAGGAGGCATAAAATATATATAAAATATAGGCTTATCAAATACCCCCAAACCTATCTTTTGATAGTCCTCTAGCAAAACTGAAAATCAAAAATAAATTAAAACAAACAAACTAAACTAAATCACTTTCGCAGGTAATCTCGATGGCACTTAGCATGTGCCACAAGCCTTTAAACCTGCAGGTGTCCCTAGTAGGAGGAGTTGTGTCTCCTGAGGGTTTACTAGTCATGACACCCACAAACGCTCCTTGGAAAACAAATTCGTTAAAGCAATACTTCCAACAAACTAATAATAACCAATGGATGCCCATCACAATTCAAAAACTAAAGCTATGCCACTACAAATAAAATGCACCATAGTGTAAAGTGTAAAGCCAATACTCCAAGCACTCGAATCTTAAAGATAACCACACTCGGCGTGTGTACAAATTCACCTTGACTCTAGGCCTCACTGGATAACTCTCAATTTTCTCACATAACCTAGGGTTGCACTCTTATCCAGCATATGTGAATGAAGTTAGGTGAAGAAATCAAAATATAAGACACATATGCATCCAAATTGAATAAAAGGCAATTTATAGAAATAGATCCCATGGAAAGGAAATCAAATACTAAGAACCATAGATGAAGTACATACCTCCACTTCCGAGTAAGAAGTCCCCAAAGATTTGTTAGGTCTTTACTATGGTTGTGAAAGAAAGGATAGGAAATACTAGAACTTGAGGCATACCAAGGGATTTATCGTGTTATAAGGCTTGGCTCTTCAAATTTACTTCACAAAGGCGTTTAGGATTTTTGATATGCTTCACTTTTTTCTTTCTTTTTCTTTTTTCTTTTTGAATATGTATCTTCTTCTTTTTTTTCTTCTTTTTCCTTTTTCTTTTTCTTGAACTTTAAGCACATATTTCGTTGGTACACGCCACCTATTTTGTTGATGAGCTTAACCTTCATCCTTGTCTTCATGTGCTATGGCATATCCCAAGTTATAGGGTATGGCTTTCCACCAAAAAAAAAAAAAGTTATAGGGTATGGCTAAAAATAGGGTAAAAAGGGTAAGGAAATATTGTGGGTGATGAAAGAAAAGGTTAAGTGTTTAGCTTCAAAGGGTTAATGGCACACACAATGGGTAGGACATGAGGCTTTATTTAGTGGTTAGAGCCATAGTCTAAAATATCGATAATATCGATGAAATATCGAGGATATTATCGTTTTTTTGAATCACGAATATTTCGAAACGTATCCATGCACATATCGTATAAATATCGATAATATCAGAAAATATCGATGTCGATAATTTCGCTCTCACTTCAACAATATTTTGTCAAAATATCGTTGTAATATCGATATAATATCGAAAATATCGATGTAATGGAAAAAAAAAAGAAAAAAAAAGGGGAAAAGGGATAAAAAAAAACAAAGGTGATTTGAACCCCTCCCATTTTACTCCTCCAACGCCTTAACCACCATATCACTTATGTTTTTGTGATAATATGCTAAAATACTTATATTTATATATTTATATTGTTTTGTTTTGATTTCTTTTTGGAAGAATCAAATTTTCACATGAGAATGAATCTTTGACTTTTCCTTTTGGGATGGAATCGAGCGGCTCATGGAAATAATGCAAGATTCAATCTTCGAATGATTTTGCTTATGGAAAACGTCAACCAATCTCGGATCCATATGGGTGGCATGTTAACAATTACATGCAAAACTATTTTGGGGATTTATCATTTGATGACTATTCTTCACAATACACTTACTGTACACACAGAGATGATGAAGAGTGAAAAACTTGAACCTCATAGGAACTCTATGTGGTACTAATTCACTCATGCATCTTACCATGTAATGTATAAAGTGTAAAATATTGTAGTAAATCATTATATATAAATGATTATGGTGTGTTTAATATTTTTTCGTTAATTACTACATATTTTCTACACTCACAGTGTTTGCCAGCTCGCTGTATAATCAACTTAAATAAGTTAACTCCATCATGCAATGCATTTCCTTCTAATTTTGTGTGATAAACTAATAGATAATTGACTAAATAAACATTCTCCAAAGTTTCAATAAAAATTTCCAAGTTTTTCTTACAATTTCTATGATTTTTATTCAATTTTTATTGATATCGATAATATCCCGATATTTCCATAGAAATTTCCGTATTTTTGGACTACCTATATTTCCGATATCATTGATATTTTAGACATTGGTTAGAACATGCATAGCCTAACATCATCTCTCAAGGTCCTGTTGGCTTCTCAAATCTCGCAGCCTGGTGCTCCGAGCCGAGGGGGTCTGCGTCAACACAAGTCGTCCTTCTTTGGTGCGGTGCGGTTGTGCGTGGGCGTGCCAGCACGGTCTACCATGTGTTCGAAGATGATGAGGATGTGCGGATGGATGGGATGTGCGGATGGATGAGTTGCGCGCTTGTTCCAGTTTAACTTCTAATCAGAGCGATTGTGACCGAGAGAGGAACTGATCTTGGCCGTCAGGTTCACGGCCTAAGCTACAAGGCCGTTGAGTGATGGTGTTAATGGTGGTTTTTTAGGTGGTGCTTCGGCGCGTTGCCTGGGTAGCGACGGTCGTATGATATATGAAATGAACGAGAGAGTAACAAAGATGGTACTCCGGCGCCTTGAGAATCAAGGGTTGTATGATATATTGATGAATGTATTTTCCTACAAACTGTCACTACTCCTAAGAAAGCAAGTAAAGGTATTGAAAGTGCATTACAGGAATATAAATGACAGAAGGTAAATGACGGGAAAATATAATATGCTTCATGAGACGCTTGTGGTGGTGTTTGAACCCTTTAAACGTAGTTGGAGCCTGGTATTTATAGGAGAGGTCCTGAGGAGACAGCAAGGCTTAAAATCTGCATGATGAGGTTGATCTGAGATGGTGGGTAGTCGAGTCGACATTTGGGAACGTGAAGCATGGTGGTGTGACCCCCATAAATCCCCGTCGCGCCCTGATCATGGGTTCTGCGTTTTGGACCTTGGAGGAGCATTTAATGCTCTAGTCTAATGGTTAGTGACTTAATCTTACAAGTCGTAAGATTTTTGAGCGTAATGACCATGATTTTACTTGCCACGCCCTGACTTCAATCACTTCCCTTTTGCACACTAAATACTCTTACGTGGATCGTGGGTCTTCTACTGTAGTTAGGGGCGTTACTTCATTAAATGAAGCGTGGGACTTCAATGCCACGTGGTGACTTGACTTTCCTATTATGGCCGTGTATTTGAAGGGTTGTTGTTTTTCTTTGCTCAAGCTGACCAACGCCGTGATGGTTTCGCCTTTCTCGGCTCACCCTTGTCCTGCGATAAAAAAATGAATAACAACTTGCTGCGCTCGACTTTTGGGCAGGTGTTGTGGCCGGAGGAAGCCTTCTGGTCGGCCTTATCGCCGAGATTTATTAGGCACGAACAGGTCCATCTAACTCAAAAGTAAAAGCATAAGATGATTCATACAAAATAGAGATTAGTGTTGTGTGGATTTCAGCTGCACCAAAATGGATTCAGTTGCATCCTCAACTTGTGATACTCGCAAGTGCACGAGCCGTTCGGTAGTATAGCGTATGTAAGTGCGAGGTCGATCCCACGAGGATTGGTGATTGAATGATCCAATT
The DNA here is from genome assembly GCA_018703695.1 of Prunus fruticosa. Classification (NCBI taxonomy): domain Eukaryota; kingdom Viridiplantae; phylum Streptophyta; class Magnoliopsida; order Rosales; family Rosaceae; genus Prunus; species Prunus fruticosa. The sequence goes on along the minus strand of CM031917.1, from coordinate 37,297,523 downwards.
TAGTTTCCCTACACAAAATAGAATTGAAAAAAGAAAGGATATAAATAAAACAAGGAAGAAAAAAATAAGTAACTCAAGCAAATAAGTTCCCAAGTTCAATTAGATTAATGGATTGATTCTAGCTAAAGTATGATTAAGCCATGGTGTGTGGTCATAACCTTGTGTTCCTAATTCCCTAATTTGATCATTTGTTGTCTAACCTAAAATTAAGCATTAGGAACCCATTAAGCATAGAAGAACAATTTAAACAACCAAGCATGTATCTAATCCCTGTTGTTGAATGTCCATACATACTCTTCCTATTCATAGTTCAATTCGAATTAAAGCATGGTGTCTACTCTTAATTCAAACCAAGATAGCTAACATGCAAGCCTAAATGGTGATCAATCATTCAAACTAGCATATTAACTTATAAGCATAATGAATAAGAACAAAAACCATAATTGAAACTTGGAAACTAATTAAACTTGAATACTTAAGAAAGAATGTACATTACAAGAAAAATAAATTACAACTAAGAAAACATTAAAGAAAGCTAGAATTGAGAACTAGAAAGCAAAACTAAGAGAATTTGAGGGAGAGAAGGGAAGGGAGCTCTAGAGAAGTGTTTGAGAGCTCCCCCCTTGGGGTGTGATTACAAGCTTAGAGAACCTCCCTATTTATAGGCCTAGGGGAAGTGAAAATCTGAATTCAAAAAGACTAATGCATACAACACTTGAATTATAAAATCTGAAATGGTTGATGCACTTGAATTAGAAAATATGAATTGGATGATGCACTTGTATTAGAAAATCTTGAATGGCTACTCCACTAAATCCCACTAGCAGCCCTAGCTCATCCTCATGTCAGCATGACCAAGCTTCCAACCAGAAATGATAGCTCATGCCTAGCTCACCATGACCAAGCATCCAACCAGCACATGCTGAGGTCAGCATGACCAGCAACTTCAAGGGCTTACAACTTGGGCTTCCCTTAAGCAAATTAAGACTTTAAGCACTCCAACTTGAAGTTCAGAATGTCTTATTTCCAGCCATATATTATTTGGGCCAATCCAAGGTCGGAGGAGGAAGTTAAGGCCAAAACAAATTGCTAACTCATTTTCCGCGCTGATAAGATCCATCCTGAGCATGGCTCTGTGTTTGCTAGGTAACGGACGCCAGATTTATCCAATGGGGCTGAATTGTGGATATGTTATAGTACACACCCATTGGAAAAACTTTCATGAAGAATGTGGCCTCATTCGAGCTATGTAGGTTGTTGAAACAAAGCTTGCAATATGACCTACGGAACTGGACTGGCAGGGGGCTGTAGCCAAAATGAGTTTGTCTTTAAGCTCTTCATCCATTCATCCAAATTAGGCCTTAACATGCTTGAATTGCATGAATTATTCTCTCTAAAGCCATCATTATTACCTAAAGCTCAATGAACTGAAAGATAAACACAAAAAGGATTAAAAGCACAAGTTTAACTCAAAAACATAACCAAATCATAAGCTAGAAGGGTACAAAATGATATACAATTATGAACCGATCAATTAGTTCTTAGTATTCAATTCAAAAGCCTAATTGAGATCAATATAAATAAGAAAGAATGAAAATAGTGAATAAGAGTAAGTCCAAATACTCTCTCAATAAATGGCAATTCGGTTTAAGTATCTCACAATGGTAGTTTTCACTATTTCTCCACAATCATCCAAGTATAGCTACCTTGTTCATCAAAATACTTGAAGCATGGCTATGTGAAGTGCTCTAATTATGATGCATAAACTTTCATGGCAACACTCTAGTTAAAGAAATATGATCAAACATCACATATACATCACTATTAGTATGAGAAAGTAAAAGCTTTAACAAATTTTTTTTTTTCAAAAGTTAAAGGAATTTTGTGATTTTGCAAACAATATATGCATGAATTTATAAGTCCTAATTGCTTAAGAATAAAGAAATTTCATCAAAAGGAAGAGGACACACCTGGAATAGCTCCTAGAAATCTCTAATCGCAAATGGAATGGATTTGAAATGATTTGGAATGAAATCAAATTTTTTTTTGGAAAATTAACCTTTAGCGACGAAATATTTGATAAACACCGTCACTGAAATGCTTTAGCGACGAAACATTTGATGAACTGCCGTCGCTAAAGCCCTTTTGTAACCAAAAATCTTCAATTTTCTGGGCAAATAGCAGCTTGGCTTTTTTGGGGTTTAAGCCACCTTTTTAGCTTCAAATCTTCCTAAAACGTCATGTAAACCACTTGAGACCCCCAAACCTGTTTCAAATCATCATAATAACCATTCTAAACATGTTGGTGGCTTCAAGTTTACCTGAAAAACATAAAAAAAGAAAAGAGGCAAAAATTTTGATTTTGACCAAAATAAGAACATAATAACCTCTTTTGCTATTTTCTGGGTTTTAAAGTCATCTAATGACCAAAGCAACTTCTGTAACACATCTGCAACATGTTGCAATCATCTTGGAGCTAGAACCAATCGAGAAATGTTCTTTGAAGCACAAAATCCTTTCTTTGGAACACAAAATCTGTTGTTGACCCAAAATGTGGAGATGTTGTTCATAAGAGTTGGAATATGAATAATTGGAGGGGTATAGTGACATGCTGGAGTCAAAAGCAAAGAAGGTGCACATATGAGTTAAGAAAATGGAGCAAAGGAAAATATCCAAATGCCAGGATGAAAGCTGAAAAGTTAACAGGTTGAGTTCGAAGTTGTTACAAGGTGACTGGGAAGGAAATGAAAAAAGAATTGATCAGATAAAAGTTGAACTAAATGAGACATGGGGGGTAAGAGGAGAGCTTTTGGAAGGCGGGGGATTCCAATACTGCTTTCTTCCACCATAGTACTCTCCAACGAAGGAGGAGAAACAGAGTTAGCAGGATTAAAGGTGTGAATGGGGTATGCGGGGAAAATGATAGTCAGGTCTGAAAGGCTTTTGAAGACTATTTTAAAGACCTCTTCTCTGCTGGGGGAAGAAGAGATTGGGGGGATGTTCTTACTTTTATATCGCCAGTGATTCCTGAGCAGATGAATGATAGCCTGTACAATCTAGTGTCAGTTCGAGGAGATAAAGGAGGCTGCTTTCCACTTGGGAGCAAGTGTCGGGTCCAAAGGGATTCTCCAAAATCTTTTACCATAATTATTGGAAACAATCGAAGGGGATTTATGCAAGATGGTTAAAGGCTTTTTCCATGGAGAGGCTTTTGTTCAATGTTTAAATATGATAGAGATTGCCTTAATTCCTAAGGTCCCAAACCCAGAAGTTGTAACTTAGTTCCTACCTATAGCCTTATGTAACTTCACATATAAGATCGTCTCAAAAATTCTTGCTAATCATTTGAAGCCAATTCTAGCAGAGATTATTGTTCGCACCACTTTGCAAAACCCAAGGGAGGTGTCGTATAGCAGTGTAGCTCGGAAGTCCAAGTGTCGTATCCACAGAGAGCAGTGTAAAGAAAATAACAGAGATGAAAAAGAACAAGTATGATTGAGAGGTAGATTTATGCAAGATTTGATTTAGAGAAAATTTAATTGATTAAAACACTAAGGCATTGGGGTGCCACTTTTAACATAAGCATGCAACTCTTATTAATTTGATCTACAAAACATTTTCCATTGTAGCTGTTCAAAATAATTAAAGCTCTTTTTAATTTCCTTTAGAAGTATTCTAAGCATGACTTGTACCATTGGCAACAAACTATCAAAAAATAATCTTCATCAAAATTCTATTAATCTTTAGTAATTCTCTTCTCTTTTAAAAGCATGAAAGTTTTTACTACACAATGGGAAAAACATGATTGAACCCATGAAATAGATTATCAAACATTCATCAATTAATTAAAAAGAAAACTACAAATTCCATTTGAACAAAAACTACAAATTCACATTAAAGCTTAAATTTGGATCAAACTAATAAAAATTACACACTTATATTAAAAGCTTTCTCCCTAGCCTTAGCTAGGGAGTTAGTTCCCCATAATAAAATAAAACTAAAAACAGAAATTAAAACTTAGAAAGATGGAGGGAAGAGAGAAAGCTCAAGAGTTGTGGAGCTTGGGTGTGTTTTACAATGCCATAGTTCCTCCTATTTATAGGAGAATGAGAGTAGACAATTCCAACTTCATTTGAATAAATAACTTCTCCACCTTGCCACCAAGCCAATCACCATTTTGCTTCCCTTGTTTATTTTCCTCTAGTGCCGGCAGCACCCTCCAAATCTTCATCCTCATTTGTTTGGCTGCCACACTTCAATGCTTTTGTTTTATTTATATCAATGCTATCACCACTTCTTCATTCATTTATTTGTTTACTAACAACTTCCAATTGCATTTAATTGTTTGGAAGCTCCACCTAAAAAGAAGAATAAAAAGACTTAAACAAAATTAACTAAAGCACTAACAATTTAAATTTAGGGATAACAAATGTAATAATTATGTGCTCATCAAATACCCCCAAACCTAAAATTTGCTAGTCCTCGAGCAAACTAAAATTAAAAATAAGAATAAATGAAAACTTAATTAAGCCACTTCCGCAGGGATCTCGATTGCATTTAGCATATGCAATAAGCCTTTAAACCCCTAGGTTGCCCTAGTGGACGAGTTAGTCTCGTGAGGGTTTTCAGGGATGATACCCACAAACATTTGAAATTTTAAGAAACTCTCCTGCCAAATTATCATCAAGAATGTTAAAGCTCAAAAACCAAAATTCTCAATTCATGAACAAATTTAAAAGAGCGAACACAAATCCAAAACTTTAAGTTCTTCCAGTCTGAAGTCAAAGTCATTTATCACTATTAATAAACTTTTCATTTGCTTTCTTTGGTGTAAAGTGAACTAACACAGTTGAGAAGACAAAAATTCAATCATAATCACACCATCCTTGCTATCTTAGATTTTTTATTTTTATTTTATAATAATAAATATATACATGCTATTATGTGGACTGTGCAATGTTTAGCTCCCTTAAGCTTTCTAATTAACCCATGTAGCGAGTGTTAGGCCAATGACTCTCAAACACAAAGGCTTTAAGGCATTAGGTGTTGAAACACCCCGATGAGCTTAATAACTTCGAAGTTAAAAAGGCTACAAAGCTAAACAAGTCACACATGCATTTTTTTTTCATTTTTTTTTAAGAACTTCACGGTTTGACGCGAACACTCACTACTGATTAGGCAAGAGGCCCGGTTACTAAGTGAAAGTTCTCTTTTTATTCTTTTTATTTTATTTTATTTTATTTTTCTTTTTTTTCAAGACAACAAAGATAAATACAATCAATCTCAAACTCTATCTTCTCAAGCGCATTAGTGTGAGTGTGAATTTTTCAAAGCCTAGCTCATAAATCATTCATTAAGTAGAAATAAATGAAAAAGACTATAGACTGGAGTAGTTATCATATCGCTCAAGTGTTCTCAATTTTAAATTCATGCATGAATATCAAATCTCAATTTAATGCAAGTATGTTTTGATGACAACAAGCGTGAAGTTTTATTTATTTTAATTTTTTTATATAAAATTTACAAACTAACAAATTGTGATAACTAATTCCACCCCCCCCCCCCCCCCAACTTGAATGTCACATTGTCCTCAATGTGAGCATGCATAATACATTAAAGAGAGACAAATGATTATTATTGAGCAAAAATAGAAGGATTAGGAAAAAGATCACCTGAAAAGAAAAACAGAAAGTCTTCAAAAATGGTGTCATTTTGCAAAACAAAATTCTCCAAAAATGGTTTAAGACGTTGACCATTAACTTTAAAAACATTACCATTTTTTGGATCCTCAATCTCCACTGCTCCAAAAGGAAAAACTCTTGTGACCACATATGGACCTGTCCATCTGGAACGAAGTTTACCAAAAAAAATATGCAATCTCGAATTATATAAGAGAACTTTCTGTGATGGTTCAAAGTTTTTCCTCAAAATATTTTTATCATGAAAAACCTTCATTTTCTCTTTGTAAATTCGAAGAGTTTTCATAAGCATCATTCCTTAATTCTGCCAACTCATTCAACTGAAGCTTCCTATTTGAACTTGCATCATTTAAACCAAAATTAAACATTTTAATTGCCCAATATGCCTTATGTTCAAGTTCAACTGGTAAATGACAAGCCTTACCATAGACAAGTTTGTACGGTGACATCCCTATGGGGGATTTGTATGCTGTACGGTATGCCCATAAAGCATCAGTTAATCTCAAAGACCAATCTTTACGGTTAGGACTCACAGTTTTTTCCAAAATTTGTTTTATCTCCCGATTAGCAAGTTCAACTTGACCGCTTGTTTGTGGGTGATATGGGGTAGCAACTTTATGAGTGACACCATATTTTTTCATTAGAGCCTCAAAAGGTTTATTACAAAAGTGTTTTCCCCAGTCACTTATTATAGCTCGAGGTGTTCCAAATCTTGAGAAAATGTTTTCTTTTAAAAACCGCAAAACAGTTTTATGATCATTATGTCGACAAGGAACAGCCTCTACCCATTTGGAAACATAATCAATACCGACCAAGATATAAAGATATCCAAAAGAAATAGGGAAAGGACCCATAAAATCAATGCCCCAACAATCAAATATTTCAAATACCAAAATTGGGTTCAAAGGCATCATGTTTCTATGGGTAATTGCCCCCAACTTTTGACAACGGTCACAAGTTCGACAAAAAGAATTAGTGTCTTTAAAAAGCGTAGGCCAATAAAATCCCCACTGCAAAATTTTTGCAGTGGTTTTCTTTACAGAAAAATGACCGCCACATGCTTCATTATGACAAAAAGAAATTACTGCATGGATTTCATTATCAGGTACACACCTCCTAATGATCTGATCAGGGCAATATTTAAACAGTTATGGGTCATCCCAAAAGAAATTTTGAACCTCTGTAAGAAATTTCCTCTTGTCTTGAGCAGTCCAATCAGATGAAATTTTACCTGTAGCAAGAAAATTAACAATGTTAGCAAACCAACGTAATTCTGAAATAGCAAATAATTGCTCATCTAGAAAAGAATCATTAATTGGCAATGCTTCAATGTAATCCTCAAAACTCAATCTAGATAAATGATCAGCCACTACATTTTCTACTCCCTTTTTGTCTTTGATTGTGATGTCAAATTCTTGAAGTAGTAGGATCCACCTAATCAGTTCGAGCTTTAGCATCTTTCTTTTCAAAAAGGTATTTTAAAGCTGCATGGTCAGTGAAAATAACAATAGGTGATCCAACTATATAAGCACGAAACTTATCCAAAGCAAATACCACAGCAAGGAGTTCTTTTTCAGTCGTAGAATAATTCATCTGAGCACTGTTCAAGGTTCTGCTTGCATAATGGATGACATGTGGCTTCTTATCCTTTCTTTGCCCCAAAACAGCTCCAACTGCAAAATCACTGGCATCACACATAATTTCAAAAGGTAAAGTCCAATCAGGTGGTTGCATAATTGGAGCAGATGTGAGCATTTTAATTAATTTCTCAAAAGCCTTTTGACATGAATCAGACCACTCAAATATACTGTCTTTTAATAGGAGATTACACAAGGGTCTAGATATTGCACTAAAATTCTGAATAAATCTCCTATAAAAACCAGCATGACCTAAAAATGATCTGACATCTTTAACAGTTTTTGGAACTGGCAATTTTGAAATTAATTCAATTTTAGCTTTATCCACTTCAATTCCTTTAGATGAAACAATATGACCAAGAACAATTCCAGAAGAAACCATAAAATGACATTTCTCCCAATTTAAAACAAAGTTTTTCTCCTGGCACCGAACCAATACTTTTTCCAAATTACTCAAGCAATTATCAAAAGAATCACCGAAAACAAATATATCATCCATGAAAACTTCAAGAAATTTCTCAATCATATCACTGAAAATACTGATCATGCATCTTTGAAAAGTAGCAGGAGCATTACATAATCCAAAAGGCATTCTACGAAAAGCAAAAGTACCAAAAGGACATGTAAAAGTAGTTTTTTCTTGATCTTCAATGGCAATTTCAATTTGATAATAACCTGAGTATCCATCTAGGAAACAATAAAATTCATGACCGGCTACCCTTTCTAAGATTTGATCAATAAAAGGTAAAGGGAAATGGTCTTTTCTAGTTGCAGAATTTAGCTTTCTATAATCAATGCACATGCGCCAACTTGAAACAACTCTAGTAGGTATCAATTCATTCTTATCATTTTTAACCACAGTTATGCCAGATTTCTTAGGTACAACTTGAGTAGGACTTACCCATTTACTATTAGAGATGAAATAAATAATACCTGCATCTATTAATTTCAACACCTCAGTTTTAACAACATCTTTCATGATTGGGTTTAACCTACGTTGTGCTTCCCTAGAAGACTTGGCTTCATCCTCTAAAAATATTTTATGAGTACAAACAAGAGGACTAATTCCCTTAATGTCAGCAAGAGTCCAACCAATGGCAGATCTGTGAGAATTCAACACATTAAGTAACTTACCTTCTTGCAAAGAGTCAAGTTCAGAAGATATTACCACTGGAAAAGTGTTGTTGAACCCCAAGAAGGCATGTTTAAGTCCCATGGGTAAAGGTTTCAATTCTAGATTAGGAACTTCCACATTTGATGGCAATGTCTTTTCCTTCCGAGGTGGAAGCTTCTCAAATTTTGGTGTCCATTTATTAACCTGCAAGGATTTAAACAAGGAATTAAGATAAGCAATTTCCGAATCCTAGAATAATTCAGATTCTTTAGAATTCAATAAAAGAGCCTCTAGAGGGTTAGAAATACTAGTCTTCTCAAATTGATCCTGCACAAGAGCTTCAATCAAGTTCACCACTGCACATTCATCATCTTCATGAGGTCGCCTGAAAACATTAAAAATGTTAATTTCCAATGTCATGTTACCAAAACTGAGTTTCATTACGCCACTTCTGCAACTAATGTGTGCGTCACATGTAGCAAGGAAGGGACGTCCTAAAATGACAGGAATTTCATTTTCAGAATGCAAAACAGGTTGTGTATCCAAAACAACAAAGTCAACAAGGTAGTAAAATTTGTCCACTTGGACCAATACATCCTCAATTACCCTTCTCGGCACTCATCCAGAACGATCAGCAAGTTGCAACTTCATTGTTGTGGGCTTCAATTCACCAAGACCTAACTGCAAATATACTGAATATGGCAATAAATTTACACTAGCCCCCAAATCAAGCAAAGCACAATTGATGTAATTTTTTCCAATTACACATGAAAGAGTGGGACTTCCTGGATCTTTGTATTTAGGAGGGATCTTATGTTGCAACAATGCACTCACATGTTCAGTCAAAAATGCAGTTTTCTTCACTTGATGCTTTCTTTTAAAAGTGCACAGATCTTTTAAAAATTTAGCATAAGAAGGGATCTGTTTAATAGCATCTAACAAAGGAATATTAACTTTGACTTCTTTAAAAACATCCAAAATTTCAGAATTTTGATTCAATTTCTTTGGAGGATTTAAAGCTTGGGGAAAAGGAGCAGGAAAATGATATTCATTTGATTCACTCAATTTGGACTTGTTTAGTTCATCATTATTCTTAGAGTTTTCAACTTCCTTTGGTGAAGGTATGTTATCAATTATTTTACCACTTCTAAGAGCAATGACAGACTTAGCATGTTCAATTGAGGTTTCACACGAATTAACATTCCTTGGATTTGGTTGAGTTTGGGAAGGAAATTTTCCTTTTTCATTTATTGCAAAAGAATTTGTCAATTTAGAAATTTGGCTTTTAATTTCTTTATTTTCTTCAACCATTTGACCAAACAAGGTATCATACCTTTGATTTTGCTTCTGCTGTTCCTGCATAAATGCTTGAAGAGTATCGCTCAAAGAAGGCCTAGCATTAAATGTATTAGTTGCAGGAAACTGATGATTGAAAGAATTTCTATCACTTACCTGAGGTTGTGGATCATTGCTCCAACGAAAGTTTGGATGAATCCTTGTCGCTGGATTGTAAGTGTTGGAAAAAGGAGAATATTGTTGTTTGAAGTTTCCAACAGCAGCACAACGCTCCTCATAAGCTCCTTTCATTTCCTGAAAAATTGGGCAATTTTTAACAGTATGACCAATCTAATAACAAGAATCACATACTTGATTAACATCAACTTGAAAAACATATTGAGGCAAATTTGATTTTTCCGTTTTCAAAGCGGCTATCTCTTTAGTCAAAACCTCAAATTTTAATTTCCAATCATCTTCTTCTTTTAATTGATAAATTCCTTTATTAGTAGAAGATGTGGCAATTCTTGACCGATCAGTGGTCTCAACTGGACTGGGGACAGTCCATTAATGAGCTTTTTCAGCAATTTCATCCAAAAATTCTAGGGCATCATCATGGTCTTTTTGCATAAAATTTCCATTACACATAGACTCAACAAATTGGCGATCACGGGGGAGAAGTCCCTCAAAGATATAACTAGCAAGACGCCAGTTTTCAAAGCCATGGTGTGGGCACAAATTCAAAAGCTCTTTAAATTTTTCCCAAGTTTGATACAAAGTTTCATTTTCTTTTTGAGAGAAATTTGAGATTCTTTTCTTAAGAGCAATCGTCTTGTGATTAGGAAAATATTTGTTAAAAAATGCTTGAGTCATTTCCCCCCAAGAACCTATGGACCTAGCCCTTAATGAATACAACCAACTTTTAGCCTTTTCTTTTAAGGAAAAAGGAAAAAATTTCAACCTTATGAAATTAATCCTATCAAGTTGAACATTGTAAAAAGTGCCAATTGCTTCTTCAAATTCCCTAACATGCACATAAGGATTTTCACTTTCCATACCATGAAAAATAGGTAGTAATTGAATCATTCCAGGTTTGAAATCATAATTTGGCATGTTAGGTGGAAACATGATGCAAGATGGATTTGGTGCACGAATAGGATGCAAAAATGTCTCTAAAGTTCTAGGTGCAACAACTTCTTCTCTCATTTCATTATTCCCAATCTGAGCATTAACCATTTGTTCATTATTCGCAATTTCTTGTTCATCATTCACAATTGCTACCATGCTTTCAAATTTGTTGGATATTTCAGTTGAAGAAGTTGAAGCAGAATGTTCTAAATTAACAGTTTCAGACTTTTTGACAAACATTCCTAGATGATCTCTAGGTCGCATAAAGAAAATAAATAAATAAACAAAAACAAAACAAAACAAAAAATTAAAAAAAAAATATTAACAATAAGATGAAAGTTGGAAAGAGTATACCAGATGTGAGGAATTTCACATAACCAGCAAACCTCTGACCAAGGAGATCTCTGTATTCTTTGACAAGCCGCTCCCGGCAACGGCGCCAATTTGTTCGCACCACTTTGCAAAACCCAAGGGAGGTGTCGTATAGTAGTGTAGCTCAGAAGTCCGAGTGTCGTATCCACAGAGAGCAGTGTAAAGAAAATAACAGAGATGAAAAAGAACAAGTATGATTGAGAGGTAGATTTATGCAAGATTTGATTTAGAGAAAATTTAATTGATTAAAACACTAAGGCATTGGGGTTCCACTTTTAACATAATCATGCAACTCTTATTAATTTGATCCACAAAACATTTTCCATTGTAGTTGTTCAAAATAATTAAAGCTCTTTTTAATTTCCTTTAGAAGTATTCTAAGCATAACTTGTACCATTGGCAACAAACTATCAAAAAATAATCTTCATCAAAATTCTATTAATCTTTAGTAATTCTCTTCTCTTTTAAAAGCATGAAAGTTTTTACTACACAATGGGAAAAACATGATTGAACCCATGAAATAGATTATCAAACATTCATCAATTAATTAAAAAGAAAACTACAAATTCACATTAAAGCTTAAATTTGGATCAAACTAATAAAAATTACACACTTATATTAAAAGCTTTCTCCCTAGCCTTAGCTAGGGAGTTAGTTCCCCATAATAAAATAAAACTAAAAGTAGAAATTAAAACTTAGAAAGATGGAGGGAAGAGAGAAAGCTCAAGAGTTGTGGAGCTTGGGTGTGTTTTACAATGCCATAGTTCCTCCTATTTATAGGAGAATGAGAGTAGACAATTCCAACTTCATTGGAATAAATAACTTCTCCACCTTGCCGCCAAGCCAATCACCACTTCTTCATTCATTTATTTGTTTACTAACAACTTCCAATTGCATTTAATTGTTTGGAAGCTCCACCTAAAAGAAAGAATAAAAAGACTTAAACAAAATTAACTAAAGCACTAACAATTTAAATTTAGGGATAACAAATGTAATAATTATGTGCTCATCAATTATATCCCTTCAGCAGAGTGCCTTCATCCCAAGAAGACAAATACAAGACAATATTTTGTTAGCTCATGAAGCTTTTCATGCTTTGAAACTCCGGAAGAAGACAAAAGTTTATGAGATGAGGCTCAAGCTGGATATGAATAAGGCCTATGACATAATTGAGTGGGATTTTGTGAAAGAAGTGTTGCTAAAATTGGGGTTTGATCAAACTTGGGTGAGCTTGGTTATGGGGTGTCTCACCTTGGTCCGGTTCACAGTGCTCTTAAATGGTAAATCTAGGAATTGTTTCAAGCCTTCCAGGGGTCTTAGATAGGGAGACCCTATTTCTCCGTATATTTTCATTCTAGTCAGTGATGTTCTATCATCTATGCTTAACAAAGCTGTGGAGAGGGGTATTGTGCAAGGAATCCAATTCAGTGGAGAAGGTCCTACCTTATCCCATTTATTCTTTGTAGATGATTCTATCCTGTTCTTAAAGGTTATTGAGCAAAATTGCACTACCGTAGAAAGTATTTTGACATCTTATTGCTATGCCTCGGGTCAAGTGGTAAATTTTGAAAAATCAAGTATTTATTTTAGTCCTAATACTCAACAACTCAGGGAGAATGTAGGGCACATATTGCATGTCAACATTACCGATAACCCAGGGAAGTACTTGGGATTACCAATGATGTGGGGCAAATCAAAGCGCGAGGCGCTGAACTTTGTGAAAGAAAGAATGGTGAGTAAAGTAGAGGGTTGGAAACAGAAGCTTCTCACTCAGGCTGGTCGTGAAATCCTTATCAAAGCAGTGGCCCAAGCAATTCCCACTTATCCCATGTCTGTGTTCCTTTTCCCAGGAGGTCTTTGCAAAGAGTTGGATGGGATTCTTGCTAAATTCTGGTAGGGGGAAATGAAGAAAAAGATAGAATCCACTAGATTAGCTGGTCCAAAATGGAGGGTGGTATGGGTTTCCGTAACATTCATGATTTCAACTTGGCTTTACTTGCTAAACAAAAGCTGGAGATTGCTTACAGATCCAAATTCCTTTTGGGCTTTGATAATGAAGAGCATATATTTCCCTTCTTGCAACTTTCTTCAAGCTAGCAAAGGAGCTCGAGCATCTTGGGTGTGGTTTAGTATGTTAGAGGGCAGAGAAGTGATTGTTAGGGGTTTTGAATTGCAAATTTTAAATGGCACCAGGGTTAGGCTATGGACTGATAAATGGTTTCCTGTGTCGTCTGATGGTTTGCTTCACCCTATTAATTATGAGCTTGTGGATGAAAATCCCTTTGTCTCTGAAAGTATCAACCCCATTACAAAAAGTTGGGACTTATCGAATTTCAATGGTAGTGTCTCAGATCAGGATGCTCGAATGATAAAAGCCATGCATGTTGGAGGAGGTTGTGAATCTGATCGGTTGGTTTGGCCTTTCAATGTTTTTGGTTGCTCCTCTGTTAAATTGAGGTATAACTTGATTCACCCTTGCCATCATCCCACTCAAAGAAATATGCGTGCTTCGGGGTCTCATTTTGTTTCTAAGAAGGTGTGGAAGTTAATTTGGTGCTCCCCTTTGCTCCCAAAAATTAAAAACTTTATGTGGCGTGCGATTAAAGGTTGACTTCCCACAAATGCTCTCCTCTTCCATAAGCATATGGGATCCTTCCCCTTGTGCCCGATATGTGAAGATGCTCAGGAAACTGTCGAGCATTGCTGCATTGTAATTGGACTTCAAGTGTGTAGTTTGGGAGTTTGCTAAGCTACCGAGTTGATAAACAAAGTATAACTACCTTCGATTATTGGCTGCTCTGTGTGACTAGTAAGTTGGGTAAGACTAATCTTTATGTGGGTGTTACTTCAAATCGGTTTTATATGCTGGAGTTTATGTAGGAGCATATGTGCCTTTGTTTTTTAAGGAAGAATTGTTTGTCCAAAGCAAACTATTGAATGTGCTAGATTTCTGGCTTTGGAGTTGATGGAGGTTGTAAAATTTAATGGACTAGGCGCGGAGGAGCCTAATTCTCATGTGGTTGATATAGTTCAAAGATGGCTCACACCCTTCCAATCTGCTCTAAACTAAATATGGATGCAACCTAGGATAAGAAGAACTTAATTGTTGGTTTAGGAGCTGTCATTCGTGATGGGCATGGTAGCTACATAAGGGGAGCTGGAATGGTCAGACTGTCCTCTTCTCCCATTGAAGTTGAAGCCCATGCAGCTTTAAATGGTTTAGTGGTCGCCTTGGACTTGGGTAGTATTCATCTAGAGTGTGAGTCTGATTCAAAACGTTAAGGGGAACATTCGAAAAGGTAGACGGACGATCTATCCTATTTTTAGTGCATATTATTCGGTTCTTGCTCTTGGAAGTGGATCTCGAGGCTAGCAAATAAAGTAGTGGATGCTGCAGCTTTAGAAGCTGTTAATAATCGTTAATATATATTCGGAATAAGGTACTACATACCTTGCGGAAGATTCCAAGTGAAAAACCGCTTGCAATTACTAGCCCACCGTGATGCTTCCACGTCACGAACACGCCAACAAGATTCTACACGTTCTTCGTCTCCAAGGTCGTTGGATTGGCTATGAAAGTTACTCCATTGATTCCACGTACCCAAGACCAAGGCTCTTGGTGAATTGCCTAAAGGAGAGTGTTTAGGGAGATATGAGGTTTCTCTCTTTGTGGGTGTAAAACTCACTACAACTCTTTGATATGCACTCACACTTCTTGTCTCACACACACCAACTTAGAGAGTATGCACTAATGCTTCTCATCATCTCTTCACTTGCACACACTCCATCTATTTATAGGAGTTGTTTTAGCTCATCTCAAGAGAGCATAAAACATGCATTAGTGCTTAGGTTGGTAGTGCCTTAAAACAAGGTTTAGTGCCTCAAAACAAGGATTAGTGTAGTGCCATAAAACAAGGCTAAGTGCCTTAATTTGTGTAGTGCCATAAAACAAGGATTAGTGCATAATAATTGTTTTATTACATCTCCCACTCACCCCACATAGAGTGTGATAATAACCTTGTTTTATTACATCTCCCACTCACCCACATAGGGTGTGATAACCTCATAATCATCTTAAACCTCTTGTATACTCTTCTTCTCATACAGGAAATGGGTCGTGCGACCTTGCGAGAAAAAACGTACAGCTACAAGAGCACATTTTATTAAGTCATCACCAAACTAATAAAAGTGCATCATTTGAAATCATCTCGTACATACCCCAGACTTATTCAGACTACACCGGTATCAGCACTCTTAACCCCTCATAAAAGCAGTGCTACACCCCAAATATGTTTTGTACTCATGACATGTCAACAACAAATATGACATAGACGCCGGCCAGCTATGAGTCACAAAAACATGGTGTATTGTCTAACAGTCTTCCTTAAGCGCTCATATCAATCCAACTAGACTTAACTGCTTTCTTAGACATGCCCCTTGAGACCTTATAATTGATCCTAGGAAAACAAGCTAAAGTAGCAACATCAAGCATCCTCTTCATGACATAGGCTAAAGTCAACTAAGGGTACATTTTTTAGGATCTGAATTAATGATCCAAGTGGCTCACATAGTGATGAAGCAGGGATTCATTCATCACTCCCACTGTCGATCGCATCTAGCACATACAGTATGAAATGTATGCTATAACGTATTCTCATAAAACGATCATGTCACTTGTCCAAGAATTGGACATACGTCATACGAATCTTAGTCTAGACATTACACAAATGTCTAACTTGAGTTCTAGTCTCAGTCACCCTCTCGGCGCCTGTCCCGGAATCTCACATTCGGCTCAATACAGGCTTCATAGATTTTATGGCAATTTTCTATGATCGACCTCTTTTCTTTTTCAAGGTCTCATCTTAGCTCCAACTAAGGCGACATTTAGAGAAGTGTTTTATCTTGCTGCCTACTTAGGCGCAGATATACATATATGTCATAATATGTTGTCTAAGCATTTTAGAACATAACACAAATGTCTCATCTTGCTCGCTATCTTGCGCCAAGGTGAATCTCCCATGTGAGTGGGCTGACTCAAGCCTGGTGACAAATCTTTGTGCAAAAATCATATCAATCATTCTAAAACAAGTACCATGGAAAAAACGATTAACATTGCATTAATAATAAAGTCAATTACAAAATAGGTATATTAAAACCTTCGTAGTCCCATACTCCTAATATGACAAAGGAACACATCTCTAGCAATGGGTTTAGTGAGAGGATCAGCAACCATATTGCCACTTGAGATATGCTTTAATATAACCTCTCCTTGTGCTACCCTCTGTCTGATATAGTGATATCTGACATCTATGTGTTTGGATTTTCCATGGTATTTCGGATCCTTTACATATGCCAAAGCAGATGTACTATCTGAGTAAACAAGTACTGCCTCCAGGTTTTGGCTGTATAGTTTAGTCGTTGCAAGAATCTTCTTAACCAAACAGCTTCCCTGAACCTGCTGCTGAGCAAGCAACATATTCCGACTCCATGGTGGATAGGGCTATGCAAGACTGTTTCTTGCTACACCAAGAGATAGCTCCACCTCCAAGTATAAAAGCATAACCAGAGGTGGATTTGCGTTCATCTCTGTCATTGGCCCAATCTGCATCGCTGTAACCTCTAAGTCTCAAATCGCCACCATGGTAGCATAAGACAAGATCAGCGGTACCTTGCAGATATCGAAAAATTCTCTTTACTGCTTTCCAATGAGCAGGTCCAGGACTACTTTGATAACGGCTCACCATACCAACTGCATGGCAGATGTCTGGCCGTGTACACAACATAGCGTACATTAGACTTCCTATCGCAGATGCATAAGGAACTTTGGTCATTTGGTTTCTTTCCTCATCATTTTTAGGACATTGGTCAAGGGTTAGGACACATCCTTTTTCCATTGGTGTGTCTATGGGTTTGGAGTGATGCATACGAAAACGTTCAAGTATCTTCTTAATGTAAGTCTCTTGAGACAAACCGAGAAGTCCTTTTGAACGGTCTCTTACGATTTTCACTCCTAGCACATAATTTGCTAGGAGAAAAACTAAAACCAAAGAGCATGAAAAACAGTTTGTTTTCGAGTTTATGAGAGCACGTTTGTATGCTGTTAAATTATTTTTCTATGCTGTTTCTTTGCCTTAGCATATTCTCTGTTGCATGAGCTTTCCAATGATATATTGTATGCGTCATTTGGATGCATAACGAAGGAGATAGAGGTCTCCAAAGATGGCCAAATGATCATGAAAATCTGGAAATTTTTTCTGGAAATTTCAGCAAGATGAATAGTGTTCTTCGTGAACAGTGTTCTTTGTGAACACATCCTCTTTGAAGGCGCGTGAGAGCACGTATGTCCTTTGTAGAGCTTCATCTTAGATAAATGGAATCCAATTGTGGACTCCTCCCGTCTATTTTCTAAAAATCATTTGGCTAAGTATCACTTGGAATAAATGAATAATTGTTTGTTTATGAAGTTGCAACATAATGACATGTCATTTAGAAACTAAATATGTTATTAAGTTGTTCATATTTAGCATGCCAAAATATGGACTTAGGATTGGTTGAGTTAATTTATGGGTCATACTGGTGGAATTGACTACCCAAAAATGTGTGATGTCTAGGCAAGTTTTTTAAGGAAACACCTTTGGTGTTTAAGAGGAAATGGTATTTAAGCGAGTTCATCTCCACCACTACTCCCGAAACTTACCTGGTCACATTTTTTCGGTGGACTTTCATTGGTTAACCTATTAAATGGATTCCCAATTTTAGATCTATGAGAGGCCCATGCGCTTTTATGAGACTGCGCAAACATTTGTTTGGTTGGAAACTTTGTGTTTTCTAAGTAGAAATTTGTTTAAAAGTAATTGAAAATGTTTATTTAGACTTGCTTTTTTGGGTGATGATTATAAGCATAGCAAATTTTCGAGTCCAAATTTGTAAGGAAGGATAATTCTTTTCAAGTTATTTTTGAAACAAATAGAAATGTGCAAAACGCTAATACTAAAGTCAATCCTTGTGTTTTATAGATAATGGCCACCAAAAATGTTGTTGCTGACCTAAATAAGGGAGACAAACTTGAGGGTACCAACTATGATATTTGGCATAGGAAAATTCAATATCTCTTGAATGAGCAGGAGTTATTGGAAACATTAACCAATTCAATGATCGAACCTGAGGTTGGGCAAACGGCCCAACATCGCCGTGATCTTAAAGCTTATCAGACTTGGTTCAAAAAGGATCGTTGTGCGCGCTTTACTATGCTAAGCAGCATGCACAATGATCTTATTGGGGGATATGAAAGCTACCCTACTGCCAAGGCTTTATGGGATCAACTAAAGTTTGATTTTGGTGGTACGTCCACCACTCAACTTAGAAGTTTGGTCTTGAAGTTTGAGGTATATCGCAAAAATCCTAAGCACACGATTCATGAGCACTTAAGGGTGCTTTCTAGCATGATACGTGACTTAAAGGCTGCTGGAAATACCCTCACTGATGAGCAGCAAGTACAGGGCAGTCATCAGATCCCCCCAGATTCATGGAGCTCCATGAAACAAATCATGACACATAATGAGAATATCAAGAATTTTTCTGATATTTCTCGCCTTTTCACCCAGGGTGGCACGTCTAAGACTAAAGGGTCTAAGCGTAAAGGAAAAGGAAAGAGCAATCAAGCAGGATGGGGCAAACAAGCTTGCACCAAAGGATGACAATAAAACCAAGCGCCGTCGGGGCAAGCGTGGTGGGAAGAAAGACTTGTCCAAAGTCAAATGCTATAACTGTGATAAGAAGGGTCACTTCGCTCGTGATTGTACTGAGCCGAAGAAGGTATCTTTCTTATCTAAACCTTCCCACATATATGTATGTGACCATGTTTTAGTTGCTAATACATCCTCCGGGTGGATTGTAGATACGGGAGCAACCAAACATGTGACTCGAGATCGAGAAGGTTTTTTGGATTATCGACGAATTCCAAAGGGCACCTCTGGTGTGTTCATGGGTGATGGAAGCCATATAGAAGCTTTGGGAGTTGGTTCATATCAACTTCAGATGCGCAATGGGCGCACATTGCTCCTCAATAATGTGCTCTACGTTCCTGGAATTCAGCATAATCTATTTTTCAGTTTTAGAGTGTTTGCGTGATGGATATTGTTTTAAGTTTTCTTCTTTTGGTTTGGATGTGTTATTGGATGGTACAATTGTTGGTCATGGTTTTTTAAGGAATAACTTCTTTTATTTGGATTTGAATGATTCCGATTACTCATCTTCTTATATAGCTTATGCTGATGTACATGTTGATTCTGCAACTTGGCATGCTAGACTAGGACATATAGGACGTGATAGGATGACAAGGTTAGCTAGAGAAGGTCTTTTAGGCTCACTCGCTAAAGTTGACCTACCTATATGCGAATGTTGTCTAGCTGGTAAAGCTATAAGAAAGCCTTTTGGTAAGGCTAAGAGAGCTACTCAACCGCTAGAGTTAGTTCACTCTGGACATTTGTGGACCTATGAGTGTGAAGGCACGTCATGGCGCCTCTTATTTTCTCACATTTATTGATGATTACACGCGATATGGTTATGTCTATCTGATCGCTCACCGCTATGAAGCCTTGGATTGTTTCAAGCGTTTTATAGCTGAGGTTGAGAATCAGACAGAGAAGAGTTTAAAGGCTCTTCGCACAGAACCGCGGACGCGAGTACTTTCTCGACGGTTTAAAGAACTATGTGAAAATAAGGGGATACGCAGACAACTTACTGTTCCTTATACACCGCAACAAAATGGTGTTGCGGAAAGAAGGAATAGAACTTTATTAGACATGGTTAGGTCTATGATGGCGCAAGCTAATCTCCCAATTTCGTTTTGGGGAGATGCAATATTAACTGCTGCCTACATTCTTAACCGAGTGCCTTCCCAATCAGTCACTTCAACCCCTTACGAATTATGGAAAGGCGAAAAGCCCAATTTGGGGCATTTGCGCCCTTGGGGATCAGCTGGTTTTGTTCATAATACTTTTCACAAGCATGGAAAGCTTGGCCCTCGAGGTAAAAAACATATCTTCATAAGATATTGCGAGCACTCGAAAGGCTATGTGATGTATGGTGAACATGCTGATGGAGGAATGACTGAAATAGATTCCCGAAATGTGAATTTCATAGAGAATGATTTTCCTAGCATTGGTGATGCCCAAAAGAATCTTGACCTCCATGAGTTGGAAGGAAGTGAAGATATTTCACAATCTTTAAGCGAGGATGGGGAATTGACTCCTAATCCAGTAATCGCTAAAGAAAGTGACAATGATCTGCAACCTAGTGGGAGTATACCAAAGGATGGTACACCGCTAGAAACTCAAGATTTAATGGTGCGCAAGAGCAAACGAGGAAATATTCCCCATCGATTTTTTGAAATTGAAGGGGAAACCTTCTTGTGTACTCCAATAGATGAAGAAGAGCCTGCTTCTTATAAGGAAGCGCTATCATCTGGAGCTGGAAAAGAGTGGATGACTGCTATGCAAGATGAGATAAGCTCAATGGACAAAAACAAGGTCTGGGAGTTAGTTGACCTTCCGCCTGGGCGCAAGACCGTTGGAAACAAATGGGTCTTGAAAATCAAACGCAAAGCGGATGGTTCAATTGACAAGTACAAGGCACGTCTTGTGGCGAAAGGCTATACTCAAAGAGATAGACTATGATGATACTTTCTCCCCTGTGGTGAGATTTGCATCTATTCGCCTAATCCTAGCTATTGTCGCACAAAAGGATTTGAACCTTTTCCAAATGGATGTTAAGACTGCATTTCTCAATGGAGATCTAGACGAAGAGATCTATATGGATCAACCAATGGGTTTTGAGGTCAAAGGAAAAGAGCGCAAAGTTTGCCGTCTCAAACGTTCTATTTATGGCCTCAAACAAGCGTCTAGACAGTGGAACATTAGATTTCATACCTCAATCATCTCCTTTGGTTTTGAGATGGTTGAAGAAGACCACTGTGTGTATCTAAAACGATCCAAGGAAAATGTTCAGATTCTTTCATTGTATGTTGATGACATTCTCATAGCAGGAAATGACATGGATTCCATTGTCGCCACTAAGAAGTGGTTGTCCGCAAAATTTGAAATGAAGGACATGGGTGAGGCAAATTATGTGCTAGGAGTGAAAATCGTAAGAGACCGTTCAAAAGGACTTCTCGGTTTGTCTCAAGAGACTTACATTAAGAAGATACTTGAACGTTTTCGTATGCATCACTCCAAACCCATAGACACACCAATGGAAAAAGGATGTGTCCTAAGCCTTGACCAATGTCCTAAAACTGACGAGGAAAGAAACCAAATGACCAAAGTTCCTTATGCATCTGCGATAGGAAGTCTAATGTACGCTATGTTGTGTACACGGCCAGACATCTGTCATGCAGTTGGTATGGTGAGCCGTTATCAAAGTAATCCTGGACCTGCTCATTGGAAAGCAGGTAAAGAGAATTTTTCGATATCTGCAAGGTACCGCTGATCTTGTCTTATGCTACCATGGTGGCGATTTGAGACTTAGAGGTTACAGCGATGGAGATTGGGCCAATGACAGAGATGAACGCAAGTCCACCTCTGGTTATGCTTTTATACTTGGAGGTGGAGCTATCTCTTGGTGTAGCAAGAAATAGTCTTGCATAGCCCTATCCACAATGGAGTCGGAATATGTTGCTTGCTCAGGAGTTCAGGAAGCTGTTTGGTTAAGAAGATTCTTGCAACGACTAAACTATACAGCCAAAACCTGTGAGGCAGGACTTGTTTACTCAGATAGTACATCTGCTTTGGCATATGTAAAGGATCCGAAATACCATGGAAAATCCAAACACATAGATGTCAGATATCACTATATCAGACAGAGGGTAGCACAAGGAGAGGTTATATTAAAGCATATCTCAAGTGGCAATATGGTTGCTGATCCTCTCACTAAACCCATTGCTAGAGATGTGTTCCTTTCTCATATTAGGAGTATGGGACTACGAAGGTTTTAATATACCTATTTTGTAATTGACTTTATTATTAATGCAATGTTAATCGTTTTTTCCATGGTACTTGTTTTAGAATGATTGATATGATTTTTGCACAAAGATTTGTCACCAGGCTTGAGTCAGCCCACTCACATGGGAGATTCACCTTGGCGCTGAGATAGCGAGCAAGATGAGACATTTGTGTTATGTTCTAAAATGCTTAGACAACATATTATGACATATGTGTATCTGCGCCTAAGTAGGCAGCAAGATAAAACACTTCTCTAAATGTCGCCTTAGTTGGAGCTAAGATGAGACCTTGAAAAATAAAAGAGGTCGATCATAGAAAATTGCCATAAAATCTATGAAGCCTGTATTGAGCCGAATGTGAGAATCCAGACAGGCGCCGAGAGGGTGACTGAGACTAGAACTCAAGTTAGACATTTGTGTAATGTCTAGACTAAGATTCGTATGACGTATGTCCAATTCTTGGACAAGTGACATGCTCGTTTTATGAGAATACGTTATAACATACATTTCATACTGTATGTGCTAGATGCGATCGACAGTGGGAGTGATGAATGAATCCCTGCTTCATCACTATGTGAGCCACTTGGATCATTAATTCAGATCCTAAAAAAATGTACCCTTAGTTGACTTTAGCCTATGTCATGAAGAGGATGCTTGATGTTGCTACTTTAGCTTGTTTTCCTAGGATCAATTATAAGGTCTCAAGGGGCATGTCTAAGAAAAAGGTTAAGTCTAGTTGGATTGATATGAGCGCTTAAGGAAGACTGTTAGACAATACACCATGTTTTTGTGACTCATAGCTGGCCGGCGTCTATGTCATATTTGTTGTTGACATGTCATGAGTACAAAACATATTTGGGGTGTAGCACTGCTTTTATGAGGGGTTAAGAGTGCTGATACCGGTGTAGTCTGAATAAGTCTGGGGTATGTACGAGATGATTTCAAATGATGCACTTTTATTAGTTTGGTGATGACTTAATAAAATGTGCTCTTGTAGCTGTACGTTTTTTCTCGCAAGGTCGCACGACCCATTTCCTGTATGAGAAGAAGAGTGTATACAAGAGGTTTAAGATGATTATGAGGTTATCACACCCTATGTGGGTGAGTGGGAGATGTAATAAAACAAGGTCATCACACCCTAAGTGGGTGAGTGGAAAATATAATGATTATGCACTAATCCTTGTTTTATGGCACTACACAAATTAAGTCACTTAGCCTTGTTTTATGGCACTACACAAATTAAGGCACTTAGCCTTGTTTTATGGCACTACACTAATCCTTGTTTTAAGGCACTAAACCTTGTTTTAGTGCACCACCAACCTAAGCACTAGTGCATGTTTTATGCTCTCTTGAGATGAGCTAAAACAACTCCTATAAATAGATGGAGTGTGTGCAAGTAAAATGATGATGAGAAGCATTAGTGCATACTCTCTAAGTTGGTGTGTGTGAGACAAGAAGTGTGAGTGCATATCAAAGAGTTGTAGTGAGTTTTACACCCACAAAGAGAGAAACCTCATATCTCCCTAAACACTCTCCTTTAGGCAATTCACCAAGAGCCTTGGTCTAGGGTACGTGGAATCAATGGAGTAACTTTCATAGCCAATCCAACGACCTTGGAGACGAAGAACGTGTAGAATCTTGTTGGCGTGTTCGTGACGTGGAAGCATCACGGTGGGCTAGTAATTGCAAGCGGTTTTTCACGGCTAGTAATTGCAAGCGGTTTTTCACGGCTAGTAATTGCAAGCGGTTTTTCACTTGGAATCTTCCGCAAGGTATGTAGTACATTATTCCGAATATATATTAACGATTATTAACAGTGGTATCAGAGCTTGTATGCTTGCTTTTCGCCATGTTGATTGATGCATGAGAATATGTTTTTTCTTCCGCAAGAACCACCATGAAAGCATGAACCAAGAAACTTCGTTTTTTGTTCGATTGTTTTTTGATGTTTTCTTTCCATGAAGTATGTTCCTCTATGTGATGAGAACTTACCTTTAAATTTTCGTACTTTTTAAAGGAGTGGTTTAGGAGAAAAAACTAAAACCAAAGAGCATGAAAAACAGTTTGTTTTCGAGTTTTTGAGAGCACGTTTGTATGCTGTTAAATTATTTTTCTATGCTGTTTCTTTGCCTTAGCATATTCTCTGTTGCATGAGCTTTCCAATGATATATTGTATGCGTCATTTGGATGCATAACGAAGGAGATAGAGGTCTCCAAATATGGCCAAATGATCATGAAAATCTGGAAATTTCAGCAAGATGAACAGTGTTCTTCGTGAACAGTGTTCTTTGTGAACACATCCTCTTTGAAGGCACGTGAGAGCACGTATGTCCTTTGTAGAGCTTCATCTTAGATAAATGGAATCCAATTGTGGACTCCTCCCGTCTATTTTCTAAAAATCATTTGGCTAAGTATCACTTGGAATAAATGAATAATTGTTTGTTTATGAAGTTGCAACATAATGACATGTCATTTAGAAACTAAATATGTTATTAAGTTGTTCATATTTAGCATGCCAAATATGGACTTAAGATTGGTTGAGTTAATTTATGGGTCATACTAGTCGAATTGACTACCCAAAAATGTGTGATGTCTAGGCAAGTTATTTAGGAAACACCTTTGGTGTTTAAGAGGAAATGGTATTTAAGCGAGTTCATCTCCACCACTACTCCCGCAACTTACCTGGTCACATTTTTTCGGTGGACTTTCATTGGTTAACCTATTAAATGGATTCCCAATTTTAGATCTATGAGAGGCCCATGCGCTTTTATGAGACTGCGCAAACATTTGTTTGGTTGGAAACTTTGTGTTTTCTAAGTAGAAATTTGTTTAAAAGTAATTGAAAATGTTTATTTAGACTTGCTTTTTTGGGTGATGATTATAAGCATAGCAAATTTTCGAGTCCAAATTTGTAAGGAAGGATAATTCTTTTCAAGTTATTTTTGAAACAAATAGAAATGTGCAAAACGCTAATACTAAAGTCAATCCTTGTGTTTTATAGATAATGGCCACCAAAAATGTTGTTGCTGACCTAAATAAGGGAGACAAACTTGAGGGTACCAACTATGATATTTGGCATAGGAAAATTCAATATCTCTTGAATGAGCAGGAGTTATTGGAAACATTAACCAATTCAATGATCGAACCTGAGGTTGGGCAAACGGCCCAACATCGCCGTGATCTTGAAGCTTATCAGACTTGGTTCAAAAAGGATCGTTGTGCGCGCTTTACTATGCTAAGCAGCATGCACAATGATCTTATTGGGGGATATGAGAGCTACCCTACTGCCAAGGCTTTATGGAATCAACTAAAGTTTGATTTTGGTGGTACGTCCACCACTCGACTTAGAAGCTTGGTTCTAAAGTTTGAGGTATACCGCAAAAATCCTAAGCACACGATTCATGAGCACTTAAGGGTGCTTTCTAGCATGATACGTGACTTAAAGGCTGCTGGAAATACCCTCACTGATGAGCAGCAAGTGCAGGCAGTCATCAGATCCCTCCCAGATTCATGGAGCTCCATGAAACAAATCATGACACATAATGAGAATATCAAGAATTTTTCTGATATTTCTCGTCATGTTGAGCTAGAATCGGAGCGCCAAGAGGCGACCAATGCTACTGCCCTTTCGCCCAGGGTGGCACGTCTAAGACTAAAGGGTCTAAGCGTAAAGTAAAAGGAAAAGAGCAATAAGCAGGATGGGGCAAACAGACTTGCACCAAAGGATGACAACAAAACCAAGCGCCGTAGGGGCAAGCGTGGTGGGAAGAAAGACTTGTCCAAAGTCAAATGCTATAACTGTGATAAGAAGGGTCACTTCGCTCGTGATTGTACTGAGCCGAAGAAGGTATCTTTCTTAACTAAACCTTCCCACATATATGTATGTGAACATGTTTTAGTTGCTAATACGTCCTCTGGGTGGATTGTAGATACGGGAGCAACCAAACATGTGACTCGAAGATCGAGAAGGTTTTTTGGATTATCGACGAATTCCAAAGGGCACCTCTGGTGTGTTCATGGGTGATGGAAGCCGTATAGAAGCTTTGGGAGTTGGTTCATATCAACTTCAAATGCGCAATGGGCGCACATTGCTCCTCAATAATGTGCTCTACGTTCCTGGAATTCAGCATAATCTATTTTCAGTTTTAGAGTGTTTGCGTGATGGATATTGTTTTAAGTTTTCTTCTTTTGGTTTGGCTGTGTTATTGGATGGTACAATTGTTGGTCATGGTTTTTTAAGGAATAACTTCTTTTATTTGGATTTGAATGATTCCGATTACTCATCTTCTTATATAGCTTATGCTGATGTACATGTTGATTCTGCAACTTGGCATGCTAGACTAGGACATATAGGACGTGATAGGATGACAAGGTTAGCTAGAGAAGGTCTTTTAGGCTCACTCGCTAAAGTTGACCTACCTATATGCGAATGTTGTCTAGCTGGTAAAGCTATAAGAAAGCCTTTTGGTAAGGCTAAGAGAGCTACTCAACCGCTAGAGTTAGTTCACTCGGACATTTGTGGACCTATGAGTGTGAAGGCACGTCATGGCGCCTCTTATTTTCTCACATTTATTGATGATTACACGCGATATGGTTATGTCTATCTCATCGCTCACCGCTATGAAGCCTTGGATTGTTTCAAGCGTTTTATAGCTGAGGTTGAGAATCAGCAGAGAAGAGTTTAAAGGCTCTTCGCACAGACCGCGGACGCGAGTACTCACCGAACAGTTTAAAGAACTATGTGAAAATAAGGGGATACGCAGACAACTACTGTTCCTTATACACCGCAACAAAATGGTGTTGCGGAAAGAAGGAATAGAACTTTATTAGACATGGTTAGGTCTATGATGGCGCAAGCTAATCTCCCAATTTCGTTTTGGGGAGATGCAATATTAACTGCTGCCTACATTCTTAACCGAGTGCCTTCCCAATCAGTCACTTCAACCCCTTACGAATTATGGAAAGGCGAAAAGCCCAATTTGGGGCATTTGCGCCCTTGGGGATCAGCTGGTTTTGTTCATAATACTTTTCACAAGCATGGAAAGCTTGGCCCTCGAGGTAAAAAACATATCTTCATAAGGTATTGCGAGCACTCGAAAGGCTATGTGATGTATGGTGAACATGCTGATGGAGGAATGACTGAAATAGATTCCCGAAATGTGAATTTCATAGAGAATGATTTTCCTAGCATTGGTGATGCCCAAAAGAATCTTGACCTCCATGAGTTGGAAGGAAGTGAAGATTTTTCACAATCTTTAAGCGAGGATGGGGAATTGACTCCTAATCCAGTAATCGCTAAAGAAAGTGACAATGATCTGCAACCTAGTGGGAGTATACCAAAGGATGGTACACCGCTAGAAACTCAAGATTTAATGGTGCGCAAGAGCAAACGAGGAAATATTCCCCGTCGATTTTTTGAAATTGAAGGGGAAACCTTCTTGTGTACTCCAATAGATGAAGAAGAGCCTGCTTCTTATAAGGAAGCGCTATCATCTTGGAGCTGGAAAAGAGTGGATGACTGCTATGCAAGATGAGATAAGCTCAATGGACAAAAACAAGGTCTGGGAGTTAGTTGACCTTCCGCCTGGGCGCAAGACCGTTGGAAACAAATGGGTCTTGAAAATCAAACGCAAAGCGGACGGTTCAATTGACAAGTACAAGGCACGTCTTGTGGCGAAAGGCTATACTCAACGAGAGGGTATAGACTATGATGATACTTTCTCCCCAGTGGTGAGATTTGCATCTATTCGCCTAATCCTAGCTATTGTCGCACAAAAGGATTTGAACCTTTTCCAAATGGATGTTAAGACTGCATTTCTCAATGGAGATCTAGACGAAGAGATCTATATGGATCAACCAATGGGTTTTGAGGTCAAAGGACAAGAGCGCAAAGTTTGCCGTCTCAAACGTTCTATTTATGGCCTCAAACAAGCGTCTAGACAGTGGAACATTAGATTTCATACCTCAATCATCTCCTTTGGTTTTGAGATGGTTGAAGAAGACCACTGTGTGTATCTAAAACGATCCAAGGAAAATGTTCAGATTCTTTCATTATATGTTGATGACATTCTCATAGCAGGAAATGACATGGATTCCATTGTCGCCACTAAGAAGTGGTTGTCCGCAAAGTTTGAAATGAAGGACATGGGTGAGGCAAATTATGTGCTAGGAGTGAAAATCATAAGAGACCGTTCAAAAGGACTTCTCAGTTTGTCTCAAGAGACTTACATTAAGAAGATACTTGAACGTTTTCGTATGCATCACTCCAAACCCATAGACACACCAATGGAAAAAGGATGTGTCCTAACCCTTGACCAATGTCCTAAAAATGATGAGGAAAGAAACCAAATGACCAAAGTTCCTTATGCATCTGCGATAGGAAGTCTAATGTACGCTATGTTGTGTACACGGCCAGGACATCTGTCATGCAGTTGGTATGGTGAGCCGTTATCAAAGTAATCCTGGACCTGCTCATTGGAAAGCAGTAAAGAGAATTTTTCGATATCTGCAAGGTACCGCTGATCTTGTCTTATGCTACCATGGTGGCGATTTGAGACTTAGAGGTTACAGCGATGCAGATTGGGCCAATGAGAGATGAACGCAAATCCACCTCTGGTTATGCTTTTATACTTGGAGGTGGAGCTATCTCTTGGTGTAGCAAGAAACAGTCTTGCATAGCCCTATCCACCATGGAGTCGGAATATGTTGCTTGCTCAGCAGCAGGTTCAGGAAGCTGTTTGGTTAAGAAGATTCTTGCAACGACTAAACTATACAGCCAAAACCTGTGAGGCAGGACTTGTTTACTCAGATAGTACATCTGCTTTGGCATATGTAAAGGATCCGAAATACCATGGAAAATCCAAACACATAGATGTCAGATATCACTATATCAGGACAGAGGGTAGCACAAGTTGAGGTTATATTAAAGCATATCTCAAGTGGCAATATGGTTGCTGATCCTCTCACTAAACCCATTGCTAGAGATGTGTTCCTTTCTCATATTAGGAGTATGGGACTACGAAGGTTTTAATATACCTATTTTGTAATTGACTTTATTATTAATGCAATGTTAATCGTTTTTTCCATGATACTTGTTTTAGAATGATTGATATGATTTTTGCACAAAGATTTGTCACCAGGCTTGAGTCAGCCCACTCACATGGGAGATTCACCTTGGCGCGAGATAGCGAGCAAGATGAGACATTTGTGTTATGTTCTAAAATGCTTAGACAACATATTATGACATATATGTATATCTGCGCCTAAGTAGGCAGCAAGATAAAACACTTCTCTAAATGTCGCCTTAGTTGGAGCTAAGATGAGACCTTGAAAAAGAAAAGAGGTCGATCATAGAAAATTGCCATAAAATCTATGAAGCCTGTATTGAGCCGAATGTGAGAATCCGGACAGGCGCCGAGAGGGTGACTGAGACTAGAACTCAAGTTAGACATTTGTGTAATGTCTAGACTAAGATTCGTATGACGTATGTCCAATTCTTGGACAAGTGACATGCTCGTTTTATGAGAATACGTTATAGCATACATTTCATACTGTATGTGCTAGATGCGATCGACAGTGGGAGTGATGAATGAATCCCTGCTTCATCACTATGTGAGCCACTTGGATCATTAATTCAGATCCTAAAAAAATGTACCCTTAGTTGACTTTAGCCTATGTCATGAAGAGGATGCTTGATGTTGCTACTTTAGCTTGTTTTCCTAGGATCAATTATAAGGTCTCAAGGGGCATGTCTAAGAAAGCAGTTAAGTCTAGTTGGATTGATATGAGCGCTTAAGGAAGACTGTTAGACAATACACCATGTTTTTGTGACTCATAGCTGGCCGGCGTCTATGTCATATTTGTTGTTGACATGTCATGAGTACAAAACATATTTGGGGTGTAGCACTGCTTTTATGAGGGGTTAAGAGTGCTGATACCGGTGTAGTCTGAATAAGTCTGGGGTATGTACGAGATGATTTCAAATGATGCACTTTTATTAGTTTGGTGATGACTTAATAAAATGTGCTCTTGTAGCTGTACGTTTTTTCTCGCAAGGTCGCACGACCCATTTCCTGTATGAGAAGAAGAGTGTATACAAGAGGTTTAAGATGATTATGAGGTTATCACACCCTATGTGGGTGAGTGGGAGATGTAATAAAACAAGGTTATTATCACACCCTATGTGGGTGAGTGGGATATGTAATAAAACAATGATTATGCACTAATCCTTGTTTTATGGCACTACACAAATTAAGGCACTTAGCCTTGTTTTATGGCACTACACTAATCCTTGTTTTGAGGCACTAAACCTTGTTTTAAGGCACTACCAACCTAAGCACTAATGCATGTTTTATGCTCTCTTGAGATGAGCTAAAACAACTCCTATAAATAGATGGAGTGTGTGCAAGTGAAGAGATGATGAGAAGCATTTGTGTTATGTTCTATGATCGACCTCTTTTCTTTTTCAAGGTCTCATCTTAGCTCCAACTAAGGCGACATTTAGAGAAGTGTTTTATCTTGCTGCCTACATAGGCGCAGATATACATATATGTCATAATATGTTGTCTAAGCATTTTAGAACATAACACAAATGTCTCATCTTGCTCGCTATCTCAGCGCCAAGGTGAATCTCCCATGTGAGTGGGCTGACTCAAGCCTGGTGACAAATCTTTGTGCAAAAATCATATCAATCATTCTAAAACAAGTATCATGGAAAAAACGATTAACATTGCATTAATAATAAAGTCAATTACAAAATAGGTATATTAAAACCTTCGTAGTCCCATACTCCTAATATGAGAAAGGAACACATCTCTAGCAATGGGTTTAGTGAGAGGATCAGCAACCATATTGCCACTTGAGATATGCTTTAATATAACCTCTCCTTGTGCTACCCTCTGTCTGATATAGTGATATCTGACATCTATGTGTTTGGATTTTCCATGGTATTTCGGATCCTTTACATATGCCAAAGCAGATGTACTATCTGAGTAAACAAGTACTGCCTCAGAGGTTTTGGCTGTATAGTTTAGTCGTTGCAAGAATCTTCTTAACCAAACAGCTTCCTGAACCGCCTGCGAGCAAGCAACATATTCCGACTCCATGGTGGATAGGGCTATGCAAGACTGTTTCTTGCTACACCAAGAGATAGCTCCACCTCCAAGTATAAAAGCATAACCAGAGGTGGATTTGCGTTCATCTCTGTCATTGGCCCATCTGCATCGCTGTAACCTCTAAGTCTCAAATCGCCACCATGGTAGCATAAGACAAGATCAGCGGTACCTTGCAGATATCGAAAAATTCTCTTTACCGCTTTCCAATGAGCAGGTCCAGGATTACTTTGATAACGGCTCACCATACCAACTGCATGCAGATGTCTGGCCGTGTACACAACATAGCGTACATTAGACTTCCTATCGCAGATGCATAAGGAACTTTGGTCATTTGGTTTCTTTCCTCATCATTTTTAGGACATTGGTCAAGGGTTAGGACACATCCTTTTTCCATTGGTGTGTCTATGGGTTTGGAGTGATGCATACGAAAACGTTCAAGTATCTTCTTAATGTAAGTCTCTTGAGACAAACCGAGAAGTCCTTTTGAACGGTCTCTTATGATTTTCACTCCTAGCACATAATTTGCCTCACCCATGTCCTTCATTTCAAACTTTGCGGACAACCACTTCTTAGTGGCGACAATGGAATCCATATCATTTCCTGCTATGAGAATGTCATCAACATACAATGAAAGAATCTGAACATTTTCCTTGGATCGTTTTAGATACACACAATGGTCTTCTTCAACCATCTCAAAACCAAATGAGATGATTGAGGTATGAAATCTAATGTTCCACTGTCTAGACGCTTGTTTGAGGCCATAAATAGAACGTTTGAGACGGCAAACTTTGCGCTCTTGTCCTTTGACCTCAAAACCCATTGGTTGATCCATATAGATCTCTTCGTCTAGATCTCCATTGAGAAATGCAGTCTTAACATCCATTTGGAAAAGGTTCAAATCCTTTTGTGCGACAATAGCTAGGATTAGGCGAATAGATGCAAATCTCACCACAGGGGAGAAAGTATCATCATAGTCTATACCCTCTCTTTGAGTATAGCCTTTCGCCACAAGACGTGCCTTGTATTTGTCAATTGAACCATCCGCTTTGCGTTTGATTTTTCAAGACCCATTTGTTTCCAACGGTCTTGCACCCAGGCGGAAGGTCAACTAACTCCCAGACCTTGTTTTTGTCCATTGAGCTTATCTCATCTTGCATAGCAGTCATCCACCCTTTACTAGCTAAAGATGATAGCGCTTCCTTATAAGAAGCAGGCTCTTCTTCATCTATTGGAGTACACAAGAAAGTTTCCCCTTCAATTTCAAAAAATCGACGGGAAATATTTCCTCGTTTGCTCTTGCGCACCATTAAATCTTGAGTTTCTAGCGGTGTACCATCCTTTGGTATACTCCCACTAGGTTGCAGATCATTGTCACTTTCTTTAGCGATTACTGGATTAGGAGTCAATTCCCCATCCTCGCTTAAAGATTGTGAAATATCTTCACTTCCTTCCAACTCATGGAGGTCAAGATTCTTTTGGGCATCACCAATGCTAGGAAAATCATTCTCTATGAAATTCACATTTCGGGAATCTATTTCAGTCATTCCTCCATTAGCATGTTCACCATACATCACATAGCCTTTCGAGTGCTCGCAATACCTTATAAAGATATGTTTTTTACCTCGAGGGCCAAGCTTTCCATGCTTGTGGAAAGTATTATGAACAAAACCAGCTGATCCCCAAGGGCGCAAATGCCCCAAATTGGGCTTTTCGCCTTTCCATAATTCATAAGGGGTTGAAGTGACTGATTGGGAAGGCACTCGGTTAAGAATGTAGGCAGCAGTTAATATTGCATCTCCCCAAAACGAAATTGGAAGATTAGCTTGCGCCATCATAGACCTAACCATGTCTAATAAAGTTCTATTCCTTCTCTCCGCAACACCATTTTGTTGCGGTGTATAAGGAACAGGAGTTGTCTGCGTATCCCTTATTTTCACATAGTTCTTTAAACTGTTCAGATAAGTACTCGCGTCCGCGGTCTGTGCGAAGAGCCTTTAAACTCTTCTCTGTCCGATTCTCAACCTCAGCTATAAAACGCTTGAAACAATCCAAGGCTTCATAGCGGTGAGCGACGAAGAGAGACATAACCATATCGCGTGTAATCATCAATAAATGTGAGAAAATAAGAAGCGCCATGACGTGCCTTCACACTCATAGGTCCACAAATGTCCGAGTGAACTAACTCTAGCGGTTGAGTAGCTCTCTTAGCCTTACCAAAAGGCTTTCTTATAGCTTTACCAGCTAGAAAACATTCGCATATAGGTAGGTCAACTTTAGCGAGTGAGCCTAAAAGACCTTCTCTAGCTAACCTTGTCATCCTATCACGTCCTATATGTCCTAGTCTAGCATGCCAAGTTGCAGAATCAACATGTACATCAGCATAAGCTATATAAGAAGATGAGTAATCGAAATCATTCAAATCCAAATAAAAGAAGTTATTCCTTAAAAAACCATGACCAACAATTGTACCATCCAATAACACATCCAAACCAAAAGAAGAAAACTTAAAACAATATCCATCACGCAAACACTCTAAAACTGAAAATAGATTATGCTGAATTCCAGGAACGTAGAGCACATTATTGAGGAGCAATGTGCGCCCATTGCGCATTTGAAGTTGATATGAACCAACTCCCAAAGCTTCTATACGGCTTCCATCACCCATGAACACACAGAGGTGCCCTTTG
This sequence comes from Prunus fruticosa, assembly GCA_018703695.1. Classification (NCBI taxonomy): domain Eukaryota; kingdom Viridiplantae; phylum Streptophyta; class Magnoliopsida; order Rosales; family Rosaceae; genus Prunus; species Prunus fruticosa. Next base: position 37,263,499 of record CM031917.1, on the reverse strand, counting down.
GAATTCGTCGATAATCCAAAAAACCTTCTCGATCTCGAGTCACATGTTTGGTTGCTCCCGTATCTACAATCCACCCAGAGGACGTATTAGCAACTAAAACATGTTCACATACATATATGTGGGAAGGTTTAGTTAAGAAAGATACCTTCTTCGGCTCAGGACAATCACGAGCGAAGTGACCCTTCTTATCACAGTTATAGCATTTGACTTTGGACAAGTCTTTCTTCCCACCACTACTGCATATCGGTGGCAGGACTTGTTTACTCTAGATAGTACATCTGCTTTGGCATATGTAAAGGATCCGAAATACCATGGAAAATCCAAACACATAGATGTCAGATATCACTATATGGGGACAGAGGGTAGCACAAGTTGAGGTTATATTAAAGCATATCTCAAGTGGCAATATGGTTGCTGATCCTCTCACTAAACCCATTGCTAGAGATGTGTTCCTTTCTCATATTAGGAGTATGGGACTACGAAGGTTTTAATATACCTATTTTGTAATTGACTTTATTATTAATGCAATGTTAATCGTTTTTTCCATAGTACTTGTTCTAGAATGATTGATATGGTTTTTTGCACAAAGATTTGTCACCGGGCTTGAGTCAGCCCACTCACATGGGAGATTCACCTTGGCGCTGAGATAGCGAGCAAGATGAGACATTTGTGTTATGTTCTAAAATGCTTAGACAACATATTATGACATATATGTATATCTGCGCCTAAGTAGGCAGCAAGATAAAACACTTCTCTAAATGTCGCCTTAGTTGGAGCTAAGATGAGACCTTGAAAAAGAAAAGAGGTCGATCATAGAAAATTGCCATAAAATCTATGAAGCCTGTATTGAGCCGAATGTGAGATTCCGGACAGGCACCGAGAGGGTGACTGAGACTAGAACTCAAGTTAGACATTTGTGTAATGTCTAGACTAAGATTCGTATGACGTATGTCCAATTCTTGGACAAGTGACATGCTCGTTTTATGAGAATACGTTATAGCATACATTTCATACTGTATGTGCTAGATGCGATCGACAGTGGGAGTGATGAATGAATCCCTGCTTCATCACTATGTGAGCCACTTGGATCATTAATTCAGATCCTAAAAAAATGTACCCTTAGTTGACTTTAGCCTATGTCATGAAGAGGATGCTTGATGTTGCTACTTTAGCTTGTTTTCCTAGGATCAATTATAAGGTCTCAAGGGGCATGTCTAAGAAAGCAGTTAAGTCTAGTTGGATTGATATGAGCGCTTAAGGAAGACTGTTAGACAATACACCATGTTTTTGTGACTCATAGCTGGCCGGCGTCTATGTCATATTTGTTGTTGACATGTCATGAGTACAAAACATATTTGGGGTGTAGCACTGCTTTTATGAGGGGTTAAGAGTGCTGATACCGGTGTAGTTGAATAAGTCTGGGGTATGTACGAGATGATTTCAAATGATGCACTTTTATTAGTTTGGTGATGACTTAATAAAATGTGCTCTTGTAGCTGTACGTTTTTTCTCGCAAGGTCGCACGACCCATTTCCTGTATGAGAAGAAGAGTGTATACAAGAGGTTTAAGATGATTATGAGGTTATCACACCCTATGTGGGTGAGTGAGAGATGTAATAAAACAAGGTTATTATCACACCCTATGTGGGTGAGTAGGAGATGTAATAAAACAATGATTATGCACTAATCCTTGTTTTATGGCACTACACTAATCCTTGTTTTATGGCACTACACAAATTAAGGCACTTAGCCTTGTTTTATGGCACTACACTAATCCTTGTTTTGAGGCACTAAACCTTGTTTTAAGGCACTACCAACCTAAGCACTAATGCATGTTTTATGCTCTCTTGAGATGAGCTAAAACAACTCCTATAAATAGATGGAGTGTGTGCAAGTGAAGAGATGATGAGAAGCATTAGTGCATACTCTCTAAGTTGGTGTGTGTGAGACAAGAAGTGTGAGTGCATATCAAAGAGTTGTAGTGAGTTTTACACCCACAAAGAGAGAAACCTCATATCTCCCTAAACACTCTCCTTTAGGCAATTCACCAAGAGCCTTGGTCTTGGGTACGTGGAATCAATGGAGTAACTTTCATAGCCAATCCAACGACCTTGGAGACGAAGAACGTGTAGAATCTTGTTGGCGTGTTCGTGACGTGGAAGCATCACGGTGGGCTAGTAATTGCAAGCGGTTTTACATTTGGAATCTTCCGCAAGGTATGCAGTACCTTATTCCGAATATATATTAATGATGATTAACAGTTCAAAACCAGCTGATCCCCAAGGGCGCAAATGCCCCAAATTGGGCTTTTCGCCTTTCCATAATTCGTAAGGGGTTGAAGTGACTGATTGGGAAGGCACTCGGTTAAGAATGTAGGCAGCAGTTAATATTGCATCTCCCCAAAACGAAATTGGGAGATTAGCTTGCGCCATCATAGACCTAACCATGTCTAATAAAGTTCTATTCCTTCTTTCCGCAACACCATTTTGTTGCGGTGTATAAGGAACAGGTAAGTTGTCTGCGTATCCCTTATTTTCACATAGTTCTTTAAACTGTTCGAGATAAGTACTCGCGTCCGCGGTCTGTGCGAAGAGCCTTTAAACTCTTCTCCGTCCTGATTCTCAACCTCAGCTATAAAACCCTTGAAACAATCCAAGGCTTCATAGCGGTGAGCGAAGAGAGACATAACCATATCGCGTGTAATCATCAATAAATGTGAGAAAATAAGAGGCGCCATGACGTGCCTTCACACTCATAGGTCCACAAATGTCCGAGTGAACTAACTCTAGCGGTTGAGTAGCTCTCTTAGCCTTACCAAAAGGCTTTCTTATAGCTTTACCAGCTAGACAACATTCGCATATAGGTAGGTCAACTTTAGCGAGTGAGCCTAAAAGACCTTCTCTAGCTAACCTTGTCATCCTATCACGTCCTATATGTCCTAGTCTAGCATGCCAAGTTGCAGAATCAACATGTACATCAGCATAAGCTATATAAGAAGATGAGTAATCGGAATCATTCAAATCCAAATAAAAGAAGTTATTCCTTAAAAAACCATGACCAACAATTGTACCATCCAATAACACATCCAAACCAAAGGAAGAAAACTTAAAACAATATCCATCACGCAAACACTCTAAAACTGAAAATAGATTATGCTGAATTCCAGGAACGTAGAGCACATTATTGAGGAGCAATGTGCGCCCATTGCGCATTTGAAGTTGATATGAACCAACTCCCAAAGCTTCTATACGGCTTCCATCACCCATGAACACACAGAGGTGCCCTTTGGAATTCGTCGATAATCCAAAAAACCTTCTCGATCTCGAGTCACATGTTTGGTTGCTCCCGTATCTACAATCCACCCAGAGGACGTATTAGCAACTAAAACATGTTCACATACATATATGTGGGAAGGTTTAGTTAAGAAAGATACCTTCTTCGGCTCAGTACAATCACGAGCGAAGTGACCCTTCTTATCACAGTTATAGCATTTGACTTTGGACAAGTCTTTCTTCCCACCACGCTTGCCCCTACGGCGCTTGGTTTTGTTGTCATCCTTTGGTGCAAGTCTGTTTGCCCCATCCTGCTTATCTGTCTTTCCTTTTACTTTACGCTTAGACCATTTAGTCTTAGACGTGCCACCCTGGGCGAAAAGGGCAGGTAGCATTGGTCGCCTCTTGGCGCTCCGATTCTAGCTCAACATGACGAGAAATATCAGAAAAATTCTTGATATTCTCATTATGTGTCATGATTTGTTTCATGGAGCTCCATGAATCTGGCAGGGATCTGATGACTGCCTGCACTTGCTGCTCATCAGTGAGGGTATTTCCAGCAGCCTTTAAGTCACGTATCATGCTAGAAAGCACCCTTAAGTGCTCATGAATCGTGTGCTTAGGATTTTTGCGATATACCTCAAACTTCAAGACCAAACTTCTAAGTCGAGTGGTGGACGTACCACCAAAATCAAACTTTAGTTGATCCCATAAAGCCTTGGCAGTAGGGTAGCTTTCATATCCCCCAATAAGATCATTGTGCATGCTGCTTAGCATAGTAAAGCGCGCACAACGATCCTTTTTGAACCAAGTCTGATAAGCTTCAAGATCACGGCGATGTTGGGCCGTTTGCCCAACCTCAGGTTCAATCATTGAATTGGTTAATGTTTCCAATAACTCCTGCTCATTCAAGAGATATTGAATTTTCCTATGCCAAATATCATAGTTGGTACCCTCAAGTTTGTCTCCCTTATTTAGGTCAGCAACAACATTTTTGGTGGCCATTATCTATAAAACACAAGGATTGACTTTAGTATTAGCGTTTTGCACATTTCTATTTGTTTCAAAAATAACTTGAAAAGAATTATCCTTCCTTACAAATTTGGACTCGAAAATTTGCTATGCTTATAATCATCACCCAAAAAAGCAAGTCTAAATAAACATTTTCAATTACTTTTAAACAAATTTCTACTTAGAAAACACAAAGTTTCCAACCAAACAAATGTTTGCGCAGTCTCATAAAAGCGCATGGGCCTCTCATAGATCTAAAATTGGGAATCCATTTAATAGGTTAACCAATGAAAGTCCACCGAAAAAATGTGACCAGGTAAGTTGCGGGAGTAGTGGTGGAGATGAACTCGCTTAAATACCATTTCCTCTTAAACACCAAAGGTGTTTCCTAAATAACTTGCCTAGACATCACACATTTTTGGGTAGTCAATTCCACTAGTATGACCCATAAATTAACTCAACCAATCTTAAGTCCATATTTGGCATGCTAAATATGAACAACTTAATAACATATTTAGTTTCTAAATGACATGTCATTATGTTGCAACTTCATAAACAAACAATTATTCATTTATTCCAAGTGATACTTAGCCAAATGATTTTTAGAAAATAGACGGGAGGAGTCCACAATTGGATTCCATTTGTCTAAGATGAAGCTCTACAAAGGACATACGTGCTCTCACGCGCCTTCAAAGAGGATGTGTTCACAAAGAACACTGTTCACGAAGAACACTATTCATCTTGCTGAAATTTCCAGATTTTCATGATCATTTGGCCATCTTTGGAGACCTCTATCTCCTTCGTTATGCATCCAAATGACGCATACAATATATCATTGGAAAGCTCATGCAACAGAGAATATGCTAAGGCAAAGAAACAGCATAGAAAAATAATTTAACAGCATACAAACGTGCTCTCAAAAACTCGAAAACAAACCGTTTTTCATGCTCTTTGGTTTTAGTTTTTCTCCTAAACCACTCCTTTAAAAAGTACGAAAATTTAAAGGTAAGTTCTCATCACATAGAGGAACATACTTCATGGAAAGAAAACATCAAAAAACAATCGAACAAAAAACGAAGTTTCTTGGTTCATGCTTTCATGGTGGTTCTTGCGGAAGAAAAAACATATTCTCATGCATCAATCAACATGGCGAAAAGCAAGCATACAAGCTCTGATACCACTGTTAATAATCGTTAATATATATTCGGAATAAGGTACTACATACCTTGCGGAAGATTCCAAGTGAAAAACCGCTTGCAATTACTTGCCCACCGTGATGCTTCCACGTCACGAACACACCAACAAGATTCTACACGTTCTTCGTCTCCAAGGTCGTTGGATTGGCTATGAAAGTTACTCCATTGATTCCACGTACCCAAGACCAAGGCTCTTGGTGAATTGCCTAAAGGAGAGTGTTTAGGGAGATATGAGGTTTCTCTCTTTGTGGGTGTAAAACTCACTACAACTCTTTGATATGCACTCACACTTCTTGTCTCACACACACCAACTTAGAGAGTATGCACTAATGCTTCTCATCATCTCTTCACTTGCACACACTCCATCTATTTATAGGAGTTGTTTTAGCTCATCTCAAGAGAGCATAAAACATGCATTAGTGCTTAGGTTGGTAGTGCCTTAAAACAAGGTTTAGTGCCTCAAAACAAGGATTAGTGTAGTGCCATAAAACAAGGATTAGTGTAGTGCCATAAAACAAGGCTAAGTGCCTTAATTTGTGTAGTGCCATAAAACAAGGATTAGTGCATAATAATTGTTTTATTACATCTCCCACTCACCCCACATAGAGTGTGATAATAACCTTGTTTTATTACAGAAGCAAAGAGGAGGATGTATGATGAAGTCTGGATCAATAGACCCCCATTCTCCCTGGTGTTCGTTCTCCAAAACGATGGGCTTCCCTGCCCCCACAGGTGTAAGGTTTTTTGTTCAATTAGGATCTGACGCACGCCTTCTAAGGTGGCGTCCTAGTTTGTTTCTTGTCATAGCTGGTGTTTTTGTTGTTACCTTTGGGTATTTGTTTGGTGTGCTTGGTCTGTTTGGCCTTTTTGTAGTGTTGCTCGGGGTTGTTTTCAGACGTTAGTCTAGCTCCTGTCTGTTTGGTTGTGTTGCAGCTTGTTGTCCTTTCAGGGCTGGGGCGGTCCAGTTCGGTTCGGTTGAGAGCTTAACCCAAAATTAGAACTGGTATTGTTCATCCAGCCCGGCCCCGGTTCAATTTTTAAAAAAAATAGAAGAAAAAATAGATAAGCCAAACTGCTAATTCAAAATCCAATTTGGGCCGGTTTACTTTTTTTTTTTAAATAAAAAAATTTGTTTCTTTGTGGGCTTAAGTAGCATATAAGACCCTATTCACATTCCTATAAAAATTTGGCCTAAAATAATTTCTACATGCCATCTTAACTTCCAAATACAAAACATGGTCATCCAAACCAACAATCCCCTTCAGTTGAGGGATCCCTCAAATAGTGTTATTTGAGGGATGGGGCGCTCAACCGTTGGTTCTGTTTTAATGATCTTGTGTGGCTGAGATTGTTTTACATCTTTTAACCCGTTTTCTGCCAAATAACCCGACATATCCAATGCTGGAGAAGACCTAAGGCACGCAGGCTCTCAGATGGGAAACGAAGGAAGAGGAAGAGCCCCTTGCAAGCCTAAGAGAAGACCCACTCTCTCGAGATGAAGAGATGACCCACCATTTCCAACTGAGCTTGCGAGATTTCTATAAGGTATCCACTGTCCTGATTTTTTTTCCTTTCGAAATCTGGGTTGTGGTCGTCGATTTGGAGATGTACGAGGGTTTTTTGATATGGGTTTGTAGATTTCTGGGTTTTTTGAAATCTGAGTTGAGATTAATCTTCAGATTTAATATGGGTTTTGAAAAATTCATGTGAATTATTATTGTTGTGTTGTTCTGGTATCTGATATGTGTTTTTTTAAAATCGATTTGAAGATTTCATCTAAAAGATGAGATTACATCTGCAGATTTGATATGGGTTTGAAAAAATTCACGTGATTTACTTATTATTGTTGTTGTGGTGTTATCTGATATGGGTTTTGAATGTGGGTTTTAAAATTTATTGCACCCACACGAATATTTTTTGTTTTTTTTAAAAAGCTATTGTTGATATGCATCCAACCAAAAATGCAGTCATATTCAGCGGTGAAATAAGAATAATGTGCAGAACTCTCTGGTTGATGACTTTAAAGTGGACTTCATGGACAATGGCAAGTGTGGCTTGTGGAATACTTGGGTTTCCATTTATGTCAATAGTGCAATCATCTGAGGAGGAGCTTTGAAGGACGGAGCAAAGGAAATTGATATTTTTCTTCATTATGAATCATTTGCCGATCAAGAGCTTTGAAAGAGGCAACAAACATGTACTGGTTTTTGTCATTGTAATGTTTGTAGTCTTTTTGGGGCTGGGTGTAAGCTTTTCTATTTAGATGAATAGTTGTTTGGCTCAACTTCTGCAATTTATTGAAGTTCATAATCAGCTTTCCATGATTTAATTTCATATATCTTTAATCACAGCGGATGAAGGTTTAAAGTTATCAATTTGTTGTTAGAAGTAGAAAATATTCCATTCGTTCCTTACTAGCTTCTTTCACAAGGGTTTTTCCTTTTCTTTTTATTGGACAAAGGGCTTTCCTTATGTGCTTGTACAGAAGATAATTGTGGCCTACAATGCTAACAAATTCATGAACCAGTCTCGACCAGGGTACATGGCCATATTGTTGAAATCCAAGTGAACATCCTGCGCTTAATCCAAGAATCATACAACAATGAAGACAGAAAGCAACTCAATCCTGAATGGAATGAAATTTGTCAAAACAACTAAATATCGCCCAAAAGAAATCCATATGCCATATGCAATCCAAACTTCATGGCATTTGCAATAACCATAATGCCTGCTCAAGTAATATCCTCCAAATCGACAGCCAAGAAACAAGCCAAGGCTCGATAGATTACCACAAACACTACATATTTGGAGAAATAATCTTCCATTTGATACAAAGTACAAATGTAAGCAAATAAAGATGATAAGAGGCATACTGGAAGATCATTTTATCACATAGAGAACGCAATCTATCTGACATATTGCATCAACAATTTTTATTAATACAACTAATTACAAAGTAAAACTGGATATCTTTTGCCACTACACACTAGAAGTTCAAAACATCATCCTGAAAAGACAAAGCAAATGAAAATAATTAATTCAATTTTATCAAGAAGAGGCAAATCACATAGGTAGAATATGACTTTACTTACTCAAGATATATTATTACCTTGAATGAGAAGTTCCATGCCAGGAAAAAATAATATTTAATATTCTTGTGGCTGCAATCAATTTTAAAACCCATATCAGATATCACAACAACCAACAACAACAATAAGTAAATCACATGAATTTTTTCAAACCCATGTCAAATCTGGAGATGCAATCTCAACTTTTAGCAGAAATCTTCAAATCGATTTTTAAAAAACCCATGTCAGATACCAGAACAGCACAACAATAATAATTTACATGAATTTTTCCAAACCCATATTAAATCTGGAGATTAATCTCAACTCAGATTTCAAAAAACCCAGAAATCTACAAACCCATATCAAAAAACCCTCGTACATCTCCAAATCGACGACCACAACCAAGATTTCGAAAGGAAAAAAAATCAGGACAGTGGATACCTTATAGAAATCTCGCAAGCTCAGTTGGAAATGGTGGGTCATCTCTTCATCTCGAGAGAGTGGGTCTTCTCTTAGGCTTGCAAGGGGCTCTTCTCTTCCTTCGTTTCCCATCTGAGAGCCTGCGTGCCTTAGGTCTTCTCCAGCATTGGATATGTCGGGTTATTTGGCAGAAAACGGGTTAAAAGATGTAAAACAATCTCAGCCACACAAGATCATTAAAACAGAACCAACGGTTGAGCGCCCCATCCCTCAAATAACACTATTTGAGGGATCCCTCAACTGAAGGGGACTGTCCAAACCAAACATACAATCTTAAGAATCATATCTCAATGTAAAAATTAATAATTAAATTACAAACCAAATTTGAAATTTGAAACATAAGCCAAAAATTAACATATAACACCAACGAAGGCTTCGTTCACATATTAAATTATCACTGGAACAAATGACTTGAGTTGGTAGGTGCCGATAAAATTGTAAGATCTACAAATGAAAACACACATTAAAATGTTAGGCAAAAATGCAACTCTATATATATATATTAATAGTATACATCATTAAATCACATCAAACTAAAAACAAATACCTAACTCAATGAATTCAACATAGCAGCATTAATAAACTGATAAACCCATCCAATTAATGCAATTAATTATTTATCAAAACTACTATTAAACTGCTTACCTATGGCTTATGAGGAGGTGAACTGCTACTGCTGCTCTTGCTACTGCTTCTTCTCCTAAAAGATCTGCATAAAACACCATCCACCATCAGAACAAGTTAAAGCTAAGTACCAGATCTTTTAAAAACCAAACAACCCACCAGTCCCATAGAAACATGAGAATTTTTTAAAGTTAGAAACATGAGAATTTTTTAAAGTTAAAAAAACAAGTAGTAAGCACAAATTTCGTAGATAAACTAGTAAGCACAATTCAAACAACGAAAAGAGGCCTGAAATCTAAGTTACACTAACAACGACGTCAATCAAACAATTCAAATTTACTACAAGGTTGTAGAAAAAACCAAAAGCCAACCTGATAATATCTGCCATCAAGCTTCTTAATACCATAGCCCAACTGAACAATGCCAAATGACTTCATGTCAGTAAGAACTCCATTTCTTCTGTAAACATGTTTGCTTACTCTAGCAATCAAGTCCATCAGAGCCTCCTTCCTTACATGGAGTTTCATCAGCAGCATACAATCATACAGAGGGATTTCTTTCTCTTTTCCTTTCCTTTCGTGCAGCAGCTCAACTGGCTGGCCCTTTAAAACTGTACAGAGTCATATACACAAATATCATTAATAGAAATCCACGCCCACAAATTATAAATCCTAAAGAAATGAAAACAAAGAACTTCCAACAATGTTTTATAATTTATAAAATTATATTCACAGATTAACAGTCAAATTTGAAGTTTATTACCTCCATAAAAAATTTAATTTATCAGGAAAACAAAGCTTCACACGTAATAATCTTTATGAATCAATTATAAGAAATAAAAAAGAAAAGCAGATCATCATGTTCACAGCTCACATGTCCATTGGGCACCAAATAAAGATGAAGATTGAAAATTTACAGCAGCCCGTTGAATAAAAAGGACTAATGAAAAGACATTAGCATATACATAATCACAACAACCACAACTCATACCCAATGTGAACGAATCCCCAAAATAAATAGCCCTAAATACCCAAAATAAACAGCCCTAATATTTCATCACAGCCATCCCTAAACTTGTTTAATTGAATAAAAGCAAGAAGCCCTAGAGGAAAAGAGTACCTAGCGCACTTGCTGTTGTGGTGTAGGCTGATGACAAGTTGGATCAAAAACCTTTAAAAGAACCCAGAAACAAGCATGATCCAGATGAGAGATACCAGTGACTTGTAACTAGGCAGCTGAGTTCTTTGATTTACAAATTTAATAGCTTTGATCAATGAATATCTATCAAGATTGTTCAAATAGGCAAGACTAATAGAACTGAAAGTGAAGGTTTACCTGATCAAAGATCCGATAGGGAGAAAAAAAGAAGCCAAAAAGGGGTGATCCATGTGCAACAGACTCTTGATTTTTAATCAACCACCTCAAGTTCAAAACTTCATCTTTTCATCAACATTTACAGTTAAACTAAGCATATACATATTCATTCATGATCATATCTTCACACTGAGAGAGAGAGAGAGAGAGAGAGAGAGAGAGAGACTTACAACTGCTTACTGCTACAGAACTGAAATTTGAGGCTCTTCGAGCTCTTGGGCGATATAAATACAAATATACGGAGACAGACTTGGGCGAGATCTTGGAGAGTCACTTGAGCTGTGCGATGGCGGCGAGATCTGCATCTGAGAGAATAAAAGGAGAGTGAGAGAGAAGAGAGGGACTGAGGAAAACCTAATTCGCATAAACTAAAAGGGGTTTGGTTTTATCAGATATGACCAGTTCTATTCTAACAAAATAGAACTGACCTAATAAAATAATATTTATATATTTTATATTATATATTAAATACTAAACCAGTTCGGTCCGGTCCGGTCTGGTCTGGTTTTGTCATATGTAAAATCAAAACCGAAATCGGTTTAAACCGGTCCGGTCCAATTTTGTTGACTTTTTAGTCAACTCGGTTTTTTCGGTTTTTTTTTTCTTCCGGTGTGGTTCCAGTTTTCCGGTTTTTCGGTTCATATGCCCACCCCTGTTGTTTCCTTCCTTTCCCTTTTGTTTTTTTAATGAAAGTGTGTTTCGAAAAAAAAAAAAAGGGGGGGGGGGTTTAAGTCGTTTATCTTTGATGCAAAGTAAACGACACGTCGTTTTATACATGGCGGGGATATCCAAACGCACCGTCCAGCTCCTCAGACTATATTCAACGTCTCTATTTATCTCTATCTCACTCTGATTTTAGGGTTAGGGTCTCTCGCTTCGTCCGCTTTCCATTTCAATTTCTCTCGTCTTCCAGTTATGGCGAACCGTCAGAGACCGTCGGCCAAGAGCATAAGGGGGATGAACCCGCAGAACCTGGTGGAGAAGATTGCACGGTCGAAGATATACCAGAACTGTTCTGCAAGGTAGGTTGAGGCTTTTTTTTTACAAGCATAAAACAGGTTTTATGCTCCTTATTTGTTTTTTAAATTTAATTTTTTATCGGTTACTTTGGTTCATTGATTGTATTTGTTTCTTTGTTGGTTATGTTTGGTGTGTTTATTTTGTTTATTTGTTGTTTGTTTCACTTTCAAACAAGCATATACAAGAGACCCACTTCCTCTCCCTCATCCCCCTCGTTACCCCAAAACCACATCTCCCTCATCCCCTCCGCATATTCACCCCACCTTCCCACTTCCTTCTCTTTCCCCGTTAATTAAATTGAACAATTCTTTTTTAACTTCTGAAATCTAAAAAGTGTTCAACCCTTCATGATTTGGAAACCAAAGGGTCTATAGAGGTTTTGACCCAAAAAAAAAAGGTCTATAGAGGTAGTGAAAGACACAAATATGCGACAAACGAGAAAAAAAATTTATCACCACCCCAATATGCGAGAGATAGAGATAGAGAGAAAGAGAGAGACAGAGATTTGGCAGCGGGTAGTGTTTGCTGCCACAAGTAGCTGGTACAAAAATTAAATGAACAACAAAAAAGGAGGTGCAGTGGCAAGAATGTGGAAAACTAAGGATTTTTGACTCTTTAGTTCCTGCTAAAGGTAAATTTGGAAATACATAATATTTTTTCATAATTTAAGGTTGTCAGCATTTTTCACGAAATTATTCTATTTAAGTGAAAAAAAAAAGGCATGAGCAAATTTTTTTTTTTTTCCCTTGTTTACTAAGGGCCTCACTTAATGATAGCCCTAGGGCCACCAAAATGTCAGGGCCGGCCCTGCCAGGAACACGTCCTGGAAGGAGCAGTGCTTTGGGTTGACGGCCGAAACCCTAGTGGACAAAGCCATGGAGCTTGACCACATCGGTGGGACCTTCGGAGGTAACCGTAAGCCCACTCCTTTTATGTGCCTCGTGATGAAGATGCTTCAGATCCAGCCCGAGAAGGAGATCGTTATTGAGTTCATAAAAAACGACGACTACAAGTGAGTTTTACTGTCCAGTTAATTAATTGCTTTAAATAGTAACTGGAATTGGTTTTGGACGTGCTTATGTGATTGACAATGTGCATGCTCTGGTAGCTGGGAGAATTAGTGTTGAAGGGAAAGGAAGGGGAATTTGTGGAGTTTTGTGGTTTTTGCTGAGAAATCCTAATCCGAAATATGTGTTTTAGATGTTGAACTCTTTCAGATGCGGAATGAGATATTTTGGGTGGTTTGGATATATGGTAGTATGAAAGGAATAGTATTGTTTTGCTTTATGTAAAAAATGTAGGAGATATATCTGATATTCTTTGTTGTGTTAGGTGGAGGTAATGAAGGATATGGGAGATAATAGAGTCTTGTTGTTTATATGATATGAAGAGGAAATTGGTGATTTCTGTTTGTGAATTTTTGTTTAGGAAGGTCGAAACAGAAGGGGTTGGGATAATAGTGCAAGTTGGTTTGGTGGGGTGGAGATTGTTTTTGTTATGTTCTGGTTGAAGTATCTTTATGATTCTTAACGCTGAATATATTTATTTTTCATATTTAATGTGGACAAGGAGCATTTTTGCATATCCAAAAGTTAACATTTATTATTTGGGTTTCAGATATGTCCGGATACTTGGTGCATTTTATTTGCGTCTTACGGGCACCGATACTGATGTGTACCAGTACCTAGAGCCTCTGTACAATGACTATCGGAAGTTGAGGAGAAAATTGGCTGATGGGAGTAAGTTATATGATCATCTCTGAAGTTTGCATTGATTAGCATACTTACTATTGGATTTTAATGAGAATGCTAATAATCTCTTGCTCTAATTGTATCAGATTATGCCTTGACGCATGTGGATGAGGTTATTGATGAACTTCTGACAAAAGATTACTCATGTGACATTGCGATGCCACGAATTAAGAAAAGGTGGTTATTTATTGGAATAAAAATTTCCTAGCTGATTTTATCATGGTGGCTTTGTCAAATTTTCCAGGTTAACGGGCTACACTCCAACAACATTCAGACTGCCCCCACTTTACCACCTGCACGGGGCCAAACGGGGAGATCCACACATCGGCAACCACGTGGAGCCATGTAGGGACTCACCCATCACGCAGAGCCAAACGGGGACTCACCCATCGCGCGGGGCCAAACGGGGACCCACCCATCACGTGGCAAGTACAAGCCCGCAACCTGGTTCTGATACCATGTCAAATTTTCCAGGTTAACGACAACATCGATACTGCCCCCACTTTACCACCTGCACAATCCTCAGGTGTGGGGTTTTATCACAAAAAGCCTCGGTATTAGTTGGAGTGGGGTAATTCTATTTAAAATACTCTTTCTTCCTTCCCTCTCTCCGATGTGGGACACAATTGGTTTCAACAGGCTTCTCTTGTTTTTTTTGTTTTTGTTTTTACTATAGACATAGTTGAATATCCTCAACCTTCTTTACGTTTGGAATGCATCTTGGCCTGTTTTTGTATTTGGCCCGTTGTATCTCTCCCCAGTTCTAGGTTTCCATGAGGGTCCATTTTTACTTCTACAATTTTAGGTTTGTGTATGTAATTTCTTGCTATATTCATACAGATGGACTTTGGAATGGTTCATTGGAACCGAGAAAAAGTGCTTTGGAGGAGGACTTTGAGGAGGAGGAAGAGAAAGAGGAGAACGATCAACTTGATGGAATGGATGATGAAATCCATGATAGGGATTATTATCGTGGTCGAAGCCCTGTAAGGGAAAGGGACAGGGATAGAAGACGTGACAGTCACAGATACAGGTTCGTTTCTCTGTTTGTGGCATATGATTTGTTTTTCAGACATGGAAGTAATGTTTATGTTGATCACTGATAGATGTTTCGATATATATATATATATATAACATAGTAAGGTACAGTACAGACTCCTTGAATCGTGATGATTGACTGAGAATGAACAATTTTTGTTTATACAAATTTTTATGTTTATCATATATTAATTCTAACACAACTGGATTGTGTGTGTGTGTGTGTGTTGGTCGGTTGGGATGAAGGCTTGGTTAATAGCTCTGGGAATTAGATTGGTTGGGTTCTTATTCTTTGTGCTATTGTGTGTGAGTGGAGATATTTTGGATCTTCAGGTGATATCTGAATTAAACTGAATGTTACCATTTTATTGATAACCGAGCTGAGAGCAAGGAGTAATAGAATGAGAGCCAAAATAAAATAAAATAAAGCAAGTCTAAACTGATTTTTTTTCCTTTTTATAAATGAGTGTCTGGGTAAACATAAAATCCATTTAAGTTATCTCAACTGATTTTCATTTGGGTTCTGCCTGTCTTTGGATGAACCAGTCTTGTTGCTGTTGTGGGAAATTTATTAGACTTTTTGTTGCGTAGATTTCAGCTGCACCAAAATGGATTCAGCTGCATCCTCAACTTGTGATACTCGCAAGTGCACGAGCCGTTCGGTAGTATAGCATATGTAAGTGTGAGGTCGATTCCACAGGGATTGGTGATTGAATGATCCAACTCAGTTTTCCTACACAAAACAAAAATGAAAACAAAAGAAACAAAAAGGTTTTGTACGTACACATTTGAGAACTTTAGAATTTGGAAGAGAAGGTGTTTGGGAAGTGTTTTGAGAGCACGAAGACTTTTGGAAGAAAATGTGTTTGAGAGCTTTGAGGATTTTTGGAAGAGGAGGAAATGTGTTTAAGGACTTTGAGAAGAGAGCAGAAAGTGTTTGAGAAGTTGATGAAGGAATGAGAGAAGTGTTTGGGAACTTTGAGAATTTTGGAAGAGAGTGAGAATTGTATTTGGGAAATGTTTTAGAGCATGGAGAACTTTGAAAGAGAATAGAGAAGTGTTTGGAGAATTTAGAAGAAGAGAAAGGGAAGGTGTTTGAGATTTAGTACAAAGAAAATTTGGTAGAATGATCTTATTACAACAATTGAGAACTACAGAGGGAAACTAAGAGAAATTGAGGGAGAGAAGGGAAGGGAGCTCTAGAGAAGTGTTTGAGAGCTCCCCCCCTTGGGGTGTGTTTACAAGCTTAGAGAACTTCCCTATTTATAGGCCTAGGGGAAGTGAAAATCTGAATTATACAATAGGTTTACCTACCACACTCACTTCACCAACTTACAACACTTAATTCACCTAACACACTATTACATTTGAAAACAATTCCTCTTGTCTTTAGGCTTAGTGTTGCAACTCCCACTTCAACATCTTTCAATTCATTTGGTTGCTGCAAAATTCCACTCAATTATAGGAATTGAATATGCTTCACCTAACTTCCCCACAATCAATAACACCTCATGCATATGTCATGCATGACAATGCATTGCAGTCTTCTTTTGGGCTCGTTTTGGGCTTGTTTCTCCATCCATAAAAATCTGGAAAAATATGGATCTTGAAGCTCTTTGAATTATCTTTCCAAGCATATGCAGCCCAACTCAAGGAAAAATCGGGAAGGCCTTCAAATGTGATTTTTGGCCCAGTAACGCAGATGCTGCCGAATTTGACCTTAAGTTGCCAAAACATGTATAACTTTCTCTAGAAGACTCGGAATCATGAACCGTAAAATTCTACAGAAACTAGACTTCCGTAGCTTTCCAATGATGTATGGCTCATTATCTGGTTCTTCTTGAGCAAGTACAGTCCAATCCGTGAAGTTGGTTGATCTGCAGACACCATTTTGAGCTAACTTATCTCCAAAATGCAATTAGTGAGTCTCAAGCTTATAACACTGAAACAAACACAAAACTTATTAAAAGCACAAGTTTAACTCAAAAACATAACTAAATCATAATTTAAAAGGGTACAAAATGATATGTAATTATGCACCGATCAAATACCCCCAAACCTAGATTTTGCTAGTCCTCGAGCAAAACAAAAGGAAAACAAAGATAAAAACAAATAAAAAGTTAATTAGACCACTTTCGTAGGTAACTCGATTGCATTTAGCATATGCAACAAGCCTTTAAACCTCTAGGTATCCCTAGTAGGAGGAGTTGTGTCTCCTGAGGGTTTAACAATATCGAATACCCACAAACGTTTTTCTAACTCTACAGAACAAAAAATGGTTAGAAAACTTATTAGATTTGTTAGTCCTTAAGCAAAATAACAAAAACAAAAATAAAAGCAAAATAAATAAATATAAAAAAAAAACAATCACAAAACACAAAAAATCAAAATAAAAACTCAAAACAACATTTCCGAACATTTTTGAAGAGAAATGATTCATGCACATGACTCAAAAGTTTTAACAATAAAAGCTCAATTTTAGACATTATTCACAAAGCGGCAAAGTTCAAAACATAACATGCTCAAAGTGTGGTAGTGTGATAGCCAAATGCAACAAATTCCCAATCTTAGTTTTCACACAATTTCAAAAATCATACAAAGCACAAGTTCAACTTCAAATCTCACCAAAGTTGTCCTCTCACAAATGAATCACTCAGAAGAGGGTTATAATGCAACACTCAGTTATAAACATGAGAATAAAGTTAAACCATAAGGGACTTAACTCGAAAATAGAAAGATGAAGAACTTGCATTAATACGATCTCAAGAAGGATGCCAAACACTTAAAAGTAGAAAAATGAATGCAATTCAACCACATGACATTTAAGATCAATTTAGGTCTTTAACATAGGTTGTAATGGGGCCAAGGGTGTAAGGTGAGTAAGAAATGAAGGGAATGGATAAAACAAAGTCCAAGGAACTCAAAATATAAGAGCATATAAAACAATTGTTTACAAGACTTCGAATCATCACGATTAGATTTTTTCTTTTACATGATCAAAACTCCTTATACCTTCATTTACAATGATTCACTCCTTCCTTTAATTGAACAAACACCAATTTATTTTGAAGGCCCAAAAATGAATTTTCAATCAACCACCACTTTATCACAACTTTACTCTTTTCTTTCACCAATTGTGTGAATATATTTTTTTTTTAAATGTAACACCTCTTCCCAAACCTAGTATGAAAAACACATCCCAATTAGAGCTCATGAGTTCCTTAGAAAGGTAAATATTTGTTTTTCAGGCTACGGCGAGGAAATATAATTGGTAAATGAAAGAAAAGGTTTACATGTAGGCTCAAAATGGTTAACAATGGAAAATCATGCTTAAGCATGCATAAGGTTAGCTTGAAAGGCACAAACGATCCAAAGAGGGCCTTAATATCATTTCTTAAATGTCATGAAATCAAATTGCATAAGAATGAATGACTTTTAAGTGTTCAACCAAATCAATGAATAATAAGATCAAACAACAACTTAGACGACAAGAAATTAAGAGTATGTGTATAACACTCATGAATTGAAGTACAAGGCTCAAAAGCTCACTTTAATTGGTTGGTTATATAAGTCTAATTTATGCTTCATACAATTCTTTAGATCATGCAAATCCTTTAATTGGAAAATTATGAAACAAATGGCAAGTGTAAAGAAGGTTTCAAACATATCATGCTAGAACAATGCCAAATTTATTTATTTATTTAAATTTTTACTCTTTTTTTTAATAAAATAAAATAAAATAAAATGAAATTTTCATTTAAGTCATGCAACATTTATCACAATCTCATCATATGTGTTCGGAAAGTGACTCAAAAACAAAACAAAAATAAAAATAAAAATAAAAATAAAAGCAAGACTCAAAAATAAAATAAAAATAAAAATGAAAACGAGCAAATAAAAAAAATTAAATTAAGGAAAAACCAAATTTACATGCTAAACTCTAATACCCCCAAACCTAGAAATGAGCATTGTCCTCAATGTTTAAAAATTTAGGTACAAGCAATGTCATAATAACAAATGAAGGTATTAAAGCAAATAAAAATCACAAAATACAAAAATAAAATAAAAGAAACTAATTACAAAAATAAAAATTACAAAACAAACAATCAAATTAAAAATAAATAAATAAATAAAAAATAAAAGGAAACAGTAAAACACTCAAAACAGTAAGCCCTAAACAGAAAGTCTTACGCAAACTAAAACCCAATTTTATTTTTTTGAAAGCCCAAAACCCACAATGAAATTAACCCACCTTGAAACCCAAACAAGGTGAAAAACCGACCCAAAATGAAATCCGAAGCCCACACGTTTCAATTTATTATTATTATTATTTTACATTTATTATTTTATTTTATTTTTTCGAAGCGCGAAGGCGGAATTTCTGAAAAGAGATAATGTGGTCCTTGATGTTTCGACAGAGCGAGACACGTGTTGACAAGGAGATGCACCGTATTTTTCACAAGCGGAAATTACGGGCTCATGGAAAGGCGCAAAGACTTTGTTGAACGCGTCCGTTCAGACAAAGCAAAGTCATGATAAATGAGTTGGGTACAATTGGAAAACGCGAAGGTTGTGGGACTCAAGGACTGCTGGAGATTTAGGAAAATGCTCACGCTGCAATGGCTAGGGTTTGTCAAAGACTATGTCGATAAGAAGGAAAAAGAAGGGAAAACACACAAACTCAAAAACACAAAAGAGAAAAGAAGCAAGAAAAAGAAAAAAGTGAGAAATCAAATGGCCTCTTCCTACCCATTTTCGTTGGATCTCAACCTAGCTCCACCGACTAGACATGGGGCCAAGCAGCGGCACCAGTATGGGTACCCTACTTTGCCTCCGCAAGGAGGCCTGTGACTGTCAATGACTCAATACTCCTGGACAACGATGTTGCCATTGGAGTTGGTAGAAATTTAGTAACTCCTAAAGATATACGTGTGTTTGGGACAAGGGATGACAACCGGGTCACGAGTGATGCCCTGGCACTGAGCGTGCAGAGTACAGCATGTGTTGCAAGTTTGGGTCATCGCCTACTGCGAAGTCCCATGAGGTAGAGATTCTGAAAGGTCAGTTAGCGGCGGAGCGAAGTATGGTTGAAGAGTGTCAGAGTGCTATAAAAAGCTTGAAAAGGGAGAGGGCAAGGATAGTGGAGGTGAATCGACACCAGCTAGAAGTATTACGGGACGAGAATAAAAGCCTATCAAAGATGGTAGAGTTGTATTCTCGTGACATGAGAAAGCAGCTGGAGGACCTAGACCGACCGGGTAAACGCAAGCAAGCAGATCGCGAGAGTAGTTATGCTCAAGCTAAGATTGCGATCTTTGGGAGCTCAAGTGGTGAGCCCCAAGAGGCTGTGCGTGAAGCCCCGGAAGAGGATAGCCAGAGGGCCAAACTCAAAGCTCCTATGGTCGAGACACCTAGCGCTGGGAAGAAATGATTTCTCCTGTTTTTATTTTTTGGTTGTTTTTGTTTTTGTTATTTTTTGTTTCAGAAATAAAAGAGGAAGGTTGCAGAAAGAAAAAGAAAGAGACAAAGAAAACACACTTCCCAAACTTAAATAATAAAAAACGACAAACGGAAAAGCATGCACACTTCTCAAACTAAAATAAGACAAAGGTGATAGCCGAAAGGGAAAAACACAAAACACTAGAAAATGAAAGTAACGGGCAAAAACATAAAACACCAGAAAAACACGGAAAAAGAAGAAGAGTAAAGTGAAAGTTAATGTGCTCCCCCTTGAAGCGATTAGGTCGAGCATGCCCCAGAAATCCGAAATGGTGTTGGCTCTCTCTCATCAGCATATGCCTATTTAAAGCACATCTCTCCAAGCGGATGATACCCAGCATTTCTTCCTGCAAACTCAAGGAAAAACATCAAAAAATTCAGAAGCAAAACAAATGGCATCCTCATGCACTCACCTTGATGATCTCAACCTTGAGCTCTCACTTGCACCACCGAATGCCCAGATAAGGGCTCCTTCAAATCCTGTCTTCCCAAACTGCACATATCATCACGGTACGGCCTCAAACTTTGCTGAGGTAATACCGAACTTTTTTGAGGCAGTGCCGAACAGGGCAGTGCTGCTGGGCAGCATGATTGGCAGTAAACTCACATCGGCAGATCACCTGCATGTGGCACAGAGGTCCGACAAGGCTGCAGTGGAAGAGTCCCACAATTTAACGGTGCTCCATGCCGTCTCGGCTACCAATTTGGGCATGCGATTCCTGGCGAGGACACGGGAGTGTGCCGCACTGAGCGAGGAAGTAGCTTCCTTGAAGGCTATGGTGGCGGACTCCAGAAGCGGCTTTCCTTGCCAATCAGCATGTGGAAGCACTGCATAGAAAGAATGAGGACCATGTAGAGCGCTGCAAATTCTGCAAGTGCGAGACAATAGAGGCATGCCATGATGATGAAGATGATGAAGATGAAGAAGATGAAGAAGAAGATGAAGAAGATGAAGAAGAAGAAGAAGAAGAAGAAAATGATGATGATGTTGTTTTTTTTTTTAATTCACTTGAATGTTTTTTTTGTTTTTTTTGTTTTTTTTTGTTTTGTATTTTTTTTAAGTGAAATAAAGTTTTTTTTTTTTAACACTTAGAAATAAACTAACCAACCAAACCACGTAAATAAATACATAAACTAACTTAACAAAACAAAAACAAAAGCAAAAACTCAACAGAAAATAAAACAAACAAACAAAAAAATAAAAATAAGTAAATAAAAAAAAACTTAATTTAAAAACACACAAATATACAAGCAACTCACGGATGACCAGTTAAGGGCCTCAGAAAAACACAGCCAGGGGATCGGGAAGGTTGGAGGGGTCACAATGGTCCCGCTTAAAACCCAAACTTCTTAGACACCGAAGGTGTCGCCTAAAGAACTCCTAGACACTGTATTGACGGAAGTGCTTCCTGGGGTTACCATAAGTCAGCTCATATGAAAAATCTTTTTGAATTTTTGAATTTTGAATTTTTAGTTTTTAAGATAAGAAAAAAAATTAAGATAAAATGAGACAACAAACCATAAATGAAAATGAACTAAGTACTCTAAACAAACTCAAACAAATGACATAAATTGTTGTACTAAAAGAAACAAACCAAGAAATAAACAGAATTTAAAGAAGAGAAATGATTGAAATGCTCCCCCTTGAAGCGATTAGGTCGAGTATGGATGCATTTGGAGGTCGCGACTTCTCCCACTGCTCCACACTCCCAATTCTTGTGATTGAGGTTGCCATCTCTCTCCATTTTTATTAAGCTGTCATAAATTGCTAAAACAAACACACAAACTTGAAATGGAATTAAAAGGGTTAGGAAATAAAAGGAAAATAAACACACATCCAATTTCATGCTTCAAAGCAACAAGCAACAAAGTAAATTAAACTAGTTTATGAAGTTCGTTCTTTCTCAAATATGATTATCCATATGGTGTGTGGTTTTAATCAAGTATTCAGAAAAAACATTTAGCTATGGTGTTTAGTCTAAACACAAATTCCGAACCCATTAAGAACAAGAAGAACAATAGAGAACTAAGTAGAATTTAAACATGGTGTTTGTCTTCAATATCTACCCATTCATTCACTAATCAGTCCAAGAGTCATATGGTGTTTATGTAAACTTGAACAAGATATTTAATTAAGAGCAAGTGAATGAAACCATAAACAAGAAATAATCAACATGCTACTTGAACCTTTTTCTTGTGTTGTGTAAGCTGGGACTCAAACCCAGTTCTCTTG
Organism: Prunus fruticosa; assembly: GCA_018703695.1. Lineage (NCBI taxonomy): Eukaryota > Viridiplantae > Streptophyta > Magnoliopsida > Rosales > Rosaceae > Prunus > Prunus fruticosa. The sequence continues at coordinate 37,240,933 of CM031917.1, read as the reverse complement.
CTTGTTAGACAATTGTCCTTGTCCGTTGGACTACAAACACAACTTATCAATTAACGCCATTAACTTTAAAACATGAAACTGTCTAGTTATATACAAAAAATAAAAATAATAAAAAGTAGGAAAACCAAATAGAATCAAACAATGTTACCGATCCCAGGCAACGGCGTCAAAAACTTGTTGCGTAGATTTCAGCTGCACCAAAATGGATTCAGCTGCATCCTCAACTTGTGATACTCGCAAGTGCACGAGCCGTTCGGTAGTATAGCATATGTAAGTGCGAGGTCGATTCCACAGGGATTGGTGATTGAATGATCCAACTCAGTTTTCCTACACAAAACAAAAATGAAAACAAAAGAAACAAAAAGGTTTTGTACGTACACATTTGAGAACTTTAGAATTTGGAAGAGAAGGTGTTTGGGAAGTGTTTTGAGAGCACGAAGACTTTTGGAAGAAAATGTGTTTGAGAGCTTTGAGGATTTTTGGAAGAGGAGGAAATGTGTTTAAGGACTTTGAGAAGAGAGCAGAAAGTGTTTGAGAAGTTGATGAAGGAATGAGAGAAGTGTTTGGGAACTTTGAGAATTTTGGAAGAGAGTGGGAATTGTATTTGGGAAATGTTTTAGAGCATGGAGAACTTTGAAAGAGAATAGAGAAGTGTTTGGAGAATTTAGAAGAAGAGAAAGGGAAGGTGTTTGAGATTTAGTACAAAGAAAATTTGGTAGAATGATCTTATTACAACAATTGAGAACTACAGAGGGAAACTAAGAGAAATTGAGGGAGAGAAGGGAAGGGAGCTCTAGAGAAGTGTTTGAGAGCTCCCCCCTTGGGGTGTGTTTACAAGCTTAGAGAACTTCCCTATTTATAGGCCTAGGGGAAGTGAAAATCTGAATTATACAATAGGTTTACCTACCACACTCACTTCACCAACTTACAACACTTAATTCACCTAACACACTATTACATTTGAAAACAATTCCTCTTGTCTTTAGGCTTAGTGTTGCAACTCCCACTTCAACATCTTTCAATTCATTTGGTTGCTGCAAAATTCCACTCAATTATAGGAATTGAATATGCTTCACCTAACTTCCCCACAATCAATAACACCTCATGCATATGTCATGCATGACAATGCATTGCAGTCTTCTTTTGGGCTCGTTTTGGGCTTGTTTCTCCATCCATAAAAATCTGAAAAATTATGGATCTTGAAGCTCTTTGAATTATCTTTCCAAGCATATGCAGCCCAACTCAAGGAAAAATCGGGAAGGCCTTCAAATGTGATTTTTGGCCCAGTAACGCAGATGCTGCCGAATTTGACCTTAAGTTGCCAAAACATGTATAACTTTCTCTAGAAGACTTGGAATCATGAACCGTAAAATTCTACAGAAACTAGACTTCCGTAGCTTTCCAATGATGTATGGCTCATTATCTGGTTCTTCTTGAGCAAGTACAGTCCAATCCGTGAAGTTGGTTGATCTGCAGACACCATTTTGAGCTAACTTATCTCCAAAATGCAATTAGTGAGTCTCAAGCTTATAACACTGAAACAAACACAAAACTTATTAAAAGCACAAGTTTAACTAAAAAACATAACTAAATCATAATTTAAAAGGGTACAAAATGATATGTAATTATGCACCGATCACTTTTACGTCATAAAAATAATGACTTTTAAAGTGGAAGCTGTTGTCTGACTATTCAAATTCAGACTAGTACATTCATATGTCATTGAAGTTTCTACCATGGCATTTTAAGCCATAGGTGTTATATAATGGCTTCCTATAGTGATATCCCTGATCCTGCCAGGTTTCTCTGCACTGACAGTGTGCAGTGAGAAGTATGATGGATCATACATTTTTCCTGCAGTGTAAATATGGTTCCCTGGTCGGTTGTGTCTTTTCTTATTTGGCATTTGGAGTTAATCCCGCTAAGTTGGTTAATTGAATGTCATTGGTTCTTTTTCTGGGAAGCCCTGTGGTTATTTTCATTTGTAAATGTTGAATTCTACCGTACAGTTACTGTTTGTTGTTAAAAAAAGGATTGAAACTGTCATCTTGAAGCTAACACTGCCATTTATGTTTCCTTATTTACTCCCATAAAACAGGTACCACGATTATGACAGAGACTATGACAGGGAACGCGGACATGGACGAGAAAGAGATAGGAATGGAGACAGAGATAGGGATCGGGACCGTTATCGACTAAGAGATGAAAAGGATCTTGGTCGCGATAGGGGGCGGGATAGGCGAGAGAGGGATCGTGGCAGGAGGAGGAGCTATTCAAGGAGCAGAAGTCGGAGTAGGGATCGTGAGGGTGGGGATAATGGCAAAAGACATGGCCGCAGCAGCATGAGTCCCAGGAGACGGGATGGGCATGATGAGCATGGCACTCGTGAGGAGTCAAAGAAGAAGAAAGAAAAGAAGGAGAAGAAGACTGATGGGACAGACAATCCAGATCCAGAGATTGCTGAAGCGAACAGGCTCCGTGCATCTCTTGGATTGAAACCTCTGAAGATGTGATAATGTTGGTTGACTAGTTCATGTTAATGCGAATGTATTTCATCTGTCTTTGGATTTGTGAACCTTTTACAGCTAGTGCTTTCAGTATCTCCTGTACATCCATTAAGTGGCACTCCAGTTCATGTAAAGATCATTTTTACTGACTGTTCAGGCAGTCATTTTTCAGGATAAACTGTAACTCTTGGTTTTGTGTATGGTACTATGGACCAAAACAAATACCGTGCATTTGTGAAAGCGTTAACAACAGTATTTAATATAACAACGACTAAATACTTTTAGAACAAGAAACATGCTAAATCTTTCCATCTAACAAGAACACGAGGAAATTGAAAAGAAAACAGAAGCATGATCTCAGTTATCAAAATGCCATTTTCATCATACTGAAGGGTGCCAGATAAATTCACTGGCCTGCACTTGCCTCCCATTAGAATCCTCTTCTTGCATAACTCCTGGGCACCTCTTTCTTCCATAGCTTTGCTATCTTCTTGCTTTGAATTATCTTCCCCATCGATCTCCCTACTTACCATCTTTGTTAGGGACCTTGCCATTCTCAACTTCAGCAATTAGTCGGCATGAATTTTGATGGAACCAAATTCAAGTTACCTTAACTTTCTTGCTCCCCAGTCACCCTGAAAGTACCCTGAGCAACACCAATATCAACTCTTTTAGCATTTTCACCTTCTTTTTTTGGGTAAAAAGGGGGGTCAAACCCCAAACCAACAAAAAACTTAGCCAGAGGCTAAACTAACCCAACGAGTTCTAGGAACTCCTAATAAGTCATCAACTAATAAAGAACCAAGCCAGCTTGGAGCAGCATCAAGCACACACAGCCCAAGATCAAGATTATAGCTCCACTTAGCCAAACAATCCGCCACAGCATTCCTTTCCCTGTAGATGTGGCTCACAGAACAAACACCAATTTGTCTCACCATCGCACAACATCTAGCAATCAAGGAAGCTAGAGGATGGGAGCCAAGCCTAGAATGCTGCTGAACTAGGTGTACAGCCGTAGCAGCATCCAAGCATTTTCACCTTTGATATAACAGAAAGGTACACAGAGGTTAGTATCATCATTATTGGCTCTGTTGTTGAACTTGGTTTTGCTCATGGTACACTAATACACTATATATATCATCAACATAAATGAAAACGGGAACACTAATACACTAATATATTTACACACTCTCTTTCTCTCTCTCTCTCACACACAAAAGAGTAACACTGGGTGATTACATTCGTAATTATATATTTATACACACACACAAAAGAGTAAGACTGGTTGATTATGTTAGTAATTAACTATGTGATGAAGCCTTTGACCAAATATTCTACAGACCAATTCTTTAACTTTGTGTCATTAGATACATTAAAGCTATAACGCTTCAACAAGTATATATATATATATATATATTATGCAATCCTGGTCAAAGCAAAGACTTGACTGCTAAGTTGAACCTCTCTGATATATTTTCTACTATATATTTCTGTGCTTTTCGCATGTAGGTATTGCTATCAACTGTTTGGATTTGGACTTTGGAGTTAGCTTACCGTTGCTTTCGTTACTACTGTCCTACCACTTACATACTTTGGTACTCATCTGGTTTTAATGCACTAACCCAGTTCTATTATCTAGATCTCCTCATAAAATCGTGAGTGTCTACATTTAGAAGTGGTACATTTCTCTGCTTTTATAATTTGTTATGATCTTTTGTATGGTTTGGATGTGTCGAAATGCACCAATTCTAAATGCAAAGACTCGGCAAAATCATAGATTATGCTTATAAGTTATATATAAATAAATTTCTGTCACCTCTAACAACAGGTAGAGAAAGATATTGCTTTTATATTTTTAATCAATATACGGAGAATGACAAATTTGGAATCTCCTCTAACAACAGGTAGAGAAATCTTATATCTATATAGTTGATGTAGTACTGTGTTAGATATTGAATTATTGTTGATGACATAGGAAAGATATTGCTTCACGCAAACCACAAATTGATCACATTTGAAAAGTGATGTTCATGATAGATTCCATATACTATCCATCAGACCTGACTTTAGTAGTTGGTGATAAAACCATTGACAACTAAATTGAATGCTGTCTTTAATCAATCAGCTAGAAATATCTATCAATAACGCAAACCCTGATTTAAGTGCTTTAAAAGAGATGCAAAATTTTCAAATGTGTTAATGTCAATTATGGCCCATGCATGTATATCCATGCAAGTTTTCAGAATGGACATTAATGCAAGCTTGAAAATATAGTTGGTTACTAGGCATGGCTCTTAATTAATTAATTAATTCTTTTGAGTATATTTTCAATAATTGATCTCTGTCAATCGTACGTCATGCATGAACTCAAGGGCGCCCCTGATGGTGTGCAACTGGTGCTACCGCATAGAGCCTCCATTTTTAAGGGCCCTGAAATTTTTTGACATGTATATTATATATATTAAGATTACAAGTATTATATATATTTAAGCATGTAGAAAAATAACACAACTGTGTATTTGGTTTTGTTGGTCTTCATTGCCCCAATTTTAGTAAGTAGCTCGGGTTTGAGTCGTCCGGAATGTGTCATTCAAAAGTTGTATTTTTACATTTTTACTCTTTTTTAATTGATGTCAATAGAAATACATACAAGCAGTATGTATACCTTTCTCCAATTAACAAATATATGTTTTCACCCACTCAAAATAAAATAAAATAAATTTTTTTCTTCTTCTTCCTCTTCTTTTTTCTCAAATTGAAACATTAGAACTTTTATAAATTTGATTTATGATTATCATTGTATACTAATTGATGATGAATTTTAGTTGTTAAAAAAGTTGTTTTAAGGTAATAAGTCATGGCAAATTTTCTATTTTCTTTAGTATTTTCATATTAGATTATGTGAAGTCCCCATTTAAGTTTCGCACAGGGCCCTTAAAATCTTAAAACCGGCTTTGCATGAACTCATACTAATTTATGTGTTTGCTCTTCTTTTATATGAGTATTCCCAAATTTAACTAGCTAACATCAATTATGAGGGATCAATCATATATAACAAATCTTGTTGGTGATGTAGGAGAAAAAAAAACAAGGACTATCGGTGTTAATAATAATTAATTAGTAATTTAGAGCATACTTAATTGCATATATACGTGCAGGTGTGGTTCTTCCGAAGACCTTTGTCACTGCAAAGTTTGGTAGAAATTTTAAGATAAAGATATATAAAGAGTGCTGCTAAATGAACCCTAAAATTAACTGAGTATACTCTACTATCAAACTATTTATTGAATTACTAATTTATCTTAATATAAAATAACAAAAAAATTATATTAAATTATAAAACAAATATAATTTTAATAATTACACTACTCACCAAACTATTTATATTCAAATATTTCTGCACTTGGAATTTGAGTTAGATATAATTTTATCTGAATTTTGACTAGTCTTGAGGGGGAGTGGGAAGCGGGATTTGGGAGATACAGAGACAAAGAAACGAGGAGAGGTTTAGGGGCTAGGGGTCTCGTGCGTTGGGTTATTGTATTTTGGCTGTTTTTACCTTTTCTGTGTTGAGCTTATGTCCTTGGGTTCATGGCGGATCCAGGATTCAAAAGTCAGGTATGCGAAATTTACCTTAAAAACTCAACAGTACGAATGAATTTCATTTATAAAAATAAAAAGATACACTTAGTCAAGAGGGACGTAATGAGCCTTACCCTCAAATATGCATCTCTATACATAAATAAAAGCTTTAAAAAAAAAACTAAAAAAAAAACAAATAAATACAATGCAACACAAAACTAAACTATTTAAATCTAAAACTTTACCCTACGAGGCTTAAAAATCTTAAATTCCTCAATTATCTCTGCATTATCGACACAAGAGTGTGGGCTGGTTATAATTGTTTCCCTTTTATTTTTAAGTTTGAGTGGGCTATAACACATGTGGGTAGTTTTATATGGGTGATCAGTGCATATTTACATATCATTTTGTACCCTTCTAACTTATGATTTGGTTATGTTTTTGAGTTAAACTTGTGCTTTTAATAAGTTTTGTGCTTGTTTCAGTGTTATAAGCTTGAGACTCACTAATTGCATTTTGGAGACAAATTAGCTAAAAACGGTGTCTGCAGATCAGTCAACTTCACGGATTGGACTGTACTTGCTCAAGATGAACCAGATAATGAGCCATACATCATTGGAAAGCTACAGAAGTCTATTTTCTGTATAATTTTACGGTTCATGATTCCGAGTCTTCTAGAGAAAGTTATACATGTTTTGGCAACTTAAGGTCAAATTCGGCAGCATCTGCGTTACTGGGCCAAAAAATCACATTTGAAGGCCTTCCGGATTTTTCTTTGAGTTGGGCTGCATATGCTTGGAAAGATAAGACAAAGAGCTTCAAGATCCATATTTTTCCAGATTTTTCAGACTGGAGCCACAAGTCCAAAACGAGCCCACAAGCTGGCTGCAATGCATTGTCATGCATGACATATGCATGATGAAGTGTTGTTGATTGTGGGAAAGTTTGGTGAAACATATTCAATACCTATATTTGGGTGGAATTTTACAGCAACCAAATGAATTGAAAGATGTTGAAGTGGATGATGCAACACTAAGCCTAAAGACAAGAGGAATTGTTTTCAAATGCAATTGTGTGTTAGGTTAGGTTGGTGAATTAAGTTTTGTGTGTTAGGTGAAGTTAGTGTGGTTAGTGAATTCAATTGTATATTCAGATTTTCATTTCCCCTAAGCCTATAAATAGGGAAGTTCTCTAAGCTTGTAATCACACCCCAAGGGGGGAGCTCTCAAACACTTCTCTAGAGCTCCCTTCCCTTCTCTCCCTCAAATTCTCTTAGTTTCCCTTTTGTAGTTCTCAATTGTTGTAACAAGATCTTTGTACTAATTCTCAAACACTTTTCATTTTTCTTCTCCCTTCTCAAACACTTCCTAAACACTTTCTATTCTCTTCCAAACATTCTCCAATTTCTCAAACACCTTTCTCTTTCTCTTCCAAAATCCACAAAGCTCTCAAACACATGTTCTTCCAAAGTCCTTAAGCTTCCCAAACACACTTCCTTTCTTCCAAAAGTCTCCAAATCTCCAAAACTCTTCTCCCTTCTCTTTCTCAAACACTTCTCTCTATTCTCATCCAAACTCTCCATGTTCTCAAGTGTTGTACAAACCTTTTTTTTCTTCTTTTGTTTTCATTTTTGTTTTGTGTAGGAAAATTGAATTGGATCATTCAATCACCAATCCCTGTGGAATCGACCTTGCACTTACATATGCTATACTACTGAACGGCTCGTGCACTTGCGAGTATCACAAGTTGAGGATGCAGTTGAACCCATTTTGGTGCAGCTGAATCCGACACAAGAAGTTTTTGGCGCCGTTGCCGGGGATCGGTAACATTGTTTGATTCTATTTGGTTTTCCTACTTTTTATTATTTTTATTTTTTGTATATAACTAGACAGTTTCATGTTTTAAAGTTAATGACGTTAATTGACAAGTTGTGTTTGTAGTCCAACTGACAAGGACAATTGCCTTGACAAGCAAGAGAACTGGGTTTGAGTCCCAGCTTACACAACACACAAGGGGTTCAAGTAGAATGTTAGTTATTTCTAGTTTATGGTTTCATTCACTTGCTCTTAATTAAATATCTTGTTCAAGTTTACATAAACACCATATGACTCTTGGACTGATTAGTGAATGAATGGGTAGATATTGAAGACAAACACCATGTTTAAATTCTACTTAGTTCTTTATTGTTCTTCTTGTTCTTAATGGGTTCGGAATTTGTGTTTAGACTAAACACCATAGCTAAATGCTTTTTCTGAATACTTGATTAAAACCACACACCATATGGATAATCATATTTGAGAAAGAACGAACTCCATAAGCTAGTTTGATTTACTTTGTTGCTTGTTACTTTGAAACATGGAAGTGTTGATTTTTCCTTTTCAATTTTTTTTAGTTTTTATTTTTTTTATTTCCTAATCCTTTTAATTCCATTTCAAGTTTTTGTGTTTGTGCTTGTTTTAGCAATTTATGACAGCTTAATAAAAATGGAGAGAGATGGCAACCTCAATCATAAGAATGGGAAGTGTGGAGCAGTGGGAGAAGTCGCGACCTCTAATTGCATCACGCTCGACCTAATCGCTTCAAGGGGGAGCATTTCAATCCTTTCTCTTTACTTGTTATTATTTTAAATTTATGTTTCTTTTTTATAAAAAAATTAAAAAAAAATTAAAAATTAAAAAAATTTAAAAAGATTTTTCATATGAGCTGACTTATGGTAACTCCAGTAAGCACTTCCGTCAAATCCAGTGTCTAGGAGTTCTTTAGGCGACACCTTCGGTGTCTAAGAAGTTTGGGTTTTAAGCGGGACCATTGTGACCCCTCCAACCTTTCCGGATCCCCTGGCTGTATTTTCTGAGGTCCTTAACTGGTCATCCATGAGTTGCTTATATATTTGTGTGTTTTATAAAATTAAAAAAATTAAAAAAAAATAAAAAAAAATAAAAAATAAAAAATTGAAATTTGAGTTTTTATTTTTCCTTGTAAATTGCAATTGGGAATTTCTTTGTTTTCTTTTTTTGTGGTCAGTTAGTTGTAAATAATAATAAATTTATTTTTTTTTAAAAAAAATCAATTTGGAACTTCTTTGTTTTTTTTTTTTAATTATTAAGTTAGTTTATGTATTTATTTACGTGGTGTAGTTAGTTAGTTTATTTCTGAATGTTAAAAACACATTTTTATTCAAACACCGCATTAAAAAAAAAACAACAACAAAAAAAAAACAACAACAACAACAACAACAACAACAAAAAAAAAAAAACTTCTTCATCTTCATCTTCATCTTCATGGCATGCCTCTATTCTCTCTTACTTGCAGAATTTGCAGCAGCTCCACATGGTCCTCATTCTTTTTCTGCAGTACTTCCACGTGCTGATTGGCACGGGAGAGCCGCTTCTCAGGTCCGCCACCATAGCCTTCAAGGAAGCTACTTCTTCGCTCAGCGTGGCACACTCCCGTGTTCTTGCCAACAATCGCATGCCTAAATTGGTAGCCGAGACCGCATGGAGCACCGTTAAATTGTGAGACTCCTCCACTGCAGCCTTGTTGGACCTCTGTGCCACATGCAGGTGATCTGCCGATGTGAGTTTACTACCAATCATGCTGCCCTGCAGCACTGCTCTGTTCGACACTGCCTGAGAAAAGTTCGGTATTACCTCAGCAAAGTTTGAGGCCGTACCATGATGATATGTGGAGTTTGGGAAGAGGCAGGAGTTGGAGGAGCCCTTATCTGGGCATTCGGTGGTGCAAGTGAGAGCTCAAGGTTGAGATCATCAAGGTGAGTGCATGAGGATACCATTTGTTTTGCTTCTGAATTTTTTGATGTTTTTCCTTGAGTTTGCAGGAAGAAATGCGGGGTACTCTTCTACTTCACCGAGATGTGTTTAAATAGATTTATGAAGACGAGGGAGCCGAAAGCACTTCGGATCTCGAGGGTGCTATCTTGTGCTCTTTTCTCTCGGATCCCTTCATTTCCGACGCAAATTGCGAGCGCGTTTTTTTTTAAAAAGGGAGCATGTCTACACTTTCACTTACTTTTGCCTCCCCTTTTTTCTGATGTTTGTGTTTTCTTTTTCAGTTGTTATTTTATTTTATTTATTATGTTTTTTTTTTCAATTGTTTTCTTCTTGTTTGTCAGGTTTCTCAAGAATGTAATTGCAAGAATAGACAAAATTAAAGATGCGTCTTGGACACCTGGTGCAAGAATCCCAACTCTTCTTTTAAATTCTTGTTTGAATTGTTTTTTTATTTCAGTTGTTATTTATTTATTTTGTTTTTATTTAATTAGGTAGTATAATTTAAAACTCATAGGATCTTCTTTGAATGAGCTAAATTTTTGGTAACTCCAGATGAGCAACCGCAGTCTATACAGTGTCTAGGAGTTCTTTAGGCGGCACCTTGGGTGTCTAAGAAGTTCGGGTTTTAAGCGGGACCATTGTGACCCCTCCAACCTTCCCGAACCCCTGGCTGTGTTTTCTGAGGCCCTTAACTGGTCATCCTTAAGTTTTCTCTTAAAAGAAGAAGCTGTTATTTGTGTGTTTTCTTAACTATTAAATAAATAAATTTAAAAAAAAAATCATGTTTGGGTCTTCGTGTTTTTGTTTGATTGTCGTTCTTTAAAATTAGGGTCAATCGTTTCTTTGAGATAACATAACGTTTTTACTTTCCAATTAAAAAAAAAAAAAAAAAGACGAATAAACTCTAAAATTAAATAATAAATAAAAACAGGTAGAAATCATTTCTTCAGCGCTAGGTGTCTCGACCATAGGAGCTTTGAGTTTGGCCCTCTGGCTATCCTCTTCGGGGCTTCACGCACAGCCTCTTGAGGCTCACCACTTGAGCTCCCAAAGATCGCAATCTTAGCTTGAGCATAACTACTCTCGCGATCTGCTTGCTTGCGTTTACCCGGTCGGTCTAGGTCCTCCAGCTGCTTTCTCATGTCACGAGAATACAACTCTACCATCTTTGTTAGGTTTTTATTCTCGTCCCGTAATACTTCTAGCTGGTGTCGATTCACCTCCACTATCCTTGCCCTCTCCCGTTTCAAGCTTTTTATAGCACACTCTGACACTCTTCAACCATACTTCGCTCCGCCGCCAACTGACCTTTCAAAATCTCTACTTCATGGGACTTCGCAAGTAGGCGATGACCCAAACTTGCAACACATGTTGTACTCTGCACGCTCAGTGTCAGGGCATCACTCGTGACCCGGTTGTCATCCCTTGTCCCGAACACACGTATATCTTTAGGAGTTACTAAATTTCTGCCAACTCCAATGGCAACATCGTTGTCCAGAAGTATTGAGTCATTGACAGTCACAGGCCCCCTTGCGGAGGGAAAGTAGGGTACCCATACTGGTGCCGCTGCTTGGCCCCATGTCTGAGTTCGGTGGAGCTAGGTTGAGATCCAACGAAAAGGGGTAGGAAGAAGCCATTTGATTTCTCACTTTTTCTTTTTCTTTTTCTTGTTTCTTTTCTCTTTTGTGTGTTTTTGAGTTTGTGTTTTTCCCATTCTTTTTCTTTCTTATAGATGTAGTCTTTGACAAACCCTAGCCATTGCAGCGTCTAACCATTTTTCTGAATCTCCAGACGTTCCTCGAGTCCCACAACCTTCGCACCCAACTCATTTATCACGACTTTGCTTTGTCTGAACGGACGCGTTCAACAAAGTCTTTGCACCTTTCCATGAGCCCGTAATTTCCGCTTGTGAAAAATACGGTGCCTCTACTTGTCAACACGTGTCTCGCTCTCTCGAAACATCAAGGACCACATTTTCTCTTTTTCTGAAATCCCGCATTTGCACTTCCAATTCACGTTTCATCTTTAAAATAAAAATTAAATTAAATTAAAACAATAAAAAACGTGTGGGCTTCGGATTTCATTTTGGGTCGGTTTTTTGGGTTTCAAGGTAGGTTAATTTCATTGTGGGCTTTGGGCTTTCAAAAAAATAAAATTGGGTTTTAGTTTGCGTAAGACTGTCTATTTAGGGCTTACTGTTTTGAGTATTTTACTGTTTCGTTTTATTTTTTATTTTTTTATTTGATTGTTTGTTTGGTAATTTTTATTTTTTTGTATTTTTGTAATTTTGTATTTTTTATTTGCTTTAGTACCTTTCATTTCTTGTTATGATATTGCTTGTACCTAAATTTTTAAACATTGAGGACAATGTTCATTTCTAGGTTTGGGGGTATTAGAGTTTAGCATGTAAATTTGGTTTTTCCTCAATTTATATTTTTTTTATTTGCTTGTTTTTATTTTTATTTTTATTTTGTTTTTGAGTCACTTTCCGAACACATATGATGAGATTGTGATAAATGTTTGCATGACTTAAATGAAAATTGGATTTCATTTTATTTTATTTTAAAAAAAAAATTATTAAAAAAAAATAGTAAAAATTTAAATTGAAAAAAATAATAATAATAAATTTGGCATTGTTCTAGCATGATATGTTTGAAACCTTCTTTGCACTTGCCATTTGTTTCATAATCTCCAATTAAAGGATTTGCATGATCTAAAGAATTGTATGAAGCATAAAATAGACTTATATAACCAACCATATAAAGTGAGCTTTTGAGCCTTGTACTTCAATTCATGAGTGTTATATACACATACTCTTATTTTCTTGTCATCTAAGTTGTTGTTTGATCTCATTATTCATTGATTTGGTTGAACACTTAAAAGTCATTCATTCTTATGCAATTTGATTCCATGACATTTAAGAAATGATATTAAGGCCCTCTTTGGATCGTTTGTGCCTTTCAAGCTAACCTTATGCATGCTTAAGCATGATTTTCCATCGTTAACCATTTTGAGCCTACATGTAAACCTTTTCTTTCATTTACCAATTTTATTTCATCACCTTAGCCCGAAAAACAAATATTTACCTTTCTAAGGAACTCATAAGCTTTAATTGGGATGTATTTTTCATGCTAAGTTTGGGAAGAGGTGTTACATTTCGAAAAAAAAAAGGAAAAAAAAAATTCACACAATTGGTGAAAGAAAAGAGAAAAGTGGTAGTTGATTGAAAATCCATTTTTGGGCCTTCAATATAAATTGGTGGTTGTTAAATAAAGGAGTAAATCATTGTAAATGAAGGTATAAGGAGTTTTGATCATGTAAAAGAAAAAAATCTAATCGTGATGATTCAAAGTCTTGTAAACAATTGTTTTATGCTCTTATATTTTGAGTTCCTTGGACTTTGTATTATCCATACCCTTCATTTCTTACTCACCTTACACCCTTGACCCCATTACGACCTATGTTAAAGACCTAAATTGATCTTAAATGTCATGTGGTTGAATTGCATTCATTTTTCTACTTTTAAGTGTTTGGCATCCTTCTTGAGATCATATTAATGCAAGTTCTTCATCTTTCTATTTGGAGTTAAGTCTTTATGGTTTAACTCTAATATCATATTTATAACTGAGTGTTGCATTGTAACCCTCTTCCGAGTGATTCATTTGTGAGAGGACAACTTTGGTGAGATTTGAAGTTGAACTTGTGCTTTGTATGATTTTTGAAATTGTGTGAAAACTAAAATTGGGGAATTTGTTGCATTTGGCAATCACACTACTACACTTTAAGCATATTATGTTTTGAACTTTGCCGCCTTGTAAATAATGTCTAAATTGAGCTTTTATTGTTAAAACTTTTGAGTCATGTGCATGAGTCATTACTCTTCAGAAAATGTTCGGAAAGATTGTTTTGAGTCTTATTTTTGTTTTGTTTTTATTTTTATTTTAGTTTTTGCTTTTGCTTTTATTTTTGTTTTTGTTATTTTGCTTAAATGACTAACAAATTCTAATAGGTTTTCTAACTCCTTTGTTTTGTAGAAATTAGTCAAACGTTTGTGGGTATTCGTGAATCTGTTAAACCCTCAGGAGACACAACTCCTCCTACTAGGGATGCCTAGAGGTTTAAAGGCTTGTTGCATACGCTAAATGCAATCGAGTTACCTACGAAAGTGGTCTAGTTAACTTCTTGTTTTATTTTTATCTTTGTTTTCCTTTTGTTTTGCTCGAGGACTAGCAAAATCTAGGTTTGGGGGTATTTGATCAGTGCATATTTACATATCATTTTGTACCCTTCTAACTTATGATTTGGTTATGTTTTAAGAGTTAAACTTGTGCTTTTAATAAGTTTTGTGCTTGTTTCAGTGTTATAAGCTTGAGACTTACTAATTGCATTTTGGAGACAAATTAGCTAAAAACGGTGTCTGCAGATCAGTCAACTTCACGGATTGGACTGTACTTGCTCAAGATGAACCAGATAATGAGCCATACATCATTGGAAAGCTACAGAAGTCTATTTTCTGTATAATTTTACGGTTCATGATTCCGAGTCTTCTAGAGAAAGTTATACATGTTTTGGTAACTTAAGGTCAAATTCGGCAGCATCTGCGTTACTGGGCCAAAAAATAACATTTGAAGGCCTTCCGGATTTTTCCTTGAGTTGGGTTGCATATGCTTGGAAAGATAAGACAAAGAGCTTCAAGATCCATATTTTTCCAGATTTTTCAGACTGGAGCCACAAGTCCAAAACGAGCCCACAAGCTGGCTGCAATGCATTGTCATGCATGACATATGCATGATGAAGTGTTGTTGATTGTGGGAAAGTTTGGTGAAACATATTCAATACCTATATTTGGGTGGAATTTTACAGCAACCAAATGAATTGAAAGATGTTGAAGTGGATGATGCAACACTAAGCCTAAAGACAAGAGGAATTGTTTTCAAATGCAATTGTGTGTTAGGTTAGGTTGGTGAATTAAGTTTTGTGTGTTAGGTGAAGTTAGTGTGGTTAGTGAATTCAATTGTATATTCAGATTTTCATTTCCCCTAAGCCTATAAATAGGGAAGTTCTCTAAGCTTGTAATCACACCCCAAGGGGGGGAGCTCTCAAACACTTCTCTAGAGCTCCCTTCCCTTCTCTCCCTCAAATTCTCTTAGTTTCCCTTTTGTAGTTCTCAATTGTTGTAACAAGATCTTTGTACTAATTCTCAAACACTTTTCATTTTTCTTCTCCCTTCTCAAACACTTCCTAAACACTTTCTATTCTCTTCCAAACATTCTCCAATTTCTCAAACACCTTTCTCTTTCTCTTCCAAAATCCACAAAGCTCTCAAACACATGTTCTTCCAAAGTCCTTAAGCTTCCCAAACACACTTCCTTTCTTCCAAAAGTCTCCAAATCTCCAAAACTCTTCTCCCTTCTCTTTCTCAAACACTTCTCTCTATTCTCATCCAAACTCTCCATGTTCTCAAGTGTTGTACAAACCTTTTTTTTCTTCTTTTGTTTTCATTTTTGTTTTGTGTAGGAAAATTGAATTGGATCATTCAATCACTGTTAAGCTCATAATTTCATACATATACGTACCCTATTTACTTACTTCTTTTGCTTAGTTTCTTAGGATCTTGAGTTATTTGCCTCTCTTTGTGTGTTTTGTAGGCCAATAGAGCATGAGAGGAATACAACATAAGGCATTTGAAGCAATATGGTGCAAAAACGTGCAAAAGCTGGAGACTGAGGTAGACGTTCATTTCGGCCTTATCTTCTTCATCCGAGCTTGGATTGGGCCAATACTTGTGTGGTTGGATCAGAGACATTCTGAACTTCACAATGGACATCTTAAAGTTGTCATTTGATTCAGCCAAGCCCAATTCGTAAGCCCTTGAAGATACACATCATGATGACCTAAGGATGAGCTGATGGATGCTTGGTCATGCTGACATAATGATGAGCTATGGCTGCTGGTGGGATTTGTTGGTGAAGTGCAACAACCATTTCTGATTATCTAATGCAAGTGTGTTAGGTGAAATTTGTGTGGTTGGTGAACTTAATTGTATAATCTGATTCACCTAACCCTTGTGCCTATAAATAGAGAGCTTAGAGAGTCAGAATTTCATTCCATAATTTACACTTCCATTGTCCAGAAAGAGATGGAAAGTTGAGAGTCACAAAGGGAGAGAAGGGAGAAGGCAGCAGCTGGGAGGCTTTGGCCTCCTGGCAGCCATGGAGATGATTCTTTTCCATCTCTAGCATGCTGTCCTTATCTTCTTCTCCTCCCTTTGTCTTTTATTTTCTTCTTGTATTTCCTTTGTTTTACTTTGTTTTTCTGTTATTAGTTGTAATAAACATCTTGCTAGTCTTGTATCATGGTTTGAGTTTATAAAGTTTGATTTCATTCATGAATTCTTCTTCACTATTTTAATGGAGCTGTTTTGCATCCTTTGATTGATCACCTAAGGTTTTATGCGTTATGCTCTTGTTGGGAAGGTTTGGGGATCATCTTCATTCCATCCATTAGCAACTTATGTGATTTGGTTTCTAGGTCTCCTAATGTAAACACCATGCTTGGGGTCCTTGTGATGTTCAATACAATTTGATCCAAACACCATGGACTTATTTGTGAGCATCTTCATGAGTGAATCAATTTGTTTACTTGCTGCCATAACATGATTAGAACAATTAGGGTGGATTCTAAAACCTCACCATCTTGTCTTAGTTCTTTTCTTTCTTCTTGTTT
This sequence comes from Prunus fruticosa, assembly GCA_018703695.1. NCBI lineage: Eukaryota > Viridiplantae > Streptophyta > Magnoliopsida > Rosales > Rosaceae > Prunus > Prunus fruticosa. Next base: position 37,224,327 of record CM031917.1, on the reverse strand, counting down.
TGTTTCTTTTGTTTTCATTTCTGTTTTGTGTAGGAAAACTGAATTGGATTATTCAATCACCAATCCCTGTGGAATCGACCTCGCACTTACATATGCTAAACTACCAACGGCTCGTGCACTTGCGAGTATCACAAGTTGAGGATGCAGCTGAATCCATTTTGGTGCAGCTGAATCTACGCAACAATCACCAATCCATGTGGAATCGACCTCGCACTTTCATATGCTATACTCCTGAACGGCTCGTGCACTTGCGAGTATCACAAGTTAAGGATGCAGTTGAACCCATTTTGGTGCAGCTGAATCCGACACAACAAGTTTTGGCGCCGTTGCCGGGATCGGTAACATTGTTTGATTCTATTTGGTTTTCCTACTTTTTATTATTTTTATTTTTTGTATATAACTAGACAGTTTCATGTTTTAAAGTTAATGACGTTAATTGACAAGTTGTGTTTGTAGTCCAACTGACAAGGACAATTGCCTGACAAGCAAGAGAACTGGGTTTGAGTCCCAGCTTACACAACACACAAGAGGTTCAAGTAGAATGTTAGTTATTTCTAGTTTATGGTTTCATTCACTTGCTCTTAATTAAATATCTTGTTCAAGTTTACATAAACACCATATGACTCTTGGACTGATTAGTGAATGAATGGGTAGATATTGAAGACAAACACCATGTTTAAATTCTACTTAGTTCTTTATTGTTCTTCTTGTTCTTAATGGGTTCGGAATTTGTGTTTAGACTAAACACCATAGCTAAATGCTTTTTCTGAATACTTGATTAAAACCACACACCATATGGATAATCATATTTGAGAAAGAACGAACTCCATAAGCTAGTTTGATTTACTTTGTTGCTTGTTACTTTGAAACATGGAAGTGTTGATTTTTCCTTTTCAATTTTTTTTAGTTTTTATTTTTTTTATTTCCTAATCCTTTTAATTCCATTTCAAGTTTTTGTGTTTGTGCTTGTTTTAGCAATTTATGACAGCTTAATAAAAATGGAGAGAGATGGCAACCTCAATCATAAGAATGGGAAGTGTGGAGCAGAGGGAGAAGAGGAGCTAGCATAAGGATTTACAAGAATCAAGTTTTGAATTAAAGGAGCTAGCAAATCTACTCCTACAACAGCTTACGAAATTAAAGATTTTGATGCAATCCCAAAATTAGAAAACATGGCAAAAATTCATGTAAAAAGAGAAACCTGGTTTAGGATTGGTATTAGGGTTTTGTGTGATAAAGTGTATTAGGGTGTACTAGGGGTATTTTTGGTAGTTAAATAGGGTGTACTTAGTTAACTTTACATTTTGATTTAAATATTAAAGTGTATTTAAATCATAGGGTGTACTCAGTTAATTTTAAGGTTCATTTAGCTCTAGATAAAAACTGATTAATTAGTTTTAAGAGTACAGTTGTACACTAATTAATTGATGAATTTGGTAGAATGTAACGAAAGATTGGCTTTGAAGTATGGGGAATAATTAAGGTGAGGTTGAAGGTTGCTGTGGAAACCTAATATAAGGAGATGGAAACCTACTATAAGGAGCTTAAACATATTGGACCTCATCAACTATTATCAATTGATTATGGATTGAATGCTCGCATTCTAATTAACATGATATCAAGTTGACAAACAAAAATATGATTATTTCATCTTAAATCCATGTCGGCACAATGCCTAGCTTAGTTCATTTAAAAAAAAAGAAAAAAGAAACCAAACTCTATATCCCTAGGTTGTTAGTAGAGGTGTCAAACGGGCTGTGCCGGGCCGGCCCGTCCCATTTAAACTCGTGCTTTTAACATTTTCGTGCCGAGCCGGGCCGGCCCATTTAATAAAATCATTGATCCAGGCCCGGCCCAAAGCCCATGTCCACATTGAAACGGGCCGGGCCGGGCTTGTGCGGTGCCCGTGCCCGTACCCATGCTCGTGCCATACTCGAGCCTAAGAACCAACCCATTTAATTTGAATTTTTTTCACTTGATTTTTTTTTCCACTAGATAATTCAAATTATAAACATTAAAAATATAATTAGAGGCAAGAAATGATGAACTATTTAAAAACATTAATTAATCAAACATCCAAACAATATGAAGGGGCGAAGAGCAAAAAGTGTCCAACTCCACAAAGTCCACTTCAATTTTTCATCTTTAAACAACTTATTATTTTATATGGGAAGAAATGTCTAACTTTGATTATAAGAGAAGCGTATATGTCATATGTATTGATTAGATATCAAGTCCAATGTTGTTTAATTAATTTGTAGTTGATATGTTTAATTAATTAATGACCCAAGTAATTTCCCTAAAATGAAAGACATCAAATATATGTTTATGATTTTTTTTTATTTTAAAAACATATAAACAATGACGTTAGATGTCAAATTATTGCATTTTGACTTTTTGAGAAGAGAAAAAAAAAGCTAAATGGGCTGGGCTTGGGCTCGTGTCGTGCTTGAAGCGGGCCTGGGCCAAGCCCGACCCATGTCGGACCATGGGCCAGCTCGGTCCATTGGACCTATTTTTTGATCCCGATCCAGCCCAAGTTTTCGTGTCGTGCCGAGCACGGCCTATTAATATTCGTGCTCGTGCCGTGCCGTGCCTCATTTAAACGGGCTGGGCTCGTGCCGTGCTGGGCCGGCCCATCCCGTTTGACACCTCTAGTTGTTAGTATGGGGAGACTATAGCTAGCCCATTAATTAATTATCTATTCTATATAATTACTATAGAATCTCTAGAGAGGATACGCTTTGTTTTCCTCTATATATTTGCTAGACGTGGGGGAAGGAATTATAGAGGTAAAGATACACACAACAAAGAAAAGTAGCATGGATACATAGAATTGATAACTGATGATGAGGAGCTTAACATAAGTTTAGTTAATGATTTTGAGAAGAGAAATTTGGAGTGGAAGGATGAATGATGAGCGCACCTGATCTTTCTTAAATAAAATAAAAATAAAATAGAAGGATCTGTTTGGAAATGGATGCATATGCATGCTTAAATTAGAATGATCTTTAAGCCTCAAATTACACCGTGAAAGTATAAAAAAGTCAATGTGATTCGAAGTGACTGTGATTTCCGAATTTCTGATGAGTGGCTGGACAAAAAATTTACAAAATTCATCACTAATCCTGTGATCATTTCCAGCAAGAACGTAATATTCTCTACACGTTTAAACTTTTAATTAGGTTTGAAATGCAATCAAATTCTTGCCAAAAGCAAAAAAATAAAATTGATCAATGCGATGGGACTTGATTTTCGAATTAATTAGGTTCAATACCACTTGTTAAAGTTGAAATTTGATCTTCGCATTTGGAGGAAATCTTGGGCATAATAATTAGCCAAGAATTGTCAAATTAATCATTTTCAACCATGACTTGTGGAGGAAATCTTTTCCTATAAGAAATACAAGAAAAGATTTCCTCTAATGTTCTCCTAAAAAGAAAAAACAGGTCTCATATATATATATTTCAATGCATATACATTTTCTAAAAAAAGGACATTTCCTATGGAGAGGAGCGGTAATATACTAAAGTCTCACACACACTAAACGGATACTATGACTCAAACCCAGGATCTTGCCTAAGGGAATAAATACTCCAAAACCACTACACTAGTGGGTTCTTTGCAATACATTTAAACTCTTAATTGCCCAATTTATGTGAAAACCTCTCTCTCTCTGAGGATTTGAACATATGATATATATTTAAAGGGTACTGATTTTTTCACTTCCCTTTGGTCCGCTTACACTCCTTTTTATATATTTTTTTTAGTACTTTCTTAAATAAAATAAAAATAAATTAGAATGGTCTGTTTGGAAATGGATGCATAAATTAGAATGATCTTTAAGTCTACAAAAGTCAATGTGATTTCCGAGTTTCTGATGAGTGGCCGGACAAAAAATCTACAAAAGTCATCACTAGTTTTGTGATAATTTCCAACAAGAACGTAGTCTCTGCACGTTTGAAATGCAGTCAAATTCTTGCAAAAAGCAAAAACTCAAATTGGTCAATGCAATGGGACATTACCGCATGGACCTGATTTTGGAATTAATTAGGTTTAATACCACTTGTTAAAATGTGAATTATATGTTAAAGTTGAAATATGATCTAAATCATATTAGGTAGCCAATCTAAATCATAATTGAAACAGAAAAAGTGACATCACAACTTGTGGAGGAAAAGATTTCCTCTTATTTTCTCCTCAAAAAGGAAATCTATATAAGTGACAAGAAGGTCACTGCTCATCCAGCTTCCACTTTTTTATTTTGTATATATGATCACCAAGTGGAAAGCTACTATGCATGCATCACGAAGTTGAAATTTTAATATAATATGTACAAATTGATCGATGAGAAAAATTCCAAGTCTAACTTGTGATCATTCTTTCATCCCATATCACCACAGAACCACGCACAATCAAACAAGAGTTGAACAACTTTTTTTTTCTGGTCGACCTACACTCAGAGTATGAACAGAATCACATAATCAAGAATTCGAATTCGAATTCTCATCTATCTCTCAATCTCTCTCTCTCTCTCTCTCTCTCTCTCTCTCTCTCTATATATATATATATATATATATATATTATATAGGATATGTAAAAAACCACACCATCAACATTAATCAAACACAACCTTTCTCTCACTAATTAACGCTATCGAGTTGATTAATTAGGATATGGGAAGATTAATGAAGGTTGAAGTTGAAGTGATCTCCAAGGAAATTATCAAACCAGCTTCTCCAACCCCTGATCATCTTCGCCACTACCAATTCTCCTTTCTTGATCAAATAGCTCCCCAAGTCTACAACCCTTTGCTCCTCTTCTATGAGCACAAAGCCAAGACACAATTTAACATCACTGAAATATCCAACCACCTCAAGAACTCATTATCCGAGGTCTTAACCCTTTTCTACCCTCTAGCCGGACGCATCGAGCAGAACCAGTTCATACATTGCAACGACGAGGGCATCCCTTTCTTCGAAGCTCGAGTATTGGATTGCACACTCTCTGATGTTCTCAATAACCCTATCCCTGGCGAGCTCAACAAGTTCATGCCCTTCGAACTTGATGATATTACCAATTCATTCCCCTTAGGGGTCCAGCTCAACATATTTCAATGTGGAGGATTTGCAATTGGTCAATGCATTTCTCATAAGATTGCTGATGGGTTGTCATATTTCATGTTCAGCAAAATTTGGACAGCTCTTGCTCGTGGAGACAAAGCCAACATAAACCCTCCGGAGTTTATTTCATCCACCCTCTTCCCACCAAAGGACTTTGCATATGATGGTGGCGTTGGCATCACAAAGGACAGGGTAACAAAGCGGTTCGTGTTTGATGCCTCTCAAATAGAGAACCTCCGAGCAAGATATGAACACAATATGCACTTGAAGAAACGCCTAACACGTGTTGAAACCTTATCCACTTTTGTATGGAGTCGGTTTGTGGCGGCTACAAAGGATTGTACCATGAATAAATTGTATAGGGTGATCCATTCTGTGAACTTGCGTCCGAGGTTTGATCCACCATTGCCTCAAAGTTCATTTGGGAATCTTTTTCGTTTCTCCATGACAGCTCCACTACGAATTCCAGGTAGTGGTGGTGATGAAGAATGTGGTCACGACGTGGTGATCCAGGTTGTACGAGAAGCAATAGGCAAGATAGACAATGAGTACGTGAAGAAATTACAAAAGCAAGGTGATGAGCACTTGGGTGTGATGAAGAAACAAGCTGATAGTTTTAAGAGAGGAGAGATGGGTACGTTACTTAGCTTTAGTAGCTATTGTCGATTTCCTCTTTATGACAATGATTTTGGTTGGGGAAGGCCTACGTGGGTCGGCTCACCGGCACTCACCTACAAGAACCTTGTGCTTTTCATGGACACCAAAGAGGGTGGTGGAATAGAGGCATATGTTAGTTTGGAGAAGGAAGTCATGGCTAAGTTTGAATGTGATAGCGAGTTACTCACCTATGTTGCTCCAACTGGTCGGGTGCTGCTAAGCTAAAGAAATAAATTTCCTTGTGTGTAACTATATATGTTTGTGTTACAAATTTCCCTATATAACTAATATGTTTGTGTTATGTGTAACAAAATTATAATTTCAAGTTTTAATCTTTGAGCTTTTCTCAATTAAGGCCTACACTTCGAATATAAGTATATACAAAGTCTAAAGCAATGGGTTGCACTTCCATGATCACTTTAGTTGTGATTCAAAAATTCTACGGCTTGTATTATAATAAGAATCATATTTATGGTGAAGATTTATTAATATCAACTAAGATGGACATAGAGGTGCCCTGGTGTCCACTCGAGCATCGTTCCAAAGTCTCCGCCTACTATTACACAAGTTTCCAAAAGTAACTCCACATGAATGTGTTCACCCGTTTTGATTTAGTTTTGTTATTAACAGCTAAAAACTCTAACAGACTTATGAAAAATAGATAACTTGCGCCCCAAGTTACTAACTTTAAACAAGTGATTATGAATTTGGGTGAGGAATATCTCCCAAGTAAGTTATTTTCTTGCCTCAGATTAGTGAGGACTTCACAATTTCTCACAGTAAAAACTAGTAGTTCTGGCCAAAATGAATATTAAAAATAAATCAAACTGTTTTAAGAAGAACTGCCTATTACACAACTTAAAACAAAAGGGAACTGTCATGTCTGAAAGGACAACAGAACATTTGGCTTCGATTTCTACTTGGATTGTTGCCTGTGACTTAGGATGGATTAGATGTATCTATGTTGGATTCAAACGTTAGCACCTTCAACTGATGAGGTTTAGCTGGAAATCGATACCAATGTTGAGATTGGCAGAGCTTTAATCTATTTAAGCCATGGAGAGGCTTGTTGGATGGGCATAATTGAGATCTCTTCAGTCTGGACGAGGCTGGAAGTGGCTGGATTGATGATTGCTGACCTAGAGCTGCACTATAGTACCTGTTCTACTTGATTATGAATCATCCAAGAGCTAATCTGGCAATTCTGAGAGATTAAGGCATCTCTGTAAATTTTTTGAGGTTTTCATATTATGAAAAACCCGAGTTATGCTTGATTTGGCTTATGCTGAACCAAATTTGTAACGAGAGAAATCTCGTTTCCTTTGTGAATTGCTTCCTTGAACTAAACTGGAGTTAGAAGTTTGAGTTCTGCCTGTTTTGTTTAGGAGCTGGATGAATTCTCAAACCAAATGGCTTGATTGCTTTAGAGTCTATAGGCTTTTGAGATTGAGTGATCTTGTTTTGAATTTGTCAGTATGATTTGAAAGTTTTTGTCTTGATTGAATTTTTGGCTGTGTTCAACCCTGTTCACCTCCTCTCATATTTATAGAGAATTTGAATAAGGGTTTAATCTTTTAATATCTTGAGGGTAGATCTTTTGAAAGGATTTTCTTTTCCAACGCAAAAATAGGGGGAGTTATTAATCTGGCAAAAAAAATCATCAACAGTCAGTTTCTATGATGGTTCATTTTCTTTTTCTTGTAAACAACTTTCCTATCTCTTGTTTATCTCCTGTAAACACAACCTACTCTAATGCAGAGCCCTCACGAGCATAGAAAGGAAACTTTGGCCCTCTTTTTCTGGCATTTAAATGGTTATGGGGAGTGTTATTTTGATTAACCCCTTTTACTAACTCCCCATCACTTCCTCTCCCAAGTTGAAAACTTTGACTTTCAGAAGTCACGTGGGATTTTTGAGAGAAAAGATCTTCCAAAAAATCTGCTGACTTGAACTTTGGAATTGAGATCAACAGTGATGATCCAATTTTGCGTTTTTTTTGAGAGATTAGAAGGTGGGCCTAATCCTAAAATCAATTTAGAAACTGATTTGTCCAGATTAAATCACCATTTAATGGCAATTAATCTTTAATATGTGAATTAAATTCTTGCTAATTAGTTTACAAAGGTCTAGACCTCTAAAACCATATGGGCTGATTTCTGACTTTTACCAAACAATGCCCAAACTCCTGCTTTTGACATGGGCCAATGATCAATTAAGCTGCGAGCGGAATTTAGGCCCAAACAATGGCCCTTAAGTCTGAATCATTTTAAAATGGTTTCAGACTTAATGATTGGCCAATTAATGATGCGCGCCATTTCCTTCCTTCGCTCTAGCCCATGTCTGCCTATTCACTTAGACTTCGTGAGGGAAGTGGGTATTTAACGGCTAATTTAATATGGGCAAACCCCTTTCCTTCCACGATCTTCTTTCTGAACCTTTATAAGAGTTTTCAAAACCCCATTACTATTCATTCAAAAACCTAACTCTCTCCAGCCTTCTAATTATTCTCAGAATCCCTCTGTCCCTTTCGATCATCCTTCGACTCCTCTTTGATTCGAGCTTGAAATTTAAAAAGTTCTTCTCCACAAACTCTTGCCAAAGGTTATTCTTCTTCGCAACCTCCTCCCTACATCATTAGAGCATTGATCAACACGCGATTGAGGTTCGCAGCAATCTTCCTCCGTATACTTAAAAGAATCTGGATGAAAGTGTTCTTCACATGTTTGGGAACACCCTCGTTCTGGGTCCTAATTGGTTTGGGAAGATTCAGAAGAAATGGCTGAGCTGTTCGAGGAAGGCTTTGAGGCTCCTCTCTGCTACTAAAGTTCTTCTTCTCTGGCTTCATATTCTTGGGTTAGCAAGAACTTGAGCTGATCGTATCCCTTGAGTGAGGTGAGGAATAGTACAATGAAGTGGTCAGACTGGATTGACAGGGCTACTTCCGAAGTATGGAGAGCATTGGAAAATGGCTAGAATTTATGATGTCATACTTCTGTCCAAGCAGTCTGTGAATAGAGACGAGAATCTGCTGGCCGCTGCTCTTTATTTTTGGAATTCTGCCAGCAATACCTTCAACTTCCATGTGGGCCCCATGACTCCAATTCTGCTGGATATGGCTCAAATATTTGGGTTCAAGCATCATGAAAGGCCCGCTGATCCAGTTGGTGATTATCACAGAGGGAAGAATGGCAAGAGGCTGGCCAAGAAGTTCATTGTTTCTCTTGCCACAATTAACCAGGAAACTGCTCTTTCTCCAACTGTCCTGAAAAAGTTCAGGATCCTGAGGGATAGGGATCAACAACATATGTTGTTCCTCCTATACTGGCTGAACAGGTTTGTTTTTTCTGAAATCGTTCTTCGCAGTTCTACTTGAATATAGGCATCTGGCAGAAGCTCTACACAATCACACTGATGTAGGACTTGGTCCCATAGTTCTAGTACACCTGTACAAGAATCTCTACACCGCTACTCTGGACAGCCCTTTGAACATCTCTGCTCGGGCGCATTCTAGATGATTCATATATGGCTGCAAGTATACTTCCCAGAATTGAGGTTTCCAGACATAGTTCTCCTGAAGACCAGGTCATGGCGCTTCCTCTCATGTTGGCAAAAGTGCCCAAGAGGTCCATTGAAGAATATCTGACGTTCTTCGGGCACTGCTATATGAGCTTGAAGCTCTAGACTTGGAAGCTCAGCTCCAGAAGATTGAAAATCTAGGAGCCACTCCAAGTAAAGCCAAGTCCGAAGCATTGGATGAGGCGGTGGACAGAAAAAAAAATGGTAGTGAACTAAGCTTGATCTGGATGAGAATAAAGAAGTTGTTGATCAGCTGATGAAGGATCAGGACCTCCTGCATAAGGAGAATATGGCTCCTCGACCTATCCTTGAGATCAGCCTGGGCCTGGCCAGAAGATGTACTCAATCTCCAGAATCGCTATGAAGATCTCAAACCCTCCTTTAGTGCTTCTGAATTCTACAAGATCATGCATGAAGCCAACATGGTGGATTATTAGAAGTAGAAATCAGAACTAGATGCACTAGTTGCATATTACAACGAGACAAAATCTCCTGTTGACAAGCTGGAGAATCACATTAAGGACCTCCAGAAGCAACTAGCTACATTGAGGGAGAGGCAGAAGAATCTTGGAGTTGGATTAGGTGAGAAGACCAAATCCACCTTCCTTGTGCAGAGTATGGTCTCAGCTTCAAGGCCTGCATTAGAGATTGCAGAGGCCTCCATTTATCAAGGAGTGCTTCTCTAGAAAGAGATCTCCATCAAGAAGGCTAGACTACAAGAGACCTTCAAGAAACTAGGCCTCTAGATCCTGCTTATTTTGTAATAAAAACTTATTCATTTATTAATGACAATTTTCAATGAAAAATTCTATTTGTTTCTGCCAATCTTGAATTTTCATATTTTCACCTCACTCAATCATCATAGATAGGCAGAATCGACAAAAATGAACCAACATATTTACATTAACTACTAAAAAAATCAAGCAATAGTTCTATCCACTTCTCTTTTAGTCCCAGGATTTGTTTTTATTGCTTGTGAATCCCACATAGTTGGATAGAACTTCTTTAACCATTTGCCATTAATTGGCGTAGCATGGGCCTCTCCATCTTGGTCTTGTAACCTGTATGCCCACAATCCAAGGACTTGTTTAATTAAAAAGGGGCATTCCCAGGTGGGTGACCATTTTCCATATCTAGCCACGTGGGATCCAAAGGGCAGAACGCCTCTCCAGACAATTTCGCCCTCTCCAAAGCTCTTGTTTTAAACTCTCTTGTTATAGGCTCTTGCTTCTTTTCCTGCTAAGAGTTTGTTGAGGGTATCAATTTTGCTTGTATCTGTTGACCAACGCGAATCTCACGGCCTGGTGTTCCGGGCTGAAGGATCTGCATCAACACGGGTCGTCCTTCTTTGGTGCGGTGCGGTGTGCACGGGCATGCCAGCATGGCTTACCGTGCGTTTGAGGATGATGCGATTGGGTGAATAGATGAGTTATGCACCTGTTTGAGTCTGACTTCTAATCAGAGCGCTGTGGTCGAGAGAGGAACTGATTTCGGCCGTTAGGTTCACGGCCTGAACTACAAGGCCGTTAATAGTGATGTTGATGGTGGTTTTTAGGTGGTGCTCGGCCGCGTTGCTGGGTGGCAACGGTCGTATAATATATGAGATGAACGAGAGAGTAATAGAGATGGTGCTCCAGCGCCTTGAAAATCAAGGGTCGTATGATATATTGATGAATGGATTTTCCTACAAACTATCACTAGTCCTAAGAAAGCTTGTAAAAGTATTAAAAATGCATTACAAGAAGATAAATGACAGGAAGTAAATGACAGGGAAATATAATCTGCTCCGTGGGAGGCTTGTGTTTGGTGTTGAACCCTTTAAATGTAGTTGGAGCCCGGTATTTATAGGGAAGGTCCTGAGAGGACAATGAGGCTGAAAATATGTATGATGAGGCTGAAAATATGTATGATGAGGCTGATTAGAGATAGTGGGTAGTCGCTGACGTTTGGGGACGTGAAGTATGGTGGTGTGACCCCTATAAATCTCGGATGCCGCCCTGATGGTGGGCTCTGCGTCTCAGGCCTTGGAGGAGCATTCAATGTCCTGGTCGATGGTTGGTGACTTAACCCTACAAGTTGTAAGATTTTCGCACCTAATCACCCTAATTTTGCTCACCACACCCTGACTTCAATCACTTCCCCTTTTTCATATTAAATGCTCTTACGCGAATCGTGGACCTTCTACTGTAGTCAGGGGCGTTACTTCATTAAATGAAGCGTGGGACCTCGATGCCACGTGGCGACTTGACTTTCCCATTCTGGCCGTGTATTTGAAGGGCTGTCACTCCCTTTGCCCTCTATCGAGATTCCTGAGGCCGTGATGGCTTTGCCTTCACAGCTCACCTTTGTTTTTACGAAAGAAAATGAATAATGACTTGCCACATTCGGCTTATGGGTAAGTGCTAGGGCCGAGAGGAAGTTCCTTCAGTCAGCTTTATCGACCGAGATTTATTAGGCACAAACAGTATCCAATCCCTCCAATTCTAGCAGCATTGCTTGTGAATAGCCTTCTCCAACTAAGTTGTGCTGCTAGGCAATTCTAATGGACTGGACTGTGATTTCCATGAGCAGAATCGCGTCATGTCCATGGGTTAGAGCATATGGGGTCATGCTAGTTGTCTTTCTCTTTGAAGTTTTATAGGCCCATAAGGTTTCTGACATATTTTCATGCCATTGCCTTGGATTTTCCTCAAGCATATTCCTAATGATATTAATGATCACCTTATTGCTTGATTCTGCCTATCCATTTGCTTGAGTATAGTAAGGAGTAGATTGGAGTAATTTGATCTTGAGCCTACTTGCCATGTCTTGCATCTCCCTACATACGAAAGAAATCGCTCTATCAATTGTGATTGATTCTGGTATGCAAAACCTATGCATAATTTGCTCTTCAATGAAAGTGATGATCTCTTGAGATGTGGCGGATTTGATTGGCTTAGCCTCTGCCCATTTAGTGAAGTAATCTGTAGCCACAATGATGAAGTAGTTGTGTTTGCTACTGGCTGGATAGATCTTACCAATGAGGTCCATTGCCCATCCCTTAAATGGCCATGGGTTCACGATTGGATTCATGGGAAATGAAGGAGCTTGCTAGATTGGTCCATGTCTTTGGCACACTTCACATCCTTTGGAATATTCTATGTAATCTTTCATCATGGTAGGCCAGAAATAACCATACCTTCTGATCAGCTAGCACATTTTCCTTCACCTTGATGCGCTCACAGATTCCTTCATGGACTTCTCCCATGACCTTCATGTGTTCTTCCTTTCCCAAACATTTCAAGAGTAGCTCATCCTTCCTTTTTCGGACCAAATCTCCATTCCAGGAGGTAGTTCAGAGCCATGATTCTTATCCTTTTCTCGGAAGGAAGGGTTGGATCCTGTAGATAATTAATTATAGGCAATCTCCAATCTTCCTCAGTCATCATGGCAGAATTGACATCTATCTTCATTCCCTTGGTCAGAACAGATGGTAGACTCTTCTTCCCTACTTTGATGATTCTTTGGATGTAGTCATCAGGTATTTGTACTCTTGTTGCTATTCTGAGCCATCTCATTGGCTGCAAAATTCTCTTCCCTTGGAATATGTTCCCAAGGGCCTCCCTGAATTCTGCTAGGAAATTTCTAGCTGCCACCAAATAAATAGCTAAGGAAGGATTCAAACACTTATAGTCTCTAGCAATCTGTTTCAGAACAAGCATGGAATCTCCCAAGATTTCCACAGACTGGATTCCTAGTTCTACTAACATCTTGAGACCAATGATCAAAGCTTCGTACTCTGTTATGTTGTTGGTGCACTGGAAATCTAGTTGGAATGTATAACAAAGTATGATTCCCAATGGATACTCTAAAACAATTCCTGCTCCAGAGGCCAGGTCGATTTAAGATCCATCAAAATACAACTTCCAAGGGGTGAGATGGACTGAGTAGATAGGATTATTGAGATAGGTGTGAGCCCTACTCAGCAGATCAACTTTGGCTATATCCATGGAATCCATGTTCTCAATCTCTTCCTCTAGATGATCTGCTAAGAAGCCTACAACAGCTTGTCCTTTAATAGCCTTCTAAGGAACATATCTGAAGGCAAATTCTGATAAAGCTAGAGTCCATTTACCGATTCTTTCTCTCAACATTGGTCTCATTAGCATGTACTTAATCAAATTTATCTTGGCAATGATGTAGATGGTAGAAGGTAGCATGTAATTTCTAAGCTTTATAGTAGTGAAGTATAAAGCCAAACATAGCTTTTCAATCACATAATACTTTCTTTCCACTTCTGCCAAAGTTCTGCTTAGGTAGTACACTGCATGTTCCTTCCCTTCCTTGTTATCTTGAACCCAAAGGCTCCCAATGGATACTTCTGATACCTAAACATATAATTTGAGTGGTTTGCCTTTCTTTGGTAGGGACAGAACTGGCAGGCTTGATTTCCTCAAAAGCCTATTGGTGCTGCACTTCCCATATAAATGCCTGCTCTTTTTTCAATTTTAGCAAGGAGGAGAAAGGCTGGATTTTGATGGCAGAATTGGATATGAATCTTCTGAGAAAAGTTGATTGTTGTCACCAAAAGCGGTGTCTTTTAAAATTTATAAACTCGCAAGCTAATTTCATTGTGTAAAGATAGAAAACCAATTATACCCAAGTTAATTTCATTGTCAACCTAGTTGATTCAAATGGTGATTTGTTTGTTGATAAAGAAAATTAAATAAAGCATGAAACAAATATGGAAATGACAATAAACTGAAATTAAGATTTAAATTTATGAGAAAAAATAACTAAGGTATTAGAATCCACACCATTATTCCATAAAATCCTAATTATTTATCTTTCAATTCCCATGGAGTAGCAATCTAGAAATCAATCTACTGCTTTCTCAAGATTTATCAATTAAGCTTGTAATTTAGATCATAAGTAAATTTTCCTTCCCTTCATAAGTACAAATTCTAAGCATAAAATGTAAACAAAATTATTTAACTACAAAGGATCAAAGTTTCCTAAGCATCTTATGTGAAAAAGTTTATTTGAATAACAAAATATCAAAGAAATTTATAAATTAGAAATATAAACCAAGGATGAATTAATAGATTAATCCAAACTCTTAACTACCACAAATACATGTTATATGTCACAATACATGATAGAAGTGGTGAAAAGAAGATTAATCTATTAATCATGTGAAGTGAAAATTATAATCATTGAACACCACAATATTTGAGAATTGAAAATAAAAACTTGAACTCTATTTAATAATGGTGTTTCATCCAACCTTAGTTAAGTATTTTAGCTAGACATAATTAAGAATTTAAAACAAAACAAAGAAATTAAAATACATAATTTACATGAGAACTAGGAAAGGAAGAACAAGTTTGAAAGAGTTATTAGCTCTTGGTTATTTCCTTTCCATCATTGTTCTCTTTCTTCCTCACTCTTTCTCTCTCTCTCTCTCTCTTGCCGTGTGTTTCTCCTGTCTTTCCACCACTTCTCCTTGAGAACAATCTGAAAATATATATAGCCTACAAGTGCCAACAAGTGCTGGCTGCCACCTCCATTTGTTTCCAAAGTAGTAACTCAATTCCAACTTGAATTGATTTCCACCTTCCAACTCCATCACGTGAGTCCAACCAAGTTTGGTAGCCAACTTTTAATTCTTTAATGAGTTCTATCTTTATGAAAGATTGGGGTGGCAAAGTATCTACAAATATCTCACAACCTGTAGATATCTTGACAGCTGCTCCACCAACTCCTTTGCTGCAATTAGTTTTCTCACTTCACATTACATCATTGGTGAGCTGTTGTAACATGCAGATTAGTTGGATAGGCTTACACTTGTTCAATGGAGCTCAAATTTGGATATGTTCTAGTCAACATGCATTGGAACAAGTTTCATTAAGGATATTTATTCATTTGAGCATGGGAGAATTCGTTTTTCAGGCCTGCAAATGGACTGTACAGCATGAGCTGTAAAAGGCAAAGTCATCAAATCCAACTTGAGTTCTTCCTCTCTTTTTGCAACACATTGCTTTTTCCTCCTCCTCCTCATGCCATTGGTGGAAGACACTTAATATCTACAAACAACCACTCATTAAATACAAAAACAAAGATTGGAAATAGCCAATACAAATACTCTAATAAATTTACATAATACAAATGAAAATACTAACAAATATAAATTTAAGGATAAAACTTGTATTTATTTTGTCCTCATCATTGATCATCCCGAAGAGACTTTGTAGTTCTTTCTTGTTTCGAGGTGGGAAAGCTTCTATGATAAACTTTGCTTTGTTCTTGTCAATCTCTATGCCTCTTTGATAAACCAAGAAACCCAAGAAATTGCTAGCTGTTGCGTAGATTTTAGCTGCACCAAAATGGATTCAGCTGCATCCTCAACTTGTGATACTCGCAAGTGCACGAGCCGTTCGGTAGTATAGCGTATGTAAGTGCGAGGTCGATTCCACAGGGATTGGTGATTGAATGATCCAATTTAGTTTTCCTACACAAAACATAAATGAAAACAAAAGAACATAAAACAAGGATTTTGTACAACACTTGAGAACATGGAGAGTTTTTGGAGAGAACGAGAGAATGTGTTTGAGAAACTTAAGGATTTGGAAGAGAATGTGTTTGAGAACATGGGGAATTTGGAAGGGAAGAGAAAGGTGTTTGAGAACTTGGAGAATGTTTGTGAACTTGGAGAATTTGAGAACTTAGGGAAGGGAGAGAAATGTGTTTGTGAAGTGTTTGAGACATGGAGACTTTTGGAAGAGAAGGGAAATGTGTTTGGGAAATTTGGAGGAGAGAAAGGAAACGTGTTTGAGAACTTTAGAGAATTTTCGAAGAAGGAATGAGAGAAGTGTTTTGAGAGCTTTAGAGAATTTGATGAAGGAAATGGGAGAAGTGTTTGGGAAATTTGGAGAAGATGGAGACTTTTGGAGAAGAAAGGAAAGTGGTGTTTGAGAACTTTGTGGATTTTGGAAGAGCATGTGTTTGAGAGCTTTGAGAAGGGAGAAGAAAGTGTTTGGGAAGTGTTTGAAGAATTTAGAAGAAGAAAATTTAGTAGAATGATCTTATTACAACAATTGAGAACTACAAAGGGAAACTAAGAGAATTTGAGGGAGAGAAGGGAATGAAGCTCTAGAGAAGTGTTTGAGAGCTCCCCCCCCCCTTGGGGTGTTATTACAAGCTTAGAGAACTTCCCTATTTATAGGCCTAGGGGAAGTGAAAATCTGAATTATACAATAGAGTTCACTAACCACACTCACTTCACCAACTTACAACACTTAATTCACCTAACACACTATTGCATTTGAAAACAATTCCTCTTGTCTTTAGGCTTAGTGTTGCAACTCCCACTTCATCATCTTTTGGCTCATTTGGTTGCTGCAAAATTCCACTCAATTATAGGAATTGAATATGCTTCACCAAACTTTCCCACAATCAACAACACTTCATCATGCATATGTCATGCATGACAATGCATTGTAGCCAGCTTGTGGGCTCGTTTTGGGCTTGTGGCTCCAGTCTGAAAAATCTTGAAAAATATGGATCTTGAAGCTCTTTGTCTTATGTTTCCAAGCATATGCAGCCCAACTCAAGGAAAAATCGGAAAGGCCTTCAAATGTGATATTTGGCCCAGTAACGCAGATGCTGCTGAATTTGACCTTAAGTTGCCAAACCATGTATAACTTTCTCTAGAAGACTCGGAATCATGAACCGTAAAATTCTACAGAAACTAGACTTCCGTATCTTTCCAATGATGTATGGCTCATTATCTGGTTATTCTTGAGAAAGTACAGTCCAATCCGTGAAGTTGACTGATCTGCAGACACGGTTTTGAGCTAACTTGTCTCCAAAATGCAATTAGTGAGTCTCAAGCTTATAACACTGAAACAAACACAAAACTTATTAAAAGCACAAGTTTAACTCAAAAACATAACCAAATAATAAGTTAGAAGGGTACAAAATGATATGTAAATATGCACCGATCAAATACCCCCAAACCTAGATTTTGCTAGTCCTCGAGCAAAACAAAAGGAAAACAAAGATAAAAACAAACAAGAAGTTAGCTAGACCACTTTCGTAGGTAACTCGATTGCATTTAGCGTATGCAACAAGCCTTTAAACCTCTAGGCATCCCTAGTAGGAGGAGTTGTGTCTCCTGAGGGTTTAACAATACGATACCCACAAACGTTTTTCTAACTGTACAAAACAAAATGGTTAGAAAACTTATTAGATTTGTTAGTCCTTTAAGCAAAATAACAAAAACAAACATAAAAGCAAAAATGAAAATGAAAATAAAAACAAAACAAAAATAAGACTCAAAACAATCTTCCCGAACATTTCTGAAGAGAAATGACTCATGCACATGGCTCAAAAGTTTTTAACAATAAAAGCTCAATTTTGGAAATTATTCACAAAGTGGCAAAGTTCAAAACAAAACATGCTCAAAGTGTGGTAGTGTGATAGCCAAATGCAACAAATTCCCCAATCTTAGTTTTCACACAATTTCAAAAATCATACGAAGCACAAGTTCAACTTCAAATCTTACCAAAGTTGTCCTCTCACAAATGAATCACTCGGAAGAGGGCTATAATGCAACACTCAGTTATAAACATGAGATTAGAGTTAAACCATAAGGACTTAACTCGAAATAGAAAGATGAAGAACTTGCATTAATATGATCTCAAGAAGGATGCCAAACACTTAAAAGTAGAAAAATGAATGCAATTCAACCACATGACATTTAAGATCAATTTAGGTCTTTAGTATAGGTTGTAATGGGGCCAAGGGTGTAAGGTGAGTAAGAAATGAAAGGTATGGATAATACAAAGTCCAAGGAACTCAAAATATAAGAGCATAAAACAATTGTTCACAAGACTTCGAATCATCAAAGAATGAGAATTTAATTTTACATGATCAAAACTCCTTATACCTTCATTTACATTGATTCACTCCTTTATTGAACAATCACCAATTTATTTTGAAGGCCCAAAAATGAATTTTCAATCAACCACCACTTAATCACAACTTTACTCTTTTCTTTCACCAATTGTGTGAATATATTTTTTTGAAATGTAACACCTCTTCCCAAACCTAGTATGAAAAACACATCCCAATTAAAGCTCATGAGTTCCTTAGAAAGGTAAATATTTGTTTTTCAGGCTACGGCGAGGAAATATAATTGGTAAATGAAAGAAAAGGTTTACATGTAGGCTCAAAATGGTTAACAATGGAAAATCAGGCTTAAGCATGCATAAGGTTAGCTTGAAAGGCACAAACGATCCAAAGAGGGCCTTAATATCATTTCTTAAATGTCATGAAATCAAATTGCATAAGAATGAATGACTTTTAAGTGTTCAACCAAATCAATGAATAATGAGATCAAACAACAACTTAGATGACAAGAAATTAAGAGTATGTGTATATAACACTCATGAATTGAAGTACAAGGCTCAAAAGCTCACTTTATATGGTTGGTTATATAAGTCTAATTTATGCTTCATACAATTCTTTAGATCATGCAAATCCTTTAATTGGAAAATTATGAAACAAATGGCAAGTGTAAAGAAGGTTTCAAACATATTATGCTAGAACAATGCCAAATTTATTTATTTTATAATTATTTTAATTTTAATTTTTAAGTTTTTTTTTAACAATAAAAAGTTACAAAAAAAAAATAATAAAAAAAAATTCAATTTTCATTTAAGTCATGCAACATTTATCACAATCTCATCATATGTGTTCGGAAAGTGACTCAAAAACAAAACAAAACAAAACAAGACTCAAAATAAAAGAAAAACAAGCATTTTTTTTTTTAAAGACAAACCAAATTTACTTGTTAAACTCTAATACCCCCAAACCTAGAAATGAACATTGTCCTCAATGTTTAAAAATTAGCCACAAGCAATGTCATAACAAGAAATGAAAGGTACTAAAGTAAATATAAATCACAAAACACACAAGAATTAAAATACACAAATAAAATAATTACAAAAATAAAAATTACAAAACAAACGAACGAACGAAAAAAAAATGAAACAGTAAACCCTAATCACACAATTCTGAAACCCAAAAAAAAATTTGAAGCCCAAAGCCCACAATTAAATTAACCCATCTTGAAACCCAAACAACAGTGAAAACCCGACCAACAATTTGTTTTCATTTCCGGCTTTTTTATTATTATTTAGTTTTGTATAAACAAACTATCGAACCGTGAGTAGAAACACAAAGAGCGGGATTTTTTATTTTATTTTTTTAACCATGGGTTATGATGTCTTGGTTCAGTGTAAGGGACCACAGAGCAGGACAAGACACGTGTCGACGCATAGAGGGGCCGCAGACTCCACAAGCACAAATTACGGGCTATGGAAAGGCGCGAAGATAACTTTGCTGAACGCGTCCGTTCAGAAAAGACACGTCGTGATAAATGAATTGGGTATGGTTGGAAAGCGAGAAGGTTGTGGGACTCAAGGGATGCTGGAGATTCAGAAAATGCTCTAATGCTGCAATGGCTAGGGTTTAGCAAACTAAGTCTATAAGAAGGAAAAAGAAGGGATGAAGAAACTCAGAAACACAAAAGAGAAAAGAAGGAAAGAAGAAAAGCGAGTGAGAAATCAAATGGCCTCTAACTACCCATTTTCGTTGGATCTCAACCTAGCTCCACCGACTCAAACATGGGGCCAAGCGGCGGCACCAGGTATGGGTACCCTACTTTGCCTCCGCAAGGGGGCCTGTGACTGTCAATGACTCAATACTCCTGGACAACGATGTTGCCATTGGAGTTGGCAGAAATTTAGTAACTCCTAAAGATATACGTGTGTTCGGGACAAGAGATGACAACCGGGTCACGAGTGATGCCCTGGCACTGAGCGTGCAAAGTACAACATGTGTTGCAAGTTTGGGTCATCGCCTACTTGCGAAGTCCCATGAGGTAGAGATTCTGAAAGGTCAGTTAGCGGCGGAGCGAAGTATGGTTGAAGAGTGTCAGAGTACTATAAAAAGCTTGAAAAGGGAGAGGGCAAGGATAGTGGAGGTGAATCGACACAGCTAGAAGTATTACGGGACGAGAATAAAAACCTAACAAAGATGGTAGAGTTGTATTCTCGTGACATGAGAAAGCAGCTGGAGGACCTAGACCGACCGGGTAAACGTAAGCAAGCAGATCGCGAGAGTAGTTATGCTCAAGCTAAGATTGCGATCTTTGGGAGCTCAAGTGGTGAGCCCCAAGAGGCTGTGCGTGAAGCCCCGGAAGAGGATAGCTAGAGGGTCAAACTCAAAGCTCCTATGGTCGAGACACCTAGCGCTGTGAAGAAATGATTTCTACTGTTTTTATTTTTTGGTTGTTTTTGTTTTTGTCATTTTTGTTTCAGAAATAAAAGAGTAAAGTTGCAGAAGGAAAAAGAAAGAGACAAAGAAAACACACTTCCCAAACTTAAATCAAACAAAAACGACAAACGGAAAAGAAAGCACACTTCTCAAACTAAAATAAGACAAAGGTGATAGCCGAAAGGGAAAAACACAAAACACTAGAAAATGAAAGTAACGGGCAAAAACATAAAACCCCAAAAAACACGGAAAATAAAAAATAAAAAATAAAAAAATAAAGTAAAGTGAAAGTTAATGTGCTCCCCCTTGAAGCGATTAGGTCGAACATGCCCGGGAAATTCGAAGTGGTGTTGGCTCTCTCTCATCAGCATATGCCTATTTAAACCACATCTCTGCAAGCGGATGATACCCAGCATTTCTTCCTGCAAACTCAAGGAAAAGCATCAAAAAATTCAGAAGCAAAACAAATGGCATCCTCATGCACTCACCTTGATGATCTCAACCTTGAGCTCTCACTTGCACCACCGAATGCCCAGATAAGGGCTCCTCAAAATCCTGTCTTCCCAAACTCCACATATCATCACGGTACGGCCTCAAACTTTGCTGAGGTAATACCGAACTTTTCTGAGGCGGTGCCGAACAGACCAGTGCTGCTGGGAACATTGATTGGAAGTAAACTCACTCCGGCAGATCACCTGCATGTGGCACGTAGGTCTAACAAGATGGCGGTGGATGAGTCCCACGATTTAACTGTGCTCCATGCGGTCTCGGCTACCAATTTAGGCATGCGATTCCTGGCGAGGACACGGGAGTGTGCCGCACTAAGCGAGGAAGTAGCTTCCTTGAAGGCTATGGTGGCGGACCTCCAGAAGCGGCTTTCCTTGCCAATCAGCATGTGGAAGCACTGAGAGAAAGAATAAGGACCATGTAGAGCTGGAGATTCTGCAAGTGCGAGACAATAGAGGCATGCCATGAAGATGAAGATGAAGATGATGAAGATGTTGTTTTTATTTTTAATTTACTTGAATGTTGTTGTTTGTTTGTTTGTTTTTTTTGTTTATTTATTTTTTTTTTGTTTTTTTTTACTTTTTCTTTGAAGTGAAATAAAAATGTGTTTTTAACACTAACTAACCACACCACGTAAATAAATACATAAATTAACTTAACAAAACAAAACAAAAATAAAGACTATACAAAAAATAAAACAAAGAAAAATAAAATAAAATAAAATAAAACTTGATTTAAAAACACACGAATATACAAGCAACTCACGGATGACCAGTTAAGGGCCTAAAAAAACACAGCCAGGGGATCCGGGAAGGTTGGAGGGGTCACAATGGTCCCTCTTAAAACCCAAACTTCTTAGACACCGAAGGTGTCGCCTAAAGAAGTCCTAGACAATGTATTGACGGAAGTGCTTCCTGGAGTTACCATAAGTCAGCTCATATGAAAAATCTTTTTGAATTTTTGAATTTTGAATTTTTAGTTTTTTTCTGATAAAAAAAAAAAAAATAAAGATAAAATGAGACAACAAACCATAAATGAAAATGAACTAAGTACTCTAAACAAACTCAAACAAATGACATAAATTGTTGTACTAAAAGAAACAAACCAAGAAATAAACAGAATTTAAAGAAGAGAAAGGATTGAAATGCTCCCCCTTTAAGCGATTAGGTCGAGTATGGATGCATTTGGAGGTCGCGACTTCTCCCATTGCTCCACACTTCCCATTCTTATGATTGAGGTTGCCATCTCTCTCCATTTTTATTAAGCTATCATAAATTGCTAAAACAAACACACAAACTTGAAATGGAATTAAAAGGGTTAGGAAATAAAAGGAAAATCAACACACATCCAATTTCATGCTTCAAAGCAACAAGCAACAAAGTAAAATAAACTAGTTTATGAAGTTCGTTCTTTCTCAAATATGATTATCCATATGGTGTGTGGTTTTAATCAAGTATTCAGAAAAAGCATTTAGCTATGGTGTTTAGTCTAAACACAAATTCCAAACCCATTAAGAACAAGAAGAACAATAAAGAACCAAGTAGAATTTAAACATGGTGTTTGTCTTCAATATCTACCCATTCATTCACTAATCAGTCCAAGAGTCATATGGTGTTTACGTAAACTTGAACAAGATATTTAATTAAGAACAAGTGAATGAAACCATAAACTAGAAATAATCAACATGCTACTTGAACCTTTTTTTTTTGTGTTGCGTAAGCTGGGACTCAAACCCAGTTCTCTTGCTTGTCGGGCAATTGTCCTTGTCCGTTGGACTACAAACACAACTTGTCAATTAACGTCATTAACTTTAAAACATTAAACTGTCAAGTTATATACAAAAAATAAAAATAATAAAAAGTAGGAAAACCAAATAGAATCAAACAATGTTACCGATCCCCGGCAACGGCGCCAAAAACTTGTTGCGTAGATTTCAGCTGCACCAAAATGGATTCAGCTGCATCCTCAACTTGTGATACTCGCAAGTGCACGAGCCATTCGGTAGTATAGCGTATGTAAGTGCGATGTCGATTCCACAGGGATTGGTGATTGAATGATCCAATTTAGTTTTCCTACACAAAACATAAATGAAAACAAAAGAACATAAAACAAGGATTTTGTACAACACTTGAGAACATGGAGAGTTTTTGGAGAGAACGAGAGAATGTGTTTGAGAAACTTAAGGATTTGGAAGAGAATGTGTTTGAGAACATGGGGAATTTGGAAGGGAAGAGAAAGGTGTTTGAGAACTTGGAGAATGTTTGTGAACTTGGAGAATTTGAGAACTTAGGGAAGGGAGAGAAATGTGTTTGTGAAGTGTTTGAGACATGGAGACTTTTGGAAGAGAAGGGAAATGTGTTTGGGAAATTTGGAGGAGAGAAAGGAAACGTGTTTGAGAACTTTAGAGAATTTTCGAAGAAGGAATGAGAGAAGTGTTTTGAGAGCTTTAGAGAATTTGATGAAGGAAATGGGAGAAGTGTTTGGGAAATTTGGAGAAGATGGAGACTTTTGGAGAAGAAAGGAAAGTGGTGTTTGAGAACTTTGTGGATTTTGGAAGAGCATGTGTTTGAGAGCTTTGAGAAGGGAGAAGAAAGTGTTTGGGAAGTGTTTGAAGAATTTAGAAGAAGAAAATTTAGTAGAATGATCTTATTACAACAATTGAGAACTACAAAGGGAAACTAAGAGAATTTGAGGGAGAGAAGGGAATGGAGCTCTAGAGAAGTGTTTGAGAGCTCCCCCCCTTGGGGTGTTATTACAAGCTTAGAGAACTTCCCTATTTATAGGCCTAGGGGAAGTGAAAATCTGAATTATACAATAGAGTTCACTAACCACACTCACTTCACCAACTTACAACACTTAATTCACCTAACACACTATTGCATTTGAAAACAATTCCTCTTGTCTTTAGGCTTAGTGTTGCAACTCCCACTTCATCATCTTTTGGCTCATTTGGTTGCTGCAAAATTCCACTCAATTATAGGAATTGAATATGCTTCACCAAACTTTCCCACAATCAACAACACTTCATCATGCATATGTCATGCATGACAATGCATTGCAGCCAGCTTGTGGGCTTGTTTTGGGCTTGTGGCTCCAGTATGAAAAATCTGGAAAAATATGGATCTTGAAGCTCTTTGTCTTATCTTTCCAAGCATATGCAGCCCAACTCAAGGAAAAATCGGAAAGGCCTTCAAATGTGATTTTTGGCCCAGTAACGCAGATGCTGCTGAATTTGACCTTAAGTTGCCAAAACATGTATAACTTTCTCTAGAAGACTCGGAATCATGAACCGTAAAATTCTACAGAAACTAGACTTCCGTATATTTCCAATGATGTATGGCTCATTATCTGGTTATTCTTGAGCAAGTACAGTCCAATCCGTGAAGTTGACTGATCTGCAGACACGGTTTTGAGCTAACTTGTCTCCAAAATGCAATTAGTGAGTCTCAAGCTTATAACACTGAAACAAACACAAAACTTATTAAAAGCACAAGTTTAACTCAAAAACATAACCAAATAATAAGTTAGAAGGGTACAAAATGATATGTAAATATGCACCGATCACTAGCTTGGACCCCAAAGACGCACTTCTTGGGATTCATTTTCAACTTGTGTTGTCTTATTCTTAAAAAAGCTTCCTTTAGATTCGATACATGATTCTCCTTTTTTGGAGATTTAATCACCACATCATCTATGTTTACTTCTAGGGAATGGCCTATCATGTCATGGAATACAGAATTCGTTGCTCTTTGATAGGTAGCCCCTCATTTTTCAAACCAAAAGGCATTACAACATATTCAAATGCGCCTATATGTCCTGCACACATGAAAGTAGTTTTGTGGATGTCATCTTCTGCCACCATTATTTGATTATAGCTAGCGTTGCCATCCATAAATGATAGCAGTTGGTTATGAGCGGCTCCATCTACCAACATATCTGCCATCGGCATGGGGTACTCATATTTGGGAGATGCCTCGTTCAAGTTCCTATAATCCACAGACTCTGACTGCTCATGTCTTTCTTTTAAGAATTGGTACAATGTTAGATAGCCAATCAACATAAATGGCCGGTCTAATAAAGCCTGCTTTAGCCAGTCTTTCTATTTTTCAATTCTGTCTCCATGGGCATCCTTCTTCTGGCCTGCTTGACAGGTAGGTATCCTTCTTTTATTGGCAATTAGTGCTCCACCAATCCTCTGTCCAGTCTAGGCATTTCATGATAATGCCATATGAAACAATCTCTGAAATTGTGTAGAAGTGCAATGATTTCACCCTTCAATGGTTCCTCTAACAATGCACTGATAAAAGTAGGCCTGGGATCATCTTCAGTCCCCAAGTTTATTTCCTGTAAAGGGTCCTCCACTTCTGGCAAGGAGTCATCCAATGTTGTGGGTGAAAACTCCAATTCTTCTTCCTGTAAACTTTCTTCCTACTCCTTTGCACTTTCATGCATGAATTCTGCCATATTAATGGCTGGATTTTGCATAGAAAGCTTTCTTTCTTCCCAATATACCAACAATCTATTTGTGACAGATTGGATTGTTGTAGCTCGATCCTTCTTTTGTTGGTTTGAGCTAAACATCAGAATTTTGGAGGTTTAAGACAAAAGGCTTGTTCTAGTCCTCTAGAAAACCAGCTAGACCTTCTTCAACGAGTCTCTAGGCCGTGACACCATGGGGGCGGCCGTTCTTATTGACTTCAAAGAAAGTAAAAGGACCAAGATCATCATGATAATATCTGGGCTCGAAACGCAATGCAGATGGTAGAAATGGCCGTGTATTGGCCTATAATATCTCCATGAAACCCTCTTCATGCCAAAGGGCCAACTGTTGGTGCAAAGTGAAAGGAACACATAAGCTCTGGTGGATGCAGTCCCTGCCCAGGCAATGCATTGTAAGTCGTAGAAGTGGTGTGTACCACAAAGAAAGCAATCTTCAGCTTCTTGGTTCCTACTATGACATCCACATCTAGTATCCCATGGGTCTTGGTGATGCCGCCAGCGAAACGGTCTTGAAATTGTGTAGAAGTGCAATGATTTCACCCTTCAATGGTTCCTCTAGCAATGCACTGATAAAAGTAGGCATGGGATCATCTTCAGTCCCCATGTTTATTTCCTGTAAAGGGTCCTCCACTTCTGGCAAGGAGTCATCCAATGCTGCGGGTCCAAACTCCAATTCTTCTTCCTGTAA
The DNA here is from genome assembly GCA_018703695.1 of Prunus fruticosa. Lineage (NCBI taxonomy): Eukaryota > Viridiplantae > Streptophyta > Magnoliopsida > Rosales > Rosaceae > Prunus > Prunus fruticosa. The sequence goes on along the minus strand of CM031917.1, from coordinate 37,197,954 downwards.
ACTTTCTTCCTACTCCTTTGCACTTTCATGCATGAATTCTGCCATATTAATGGCTGGATTCTGCATAGAAAGCTTTCTTTCTTCCCAATATACCAACAATCTATTTGTGACGGATCGGATTGTTGTAGCTCGATCCTTCTTTTGTTGGTTTGAGCTAAACATAAGAATTTTGGAGGTTTAAGACAAAAGGCTTGTTCCAGTCCTCTAGAAAACCAGCCAGACCTTCTTCAATGAGTCTCTAGGCCGTGACACCATGGCGGCGGCCGTTCTTATTGACTTCAAAGAAAGTAAAAGGACCAAGATCATCATGATAATATTTGGCCTCAAAACACAATGCATATGGTAGAAATGGCCGTGTATTGGCCTATACTATCTCCATGAAACCCTCTTCATGCCAAAGGGCCAACTGTTGGTGCAGAGTGGAAGGAACACATAAGCTCTTGTGGATCCAGTTTCTGCCCAAGCAATGCATTGTAAGTCGTAGAAGTGGTGTGTACCACAAAGAAAGCAATCTTCCACTTCTTGGTTCCTACTATGACATCCACATCTAGTATCCCATGGATCTTGGTGATGCCCCCAGCGAAATTGGTGACTGTAAGACGCATTGGGATTAGGTCTTTTTTTTCTGCCTATCTCAAAAGGTGACAAGCTCAGCAGTGAACAGTCTCCAAATCCTGAACAAGAAAGGATAGAAATGCAGGACAAGTTTTATGCCTCATTGGTAGGAAGCCTCATGTATGCTCAGGTTTGTACTCATATTGACCTTGCATTTTGTATTAGTGTTGTTGGTATATTTCAATCCAATCCAGGCTAGGCACATTGGGTTGCAAGGGAAAAAGGTGTTAAGGTACCTACAGAGGACTAAGGAGTATAAACTGGTTTATAGAAGGGTTGAAGAGTTAAAGCTAAAAGGTTATGTAGATACTGACTTTGTAGTCTGCTTGGATACTCAGAAATGCACATCAAATGTTATTTTTCTTTTTGCAGGAGGTGCAGTCCCATGGAAGAGTGTAAAACAACAATATATGTCAACCTCTACAATGCAAGCTAAGTTCTTAGCAGTTTATGAAGCCACTTCCATGGCAATCTGGCTCAAGAATTTTATGTCAATGCTAAATGTAGTGGAGTCAATATAGAGGCCTATTCAATTGTGGAATGATAACAGTGTAGCAGTATACTTCGCAAATGAGAATAAAAGGTCACTTGGTATGAGGCATTTACATTTAAAGTTCTTATCAGCAAAGGAGAAAATTTGAGATGGTAAGACTGCTTTAAGTCATTTAGGAACAGAATTGATGATAGTAGATCCCTTAAACAAAGGCTTGCCTAATCATGTTTTTCATAGGCATGTTACTAGTATGGGGTTGCTGATAAGTTTTGATGCTTAAAGTCTGTGGGAGTTAAAGTGATTACAGTTTTATTTTTGTTTTTCATTAACTAGTTTATCTAGACAGTTTTGATTCAGTTATGTTAATGTTTTGAAGTTTTCTCGTACTTGCATATACTGTTTCATTAAATGACAAATAGATTAAGGCCAAACTGTGACTGTGCTAGCAATTTGTTCATGGTTTGAATCTATGAATGAGTCATTGATTGATTTTGTTTTAAAGACCTTGGCAGTCATTAAGGGTGAGCTAAACCAGTTATGATTGATTACACTCGCAGTATAATCATAACTGTTTCAATCTTAATCTAGTAGGGAGCCTTATGTATTTTTGTTAGTTCATATATGTGGTTGTAAAAGTCTTAAATGTTATATATCTGAGGAGCTTCGACAATTCCTTATGAATTATCAATCATGACAGTGGCTTGATAAAGGAAAAAAGAAAAGAGTAGAGTTTCACATGGCCACACTACTACAAAAATTGAAATAGACGACCGGAATCCACCGTCGTCTAGAACGTTTCCAAACCGTCGTGAAATTGACCACCATCTTTTGATACATAAAACAAAGATGGCAAATAACCGACGTCGTTATGACATTCAACGTCATACCAAAACTAAAATCGACGTCTAATTAATATATAAATAGCATAAAAGGAAAACTTCGACAAAATTAGACGATGGTTTTAGGAAAAACAGAGACGTCTTAAGAATGTTACATGTCAAGAACTACATAAAATCCAATGTAAACAATGTTATCCACGTCTACATTTGAAGGAATACCGTCATGTATAATGTAGAAACCGTCGTTGTTAACGTATGCTACGTTCCCCAACTAAAAAAACTGTCGTCTAAAATATATAAAAACCCAAAAATAAGAAAACTTCGACAAACTTAGACGATGCTTACAGAAAAGAAGAGATGTCTAAAGTATATTACATGTCAAAAATCGTACAGTAACCGATGTAAAATGTATTAACCACGACACGCGTGTGGAATGACCGTCACTTATAAAATTTTCCACGTCGCCAAGGAGTTAAAAACCGCCGTGTTAAATGTATTCCTTGTCTGTCTCTTACATGTCACACCTTTATTGAAAACCGACGTAAAAATTCCTAACCACGACCCCTGTTGTTAATCACAGGCGTTAAAAATGATTTTGACGGCGTGACAGAAAAGAAACGACGTGGATTATCGTTTGAACGGCGGTTAATGTAAAATAGTAGTCGTGGGTAAGTTCTTTACTATGTCCCGAGCATCCAATTTGTCGACGTTGTTATTCTCTTACCACGTCGGTTTTTGTATAGGCCTTGACGTGATTGACATTTTAAAAGTCGCTTTTGTAAACTTGTTTGACGTGTGTATTCTCTGATACGTCAATTATTTTAGCCTAACCGACATGCAGAACTGCTGCCATGACAGTTAATGGGACTGAGTTGCCTTTATTTCCGACTTTAGACGACGGTAACTATTAATCAGTGGAAGTAGTGTTTTCCTAAAATTCATCGGTTGGAGCACTGTTCTGTCGTGTTATTTTTAAATCTACTACGTTCATTATTTTCATGACCGTCGTTGTTGGTAATATCTATTAGCCGCGTGTAATTTAATTTTAATTAACCGACGTGTTTTCTTTTTTAAATTATGGTTTTTATTTCTTTACGGTCTTTTGCATTGTCATTCCACATCGTTTGTAAAAATACGACGTTGGTTATGTTTTAGACGTTTGTTTTTGCGGTTTTTTTAACTGGACTGTCGTATTTTACACCTTTAACCCAGTACTTTTAATATTTGATTTGTCGTGCCCAAAGCTTGCATGATGAAAATGTGATCAGTTAACTGCATAACTAATGTCATACATTACAACAATCAATTAATCCATATATCTTCACACTCATCTCTAATATTTTCACTCCCAAACTCACCCACTAGGTCATCAAATGTGTCAACATTTGGTATCCCTCTAGTGAATGGCTCACACTCAATTCTAATATCACCTAGCACATCATCACCAATAACATCATTATATTCTCTATTAGGCATTGATAACACTACCAACCAACAACGATGCATTGGGTCGTCAACAAAAAATACTTGTTTGACTTGAGAAGCGATAACAAATTGGTCATTCCTATGTCCAATTTTACTCAGATCTACAAGGTTAAATCCAAGTTTGTCGCGACTACAAGGACCGAAGTGTTATCTGTCCAATCACACCTCAAGACTGGGATTTTAAAATTTTGGTAGTCAAGGTCCCAAATTTCTTGAATGACACCATAAAAACCCATATTGGAGACAATAAGGTTTTTATCCTTGGCACTAGCAACTTGCATAGTATGTGCAAGTAAATAAACTCCACTATTTTGGACAGTTCACACATCATCTTGTGCCTTGGTGTTAAATTTAACATCATTAATAAGATAGCTCCTATATGATGGCATTGCCATGCTTGGATCAGCTGCTAACCACCTCAAATTTTCTGATACGCCATTATTGTCTTCCCCATTAAGTTCACTTTGAATCTACAAATTAATCATATATCTTAATTCAATCTAACATAGAAAGAAGAAAATTAAAAGTTCAACATGTTATTCAATAACATATATCTTAAAGTGTAGCAATTGAATGAAAGTGCTATTGTGCTTATCTTGCAGCCACTTTGTTCTGTTTCTAAATTTTGGATAAGCGGTCTTGATGTGGATCATATGTTCCCTACATTGAAACGAAAAAATCAAGCATTACGGTCCCTTGTATAGAAGATAAACATAAGGAATAATAATATAAAATGACTATTTAAAGAATAAAACTCATACTCGATATAAGGTAGGACTTCCTCCGTATTCTCCAAGACATATAGATGTGCTTGGTTCAACAAGTCCCGATCAACTAAGCTCACTGTGCAACCTGATAATGGCTTTGAAACTCTCATCTTCTGGCTTAATGGCACTCCAACTGTACTAACATCAGATAAATGCTCAGTGCAAAACTCTCCAGCTTCTTCAGCCATATACCGTTCAGTAATGCAACCTTTGGGACAAGTATGGTTCTGAACATACCCCTTTAGCACTTTCATATATCTTTCAAATGGATACATCCATATAAAATAAACTAGCCCACATAGACAAACTTCTCTGACAAGATGTACTACTAGATGGACCATGATATCAAATAATGAAGGGGGAAAGTATTTCTCAAGCAAACATAAAGTAACTACTACATCTTCTTCCAACTTATCTAGCTTGGAAACATCTATCGTCTTTGCACATATAGCATTGAAGAAGAAGCACAATCAAGTTATTGCATACCTTGCAGGCTTCTCCAAAATAGAACGAATTGCCACATGGAGCAATTGTTGCATCAAAGTATGACAATCATGAGATTTAAGGCCAGGAAGTCTTGAATCTTTTAAAGGTATAAGATTTTAAATATTTGAAGAATAAAATTCAGGGACCTTCATACCATATAAAGAATTACAAACCGCTCTTTTTTTTCTCTTGACAAATTCCAAGGCCCTGGAGGCAAGCGAGTACGTCTTTCTCCATACTTGGGTTGCAAATCAGTTTTGACCCCCATGTTCAATAAATCAAACCGAGCAGCAATCCCATCTTTATTTTTTCCAGGGATCTCCAGCAATGTACCAACGATACTATCGCAAATATTCTTCTCAATGTCCATAACATCTAGGGCATGTCTCATAGGAAGGTATTTCCAGGATCTCGAAGATCAAAGAATTTTGATTTCTTCTTCCAACAAACTATGTTACCATTATTCTCACCAACACTTCCCCCATTTTTCGAGCCTAATTTGTAATTAATACCTTCAACCATCTACATCACTTCGTCTCCGGTTAATGGCTCGGGAGGGGTTCCATATTCAGGTTTCCCATTAAAAGCTGCACGCTGCCTCCAATATGGATGATATGTTGGTAACCATTTTCTATGCCTGATGTAACAGATTTTGTGATCATTTTTCAACCTTTGACTAGGTGTATCATTGCCGCATATTGGACAAGCTTTATATCATTTAACAACACAACCAGATAAGTTCCCATAGGTAGGAAAATCATTAATTGTCCACAGGTAATACACCTCTGAGTGTAAAGTATTCTGCTATGTGGACACAAGCATTGTAAAGAAATAATTTCCTCCGCCAATTCCATTATTTTCTATTTAATTCCCACATTATACCGTCAATTCCTTGTGTCACGTAGTATGACACAACCTCACAGGCCTCGGTAACACAAAGTCGACCCGAGCCACATTCCTCTCAAGACTCAGGAGACACTTGGTCAACCTGAGCTGCATCCTCGCTCCTCACGGTCTGGATATCCCTAAGACTCGTGGGGCAAATATCAAATGCACGCTGACTAAACCCAAGGCAACAAATTATCTGAAGGCAACATTTTTGGGTACCTATGGTGGTTTAAAATCTTTCCTGGGAAATTATAATACTGTTACTTATTAATACTTTAAATCCGGTTATCTTTGTCTTTCCTACTTTCAAGCCTTCCTCATTTAATTACAAAGAAAATTTATAAAAGAAATCGAACTCAAACTTTATGCTTGGAAAGTGAAAGCTATACATAATTTCTTAGTTTGACTTAATCCTAATAAATCCTTCAGAATAATTTTCAAACTAAATTCAAATATGCATGAAATTCTATGTAGAAAATTAGAAATCATAAATTATCCATTTCCAAAAATAAAGCAATTAATAACCAATGATCAAGAATTTCTTAAAGCTATTTAGAAAACAAAAGTCAACTCACTGGGTGTAAGAGCTAGCTTGACCCTTTGAGGGTCCTTCCTGCGGGTTGGAAGAAACTCGAGTACCTATTTAAGCAATTAAAAACATGTAATTAATAAAATTTCTCAACCATGGATATTTAATCAAAACCCTGACCCCCTGCCTAAAAAATGCTTGTACGTAATTTCGGAATGTTCCTAGGTCCATTTTCAATATTTCTAATAGGTGGAATGGTCTGAAAAGACCCGAGGTTCAACAAGAGATTAATTCCCATAAAGGTCAACCCGGTACTCCGAGGGGTCCACGGCCTTCGATTACCAATTCGGGAGTTCCTATAGGTTCAGCACATGTTACTAAACATACCATGCAAGTTTTGTTCAAATTGAACGGTCGGATCGCTCATGATCGCTCAATCGGACGGTTATCGTAAAATGCAAACTTTAAATTATGGATTATTTATGTACATGCCCCATGTGCTTTCAAAGATGTCTCAGACTAACACATGTGCTTTGAAACATCTCAAAATACCCCCTGAACTTTTAAAAGCTGTCTCACATTACTCGTTCAGTCAAAAATAAAAGAAGTTACGTTACGTCGTTTGGGCCCCACTTCTTTTCACTCGATTAACATTGGAGAATTATGGTTATTCAGAATTTGGGTGAGAAGGGAAAATTAGGAGAAGAGGGCTAGGGTTTATGAAAATCTGAGGTGGGGTTTGATTTTGGAAGAATCTGGAGAAGAAAAATGAGTGAGAATGGGTCAACTTACATATATAGATTGACAACCTCCAAATTCTCTAAGCACCACCATCTTCGCACTTTCTAGCGTTAAAGTCCAACGCTAAACCGTGATTTCTTCTCAGATTTTCATAAACCCTAGCCATCTTCTCCCAATTTCCCCTTCTCACCCAAATTCTGAATAACCTTAATTCTCCAATATTAATCGAGTAAAAAGAAGTGGGGCCCAAACGACGTAACAGAACGTATTTTATTTTTAACAAAACGGGTGATGTGGGACAGCTTTTAAACGTTCAAGGGGTATTTTGAAACGTTTCAAAGCATATGTGGTAATCTGAGACATCTTTAAAGCCACAGGGGGCATGTACATAAATAAACCTAAAATAAATGAATCGGAACATCAGGGCTCCAATTCACGATCTCGAATTCCTACACAATCCTAGGAATGCCTAGATAAACATATATTAAATTGGAGTCGATCCAACAGCCCGAATATATCGAACCCGGATAACGCATAATATGCTATATCCGATCGATGATCAAACGATATCTAAATTCATATCCGTGCATACCGTCATACTCGGGATGACATGAGGAGTATTGACATGAGGAGTATTTTAGGACTCAAGTGGGTGTTCTAAGAGATTCCGGCGATTGGAAAATCTCCAAACCGTCGGTCAAGATTTTTACCTATACGAGCATCACATAGAGTGGAGCAACTTTTGTTCTTGGACCTACACCAAAAATTCAACGGAAGTGACTAGAATCGGAGGTCAAAAACTGTTAGATTTTCAATCGCTTATTTACCCTCCAAAACTCAAAAATTTCTCCTAAATAACACAACCAGCAGCTAGATCACATTGGAAGGATAGAAAAGCATACCAAATTAGCAAAAATTGATCGTCGGAATCACCCGAAATGGGCTTGAGAAAAATCGGTCAAAATTGTCAATAACCAGTCATTTTTGGTGGCGATTTCCCGCGAACTCCGACATTTCCAGGGGCTGAGACCAATCGGGAAGCGAAGAAGGGGTGGCGGCGGTTCAGTTGGGTCCTTTCTCATGGCCGGTGGCGGCGGTGGCTCGGAGAAGCTACTGCCATACAGTCGCCTGGGGGGAGGGGGGGTGGTTCTGGTTCGCGGGAAAAAAAAATCAGGTTTAAAAAAAAAAAACAATTTCGAGTTATTTACGGTTATGCAACTAAGTGTATTTTGATCGTATCTTTACAAATCTAATTTGAGCCCACTACGTGTCTATGGACTCATCTCGACGTGCTCTACACAACGATATGATTGAAATCCCCAAATTCCTTCTCGAACAAAAAGTCAACTTTTAAACCATTACAATATTCTCGGGGTAAAATTGTCTTTTACTTGAATAAATTAATAATTAAATATTAATTTAGGTTCAAGTTATTACATGCTACTTAAAGAACTGTGGGGATTGAATCCATTAGATGAGAGAGCCAATCTCAAGTTTCTCGGCTGTTTACCAAACTTAGACCATTTTTCATCAACAAGTTTCCAAGACAGGGAATGAGCTGGATGAGACATATGACCGTCAACTGATTTTCTATTAGCATGCCAAGTCAAACTCTTAGTTGTCTTACTTGATTGGAACATCCTTTTAAACTTTGGAATTGATGAAAAATGTCACACCACCTTCGCTGGCACACCCTCTTTCAAACACCCTCTTTCAAGATTGAGTCTTTGCCTTCCTTCCATCTTGAGATACCACAAGTAGGACAATTAGTTGAATCTTCATAATCCTTCCTATACAAGATGCGGTCATTGGGGCATGTGTGGATTTTCTTATAACTCATCCCCAAAGCAGACAAAGTCTTTTATCCTCGTACATAGAGGAAGATATTGTATTTCCTTCTGGGAATAAATCTCCTTGAAGTATCAATAATTCTATAAAACATACATCACTTATCCGATGTTTTGCTTTCAAATTATATAACTTCACCAAAGCTGATAACTTCGTGTACTTACTGCAACCAGGGTACAAGGGTTGATCTCCATCCCCAATCACATTGGCAAACTCATAAGGATTAGATCCAATATCGCCTAAATCATTATCACCATCCCTAATTCTTCAGAAACAAAACTGAACCTACTTTGCTCATCTTCAGGAAAATCATTTCTACTAGCATTAGTAGTCCATTCCCAAGGTTCTTCGTGCCATGTCCAAATCATATAGCTTTGGTCAATTCCATTAAAGTATAAGTGGTGCCTTATAATTCCAACACCAAACAATCGAATATTCTCACATTTATCACATGAACAATGAATATGAGTTGTATTTCCAAGATTTTCTCCAGTAATAAAAAAAACCTTCCACCCCTAACTCATATGCCTTCGATTTTCTATTCGCATGCATCCATGACTTAGGCCCCGTTTGAGATTGCTTTTTTTGGCTAAAAACCTGCTTCACTTTAAAGTTAAGCAGTTTAAGGTGTTTGGTAAAAATAAAATATCCCAATTATTTTAAAAGCGTGGCCTTTTGACAGCAGCTTTTAAAAGCAAACTCTGGGTTGCTTTTCAAAGCTGCTTTCAAAAGAAGAGAGTGAACATTTAATGAATTTTTAAAATTCCCAAAATACCATCATTCATTTTAAAAAATGACACTACCTCCATTTCCACATCCAACTCGACCACTTGCACCACCACATTCACTACCTTCACAACCATCGCCACCGCCACAACCACCACCACCACCTCCACCACCACCTCCTCCACCTTCACCTCACCTCCACCACCACCACCACCATCTCCACAACCAACACCACCACCACCACCACCATGCTTCCACTGCCACCACCACCACCACCTCCACAACCGCCATCCCCACCACCACCACTACCACAACCACCAGCTCCACCTTCATCACCACCACCAACTCCACCTTCGTCACCACCACCTCCTCCACTCCATCACCACCACTACCACCACATGATTAGTACATAACACTTACAACATCATGTCTATTTTAGTCATTATTCACAGTTACAACAATTTTATATTAAAATTTACCAAACGATTTTCACACTGCTTTTTGTACTAACAGCACTTTAAAAATATTGTTTACCAAACATGGAGCTGCTTTACTTTACAGCTAATTATTTTCAAAGCACAGCAAAAACAACTTTTTTTAAAAGTGACAGCAATCCCAAACTGGGCCTTATCCATCTCACACACTATAAAATCATATATATAATAAATTGAAAATACCATAAATGAAACACAACTATATTCACATAGCAGAGAATAAATTGGAAAAAAAAAAAAAAAAGAATCAGACGACGATATTTACAAAATAATCGTCGTGTTATAGAAATTAAGATGACGGCATCTCGAATTACCGTCGTCTTTAGGCTACCTAAACCCATAAATTTGTATTGCTTTTTGAAGAACAATGTTCTGGGTTCATGTAAACTAAAGGCGACGGTTAATGGAGATACCGTCTTCTCCAGGCTATCTAAACCCATAATTTTGTATTGCTTATGGTGAACAAGTTTTGGTTAGGTAGACTAAAGACGACGGTTAGTGTAGAAACAATCGTCTTTAGGCTACCAAATACAAACAAAAATTCAGATGACGGGAGTAAATGAACAACCAACGTATAATGAAAATTTAGACGACGGTTCGTTCCATCAACCGTCGTTGTAACGTTACAAAAACCCGCAACCTAAATCTCCCATTTCCAATCCTTTTCCAAGAACTCATGGCCAAACAAACATATAAGAACCCATAACAGAGAGTTATTATGACAAGCATGCAAACACCAAAACATATATTAAGAACCCATAGCTCCCGAAACAAATATTAAGAACCCATAGCTCCCAAAGCATATATTAAGAACCCATAGCTCCCAAAACATATATTAAGAATCCATAGCTACCAAAACCAACAAAATCATTTATGAATTTAAGAAGCCGTGCAATATCATTAAATAAAGAGATTAGGGTTTATACTTACATGGATATTGGGAGAGAGCTAAGAGAATATAACCAATGCTTGAGAGAGAGCTCTAGAGAATATAACCAATGCTTTGAGAGAGAGTGAAAACTTTAAGACAAATTTATGTTGAAGAGAGAGAACGAAATATTTTAGAGTTAAGGGGAATTCTGAAAATTTTAGATCGCAGTAAAAAATTTCAAAGGACCACGTTTTTTAAAGACGACTGAAAATACATACCTTACGACGTTTAATATTCATGTACAATGACGGTTTATTAAATATAACTATGTTGTAAATATTTGCTATGTCGGTACCTTAAAGGAAACGTCGTAGTAAATTATTTTCACGTTGCTTCTTAAAAAACCGACGTCTTAAATATTAAATAATTATGTGGGCTTTGGGTTTCTTGGGATTCGAAACACGCGTAATTGACCAAAAACAGTCGAGAGAAAACCAGCGTCATTTCATAAATACCCTAAACCCTAAACCCTAAATTTTACAATAATTATATATTAAAAAAATACACAAGTATGAGAAAAATGTTATGTTGTGTTATGAAAATATAAGGACTATTGTGCTTTGCCTCTAAAAAATTTTGACTTTTGTTATCACTTTACATTTTTCAACCCTTTAGGGAGAAGATATTCTCTCAATGAGTGCATACTATTTGTTGGTTTATTTTTCGGAATTGTTTTTAATATATTATGAATATTAGGAATTAAATACAATAAAAAAATATTTTTAAAATTACATTTTTAAAAGCTTTTGGGGGAGACAATTTTTCAATGAGTGCATGACAGTTGTTGGTTTATTTTTTAGAATTTTTTTAGAATTTATTATGAATATTAGGAATTAAAAACAATATAAAAGACATATTAATATGAAATGACACGTGTATATAACCAACGTTGCATTTATTTACAACGACGTCGTCCTAGTTCGTTTAGACGTTGACAATTTAAGCACCGACGTGGTTCATAATTTACAACTGCGCTTGTTATGAACTCACTGTCATCTTTAATACTTAAAACGTCGATATGTTTTGAATAACCAACGTGGGTTAGATTTACAATGTTGTTTTTCACGTAGTTACCGACGTTGTTTAGCGCCTACAACGTCCTGTTTTGTAAATTTACCGCCGTTGTGTGGTATTTAAGACGTCCTATTGTTGGTATTAATGGTCATGGTATATCGGTACAAAATATTTTCATACAAGATGATACGTCGTGTTTTTTTCAGTTACATGTTGTTTTCAAAATTTGTCGTTGATGTTTTATTTCCATCTTTAATAAGACGATGGTGGTTTATTCTAATAAGACGTGTTGACAAGAATGAGACGTCGATTTTTGGGAATTAAATTTAGTTTTTAGGAATTATTGGCAATTTTTTTGGAAGATGATGCGTATGTGCATTTGTGTATCTGAAAGACACAAAAACAGTTACGTCATCAACGTCTAAAATATTGTCTTTCTCTCACATTGGTGGTTCGATTATGATGAGGGACAGAGTTCCCTCTGGTAAAATTTCATATTTGTGACGACGGGTTTTTATATAAACCGTAGTGGTTTTAGGCAATTCTTGTCATTTTGTTGATCTCCTGATGTAGGCTACCAAAATCCAAGAAATAAATCTTAAAAGAAATAAAAATTAAGACGACGGTCCACTGATAAGGTCACTACTAAAATCCAAAAATTAAATCTAAAAAATGAACACAAATTTAAGATGATGGTTTTTTCAAATAACGACGTGGGAATGAAATTTTAACGGCGCTATAACTAAAGAAACCGACATAGTTAGTATGTTTTTAAGATGACGCTAGGATAGTGAAACCGTCATGGATTTTTAATATTAGACGGCGCAAATTATAAAAGGATTGCTGTGATTAGTAAAGATGATATGTATAAATTTGTTCTTTTCACGCGTTGTTTCACTTGCATTTTTCACTTGGGGTACTTGAAATAAAATCGCATTCTTTTGCCGTCCTCACTTCAGGCCTTGGCTCTCTCTCACCTCTTTTGGGGCAATAATTTGGATGTTAACGATGTTTGTGTTTTGGTGTATCTCAAAGACACCAAAACGCACACATCGTTAACTTTCAAAACATTATCTTTCTCAAATTGTCTTTTTGAAAATATTGTCTTTCTCAAAGCTTGCGTCGTCAATTTGGATTTAGAGGCAAATAGTTTGGATGTTGATGCGTATGTGTATTTGTGTATCTCCAAGACACAAAGATACATACATCCTCAACGTCTAAAATATTGTCTTTCTCACATTGGTGGTTCGATTATGATGAGGAATACAGATCCCACTGGTAAGATTTCATATCTCTTGGGATCTCATTTTAATTTGCTTGTGACGACGGTTTTCTATATAAACCGTCATGGTTTTTCTCAATTCTTGTCATTATGTTGATCTATCGTCGTAGGCTACAAAAATCCAAAAAATAAATCTTAAAAAGCAATAAAAATTAAGACGACGGTTTACAGATAAAGTCATATTATAAAGTGAATTAATACGATGGTACTTTTAACTTCACGACGTGCTAAATTAAGACAATAATTGAACAAACCGACATGGTTAGTACAAACTTATACGGACAGTAGTGTTACAGATACTGTCGTAGAACACTCTCAAATAATAAGTCGATAAATTTATTTTCACCGTCGTGGTACATTAAGGCGCCATTCTGTGATATACTGACGTGGATTCTGTTAACATTATACGACACTAACTAAGAAAAGTTGGTCGTGTTTATTTAAGAGTTAACACGGCGGCTGTTTTGGTAAACCGTCGTCTTTACTTTCTACGTCGGTGGCTTCATAACTACTGTCGTTGTATTTGGGCTCAAAGTTTAACTCTGAATAAATCCTTTTTAATAAGACGACCCTTTTTTAATTGGGTGTGTCGTTTAAAAAAGATATCCAAGCGAATCTCCATTTTTTAGGTGTTTAAGTTACTTATCCACGAAGGTTTTTTGTTACCGTCATCTTTCTAAACATAACAACGGTATTTTTTTTTCTACCGTTGTTGTTTTCTGGTCGTCTTTTTCACTTTTTATAGTAGTGCCATTAAGTGATGACAATGAGCTTCGATTGATTATTTGACCAAGTGGGAGAATGTAAGATGGTTTACTGTCTTAAACCACTGAAGTGATCTTCTAATCGAATAGGGATTCCTAAGAACTCATGGTTTATCAGAAACTCTATTCCTATCAGATATGGTAGCCTAAGTGTTCTAGATATACTCACAGGCTTAAGGATTCCTACTTTGATAAGGATTAAGATTATCCAATCCTATAAGCATTAAGGTTGTCTCTAGAAGTTTCTTGATGGGCAAAACTCCTAGAGAGATGCATATAAATAGTAGGCTCCTTCTAGAGCCAAGACACATACAAAACAAGCATACAGAAAATTCACCCCATTAGAATTACTGCTCAAGGAGTTCTCAGCTTCTAGGAGAAAGTCTCTAGTTCCTGAAGCACAGTTTGATCTTCATCTATTTCATTATGTCTAATACAGGTTAGTTGGTGTATTACATGTTATATCTATTTAGACTTACAGCTAGTGCTTTCAGTATCTCCTGTACATCCATTAAGTGGCACTCGAGTTCATGTAAAGATCATTTTAACTCACTGTTCAGGCAGTCATTTTTCAGGATAAACTGTAACTCTTGGTTTTGTGTATGGTACTAAGGACCAAAACAAATGCCGTGCATGCATTTGTGTAGGCATTAACAACAGTATTTAATATAACAAGGACTAAATACTTTTATAACAAGAAACATGCTAAATCTTTCCATCTAACTAGAACACGAGGAAATTGAAAATAATACAGAATCATGAAAGGAACAAATACCCATATCATGGCATGATCTCAGTTATCAAAATGCCATTTTCATCATACTGAAGGGTGCCGGAGAAATTCAGTGGCCAGCACTTGCCTCCCATTAGAAGCGTCTTCTTGCATAACTCATGGGCACCTCTTTCTTCCATAGCTTTGCTATCTTCTTGCTTTGAATTATCTTCCCCATCGATTTCCCTACTTACCATCTTTGTTAGGGACCTTGCCATTCTCGACTTCTAGGGATTAGTCGGCATGACTTTTGATGGAACCAAATTGAAGTTACCTGAACTTTCTTGCTCCCCAATCACCCTGAAAGTACCATGAGCAACACCAATATCAACTCTTCTAGCATTATCACCTTTGATATAACAAAAAGGTGCACATAGGTTAGTATCATCATCTTCAACATAAATGGTTTTGCTCATGGTACACTAATACACTATATATATTTACACACACACACACACACTCTCTCTCTCTCTCTCTCTCTCTCACACACACAAAAGAGTAAGACTGGTTGATTACGTTAGTAATTAACTATGTGATGAAGCCTTTGACAAAATATTCTACAGACCAATTCTTTAACTTTGTGTCTTTAGATACATTAACGCTATAACGCTTCAACAAGTATATATATTATGCAATAATCCTGGTAAAAGCAAAGACTTGACTGCTAAGTTTAACCTTCAACAAGTATATATATTATGCAAGTATATATACATTAACTTTGTTTTCTAGTATATCTTTCTGTGCTTTTCGCATGTAGGTATAGCTATTAATTGTTTGGATTTGGACTTTGGAGTTAGCTTGCCGTTGCTTTCGTTACTATTGTCCTACCACATATGCTTTGGTACTCATCTGGTTTTTAATGCATTAATCCTTTTCTGTCATCTAGATATCTCACTACTACAAAAAAAAAAGTTAATAGACATTGGTTTTTAACTGTTTTAGAAAGTCTTGTAAAACCGTATATTTATTACAACGGTCAGGAACCGATGTAATATGTCACTTTCTACAACAGTTTTTAAGAAAAACGTTGTCAATTCTCATATATAAAACAACTATACAAGAGTGACCATTGTAGTATTGTAATAACCCGATCCTAAATTAATATTTAATTATTAAAGTATTCAAGTAAAAGAAAAATTTACCAAAGGAATATTTTAATGGGTTTAAAAGTTGACTTTTTCTTCGGGAAAGAATTTAGGGATTTTAGTAGTACTGTTGCGTAGAGCTCATCAATACAGGTTTGTAGACATGCGGCATGTCCAATTCCGAGTTGTAACAAAGAAGAAAAGGTCTAGAAACGAAAAGGACGTAATGGAAATTTTTTAATTTATTACTGTAGCAATCAATACCGCTCCAGTACGGTTGTCACAGTACCGGCTGTTTTAAAAATTAAAAATAAAATAAAATATATTTTTCTTTCGTCCTCCTACCCCTCCCTTCGCACACAGCACCCTCTCCCTCTCTATGTTACTGTTCATTTAAATAGTTTTTGGGCCGCCATCTTCTCCTCCGACCACCCCAACCGACGACATTGGTACCAAAATGACCGGCTAGTCGTCCTCTTCCTACCCAACCCCTCAGCCACCACCACAGCTGTTGTATTTCGCCGGACAATACAAAAAAGTCGTCGGTTTTACGCATAACTTCATAGAGTTCGTTCGGGCTATTCCAGCCATTTTTTGGGGTTAGTCCAATAACAAAAGTTGCTTCATTCATTGTTCTAATCATGTAGGTATAGGTCTTAACCAGTGGTTTGGAGATGTTCAAAATTGCTGGAATTGGTTTGAACACCCACGCGCTACCCTGCGTGTGTGGCGCGTGGGTCACTTTGTGGCTGGTCTTTGAGTCCTAAAATGATCCCCTTGTTGTCCCGAGTACGACGATATGCTCAAATATGATTTTCGTTATCGTTTGACTGTCGATCGGATATCGCATATTAGGCATTATCCGGGTTTGATATGTTCAGACCATTGGATCGACTCCAATTTAATATATATGTTGATCTAGACATCTTTAGGATTGTGTAGGAATTTGCGGATCATGAATCGGAGCCCCGAATGCTCCGATTCAATGACTTAAAGTTTGCATTAAATGATAACCATCCGATTTAGCGCGATCGTGAGCAATTCGACCGTCCGTTTTCGGACCAAACTTGATGGATATGTATAGTAAATTTTGTTTAACCCATAGGAGCCTTCGGATCGGAGGTCCGGGGCCCCGCGAGCTGGTTGACCAAGCTTAGGTAGTTTGACCCCTCAGTTGACCCTGAGTCTTCCGAGGTAGTTTCACCTTTCGAGAAGTACTAAAACGACCTTATAAACAAGTCTTGACTGTTATTTGTGTTACTTTGATTATGTTGGAATTATGAGATTTTTTTATTCTTATGGAATACTTAATTGACAGGTTGTGAAGGTGAGCCGTAGGGTCTCGGCTATAATTATTAGGAGTGAGTGGACTTTGTTGTCAAATAATAAGCATGGTTTTATGATGGAAAAATTATGCATATTGATTTAAATGGTTTATTGAATATTTTATATATTCAATAGTTGAATTTAATATTTTTGTAAAGTATTTGTGATATATTTGGGTTTTGGCATATTTGAGTATCTTGAGTTTATATATAAGGATTTTGAGAATTTCTATCTATGTTTGGCTATGTGTGGGGTATGTGGGATGTTGGTTTGAGATTTGTGGAAAGAGAGTGATTATAGTCATGTTAGTTTGAAGTGCTATAAGCACTACCCTATGTACCTCATTGGTTACAGAAATTATGGAATAGGAATTGGAATTGGAATTGGAATTGGAATGTGAGATACTTGGATATGTTGGAAATCCGGGCACCCTTGATGGGTGTTTCGTAGACCCTTAGCGGAGTAGTCTGCGTGCGTAGGACTTGTCAGGTTTACGAGTATTGAGGATTCAGCTGTACGTGCTGGTGAGCTTAGTCCCAATTAGACGGCTCATTCCCTAGCCACATGGTCATTTGAGGATTCTTCCATGTGGACTAGTCAAACAGTTCCCCAGTTGGACTATTTCCCCGGTACAAACTAGGTGTTGTCCTATATATATATATATATATATATATATTTCATATTATGTGTATATATTATATATATATGTATAATTGTTCATTATTATTATTTATCGATGAGGACACTTCCTCGCTCGCCTAGCCCACGGGCACGCGTCTCGAGAGAATGGTTTGGGTTTAGTATGAAAGTTTTGTTTTGCTTGAGAAACGAATTATCATTTTGGGAAACGTCCAATTTTCAGGGGAGACTGTCGAATTTTCCGTAAAAAGTCTCGTTCTTTAGTAAGTGGGCCCGTCATCGATTTAATGCCGGAAATACCATGGGATTCGTCCCAGATTTGGAGGGATTCGGGACGAGTCCTGTCAAATATGACCCTTTCCACAACGGTTATTCTGTAAAACCGTTGTAATTTGGCCATTTCAACAATGGTTGTCAACGGTAACCATTGTGGTTTATCACCATCCTCAACTGTTCTTACTTAAAACCGTTGTGGTTTATCACCTTCCACAACGGTTGTTTTCTAAAACCGTTGTGAAATCTCGTATTAGATTGTTTATAAAACCATTGTGAAAAATCACATTAGATGACATTTTCTATGAAAACTGTTGTTGAAAATAGCATTAGATGACAACGTTTTGGAAAACCCACAAAATTACCAAATTTCCAAAGGAATCATTCACTATGAAACTTAATGGAAATTCACACTAATAATTTATATCACATTATCAATTTACAATTAGAATTCAGTGCATGTACACTACAACAATTTTCACACTAGAAAAATTGTGTTTATATCTTGTTCCATAACTTTATCGCTCTACATAATGGTCAAAACTTGCTCACTTATGCCTGACTTCATCCAACTGCTTGTGTGTTGGCAAACCTCTCCCAGCATGCCTTCAAGAATTCTAGGACTCAGGTTGCTTGAGAATAGATTAGGCTGTGGCAGAAGTGACACTACTCCAGAAAGGGCAAAAGACGACCAGTAAACAACGACGGTATACCAAAAAACCGTCGTTGTTTTTTAAAAGACGACGGTAATAGAAACCCGTCGTAGAAAAATACTTTAAACACCTAAAAAACGGGTACATGTATAGATATTTTTAAACCACGACGCACCAAATTAAAAAAGCGTCGTCTTATTACAAAGGTATTTTCGGAGTTAAAATCTGAACATAAAAACAACGACGCCATCTATGAAATCACCGCTGTAGAAAGTAAAGACGACGAAATAAAAAAAAGACGCCGTGTTAACTAATTAATAAACATGACCCAATTTTCTTAGTCAACGACGCATAAATTCAAAGAAATCTACGACGGTTAATTACCAAAAAATTCGCCGATTTAAATTAAGTTACCACGACTGTAAATATAAATTTATCGACTTTTTAATTATACAATACTACGACGGTATCCATAACTCTACTATCTTTAGAATTTACTAACGACGACGGTTTGTTAAATTAACGACGTACAAATGTTTTACCATTATTCGTCTATCATTACCAGAATGAACTCTGGTCCTCATCATAATCGAACCATTATTCATTTTTTACCATTGTTCCGTGTAATTTAAAAATCCACGTCGGTTATTCTTTAATGAAATCCACATCATATAATTTTATGGAATCCACGTTGTATAATGTAATGTAATAAACGTCGGTATATTACCAAAAAATGACTTGT
The DNA here is from genome assembly GCA_018703695.1 of Prunus fruticosa. Taxonomy (NCBI): domain Eukaryota; kingdom Viridiplantae; phylum Streptophyta; class Magnoliopsida; order Rosales; family Rosaceae; genus Prunus; species Prunus fruticosa. The sequence continues at coordinate 37,178,562 of CM031917.1, read as the reverse complement.
TAAATAATATACCATGACGCGAGAGATTAATTTATCGACTTATTATTTTGGAGTATACTACGACGGTACCTACAACACTACTGTCGAGTTTATTTACCACGTCCTAAGTTGAAATTACCGTCGTATTTGTTCAATTTATACGTCTATCTTATTTTTATAGCTTTTTAAAATTAATTAATTTTTCTTTTATTTTGGTAATATCTTTCTTAACACAAAACAAAATTTAATTCTCAATCCTCAACAACATTTTCATCTTAAAAGGCAAATCTCTTGGTGTTAAATATTGATCAATATTTACACAATATATGTACACAAATTTGGCAAATACATCGTGGTTTCTTTTCTGCCTTCACCCTCAGCTTGTTCAACTGTTTCTTCCTCTCATATGCAAGCTGGGCCCTCTCCTTCCTCTTGTTCTCAAGCTCCTGCACAGCCACAGATGAATATCTAATAATTTCAGAAAATCAAAATCAACAACGTATGAAAAGCTCACTCTCCTCGATTCGTGGTTACATTGTAGTCCCCTTTTCCACAGTGATCAGCTTAAAAACTCCTGTGTAGCAAGGGTGGAACCGCCTTAGAACCTGTTGTGGAAAAGGGGACTACAATGTAACCAGGAAAAGGGGATGTAGCAAACCCATGCTTGGTCTTGTGAGGAATCAGATCTGCAAACCCATTTGCTTTCAGAAAGACAATATCCTTCTGTTCGAGACAAGAATGACAAGTCAATGAAGGCGAGAAAAAGTTGAAACCCTAATTGAAAAATGAAGACGAAATAAGAAAAGAAAAACCCTTATTTATAAACAAATCTTATATACCACGTCGGTTATTTTAAATTATCGACGTTTATATGAAAATATAAACGTCATTTAAACCTAAAAGAAGGTCGTATAAATAAATTAACGACGACGCTATATAAAAACGACGTTGTCATATTTTGGAAAAATAATTTATTGTGTAATTAAAAACTTAACACGTCGGTATGAGTATTTAAAACGACGTGGTATATATTTTTCACGTCGTTATTATTGAGTATAAGGTCGTTGGGTAAATTGGAAATGACGTGATTCATCTTTTTGAAGAAAAATGCGTCGTGTAATTAGACATAAAAACGGCGGTTAATTAAAACCTTGCTTCGTGTAAAGTAATATAATAGGGCGCTGTTAACCTATAGCGCCGTATAATGTTTCATACTAGGGCGCTTTCTATTAATAGCGTCGTTTTATGAAACGGATTGTTATTATTTTAAACTTATCGCCTTCTTGACCCATACTTGCACTGTTTCCAATTCCGAGAAAAACTTTTAAGCTTCTCTCATTATTCATTGTCAAAGCGCTGTTTCAAACTTTCAAGCTTATCTCCAAGAGAAAACTTTTCCTCTTCCTGTCCTCTTCGTCTTCGTCTCTGAACTCCAGGAGAAAGCTTTCATCGCAAGCAAAGGGTAAGCATTTCTGGAGGATTTTTGTTCTTGTTTTGCATGCGCATATCATTTTCGTGTTTTTAAATATTTTTACATTTTTTCTTTCCAAGTTTGATAAAATTTGCAGACAAAGACGGAAAGTTTCCAAGTTTGAACACTACTCTGATTCTTTTAATTCAACTAAATAAGACGACGGTGGGTTGTTATTTACGTGGTTAGATTTATAGACCACGACGGTTCGTCAGTCACCCTAGCGTCGTGTGAAAGTGTTCTTCGTTGTTTTTTAAAATGATATTCTTTTTTGTATTTGATTTTTAAAGATATATTCATCGCAGGTTTGATTTCTCTGAACAATGGTTTTTGTTTTGAAAATCTTTTTAATTATTTTTCTGTTGAAAATATTTTACGTTTTTCCCAATTTGTTTTTGTGGTATAGACGACGATATATTAATATTTACGTCGTTTTATTTTCAATACCACGGCGAATGTTTCTTATTAATGTCGTTGTAATATTTAATACTCTGTTTGTTGTGATTATATAATAAGACGTCGGTTATTTATTATTTACGTCGTTGTAATATTTTATCACGTCGGTGGTTAATTACCGTCGTGAAAATTTATTATTACGTCAACTGTTTTTTGTTATTACGTCGTTTGAAATATTATAATACGTCGTAATTTATAAATAATCGTCGTGTTTTCTCTTTATTTCACTGATATATTTTCACTTGCAGGTTTGATTTGTCTCTAACCATGGTTTCTCAATCCCAAAGAAAGGAGTCTGGCTTGAAAAAAAATAATTCTAAGGAACTTAGACTTGTAAATCCTCAAGCAAAGTCCTCGAAGAAGATGAAGTTTGTTTTATCTTCTAGAGAGAACCATGCAGCACGGCAACATTTTCCTGAGGAGGCAAAGTCAGGTAGGGGTATAAGCACAATGCCCCGTGTTGTGAAGAGAAAATATTAGAAAATCAAGCCTGTTATTGAGTACAATGACATGGGGAAACCATTTGGCCTTGCACATAGTGAAATGCAGTCCTACATTGGTGTGTTGGCACGCACCAGAGTCCCACTTGTGGACAAGAAATGGGCTCAAATATCCAAGGATATAAAAGAGCAGATTTGGGAAGCCGTTGAAATGGCTTTTGTGGTTGGTCAAGGGGGCAAGCAAATGGTGCTATCTTCTGCCGCCAAGAAATGGAAGGATTTCAAGTCTACACTAACGAGGGTTCATATCCTTCCATTCATCAAGGAGAAGGAGAAATTAAGGCAACCCCCTGAAACATACAAATTCATAGAGAAAGCTCAATGGGATGCCTTTGTAACTTCAAGGTTATCTGAAAAATTTGGGGCTGTGCATGAAGAACAATCACAGAGGAGGGAGAAACTTGAGTACAATCATCGATTGTCTCGAAAAGGATATGTTGGTTTTAAGGAGCAATTGAAGGAAATGATGCCTGCGGTAGATATTGATCGATCTACCTTATGGAAAAAAGCTAGAGAAGACAAACATGGTAACATCCCGGATCCAAAGTCTGCAAAGAAAGTAAAATTGATTGTAAGCATACTCACTCTGTTTAAAAAAATTTATTACGTCTGCTCTTATATTTTTGCGTCGTATGAAAAATATTACTACGTCAAAATATTTTAAAACACGTCGTTAAAGGTCTGAATATGGAATCACTACTCTGTTTTTGTAATTGTATCATAAGACGTCGTTGGTTTATTATTGACGTCGTGTTAATACATTAATAACGTCGGTATTTAGTTAGCGTCATCTGAAATATTATATTACGTCGATTGTTATGTTATTGCGTCGTCTTAAATGTTATATTACGTCAATTTTTTTATAAATAACCGTCGTCTGTTTCCTTATTGTGACTTTTTATTATGTATTTTTGTTAGGATGATTTGCAAAAGCAAGTCTCTTGAAGGCACTCTTTCTCTCAGGAACCAATGATGTTTTGACATTGGCTTTGGGTCCGAGCATCCAGGAAGAGTTAGAGGGGTAGGGGCTGGGATATCCCCTAAGCAATACTTCAATATACCCAACAACAGAAGGCAGGGCCGTCCCTGACATTTTGAGGGCCCTGTGCGAAACATAAATTGGGGCCTCACATAATTTAATACGAAAATACTATATAAAAAAATTATCAATCACAAATGAAAGAGTAGTCGCACACAAATGTCATTAACAAATTAGATTATATTGCATTAAAAACAAAAGCAACAACAAAAACATACCTGACTATCCAAAAATCATTCACATTGTATTTGCTGTCTTTATTTGAAGAATTAAAACTATTACGAGAGCTTTTTCCCAAAAGAAAAAAAAACACAGCCAATACAATACTAATGTCTGAAAATTGATCTTCTTGAATTTTTAGAAGAGAAATCATCAATCAAATGTTCATAATCAAGTTTTTCTAGAAGTTCACTTTCAATTGAAATCAAAGCTAGTCCGTTTAATCTTTCTTGCGACATAGTTGATCGCAAGTATGATTTTAACAATTTTAATTTTGAAAAACTTCTTTCTCCAGATGGAACAGTAACAGGAATAGTCAATAGGATTCTATATGCAATGAATGCATTTGGAAAACAATTTAATCTTTTCAAGAAATTTAATATTGCAGTAGCTGTGATATTTTCTTTTGGTAAAAGCTCCGTAAAACTTTCAACTCAACAAATAAATCCTCCCCATCGACATCAGAAAACTTGTCATTTTTCAAAATGCTTTCCAAATGACTGCAACAATTCTTCAAATCGCAATCATCCAATGAATTTAACTTCTCTGAAGTAAACAAAAACCCAAAAATATTCTCATACTCTTGATATTGTTGAAACCTTCTCCGTAAAGAACCAATAGCTTGATCCACTAAATACAAGAAATAATCAATTCTAAACTTTTCTTCAGCTGATTCAGGAACTGATTGGGATGGCTCACAAGTATTCTCATCAAAATGTTTTTTTCTACGAATTTTTCTCTTCCTCTAGGAAACACCGGGTCAATTCCCATGTCAGTAGCAATTTCTTTAGCAGTACACATAGCTTCTATGAACCCATTTTCTCTATACTTTTCAAAAAAGGTAATCAACCCTTTCACTTTATCAATAGCAACATCAATAAGCATGTCTTCAGATTGTAAGTTTTTGCTAACTACATTGACAGCACCTAATATATCATACCAAATTACCATCCCCAATAAGAACTCAAAATTTCCAAGTTCATATGTTGCCAAAGAATTAGCTTCACTTGTTATTTTGGAGTCACTGTCACTTTCTGCTAACTGAAGTAACGCTTCTCTTAAATCTGGAGCTTGGAATCTTATTGCTCTTACACTTTCAATACGACTTTCCCATCGTGTAACTGACAATGATTTCAGAGTTAAGTGTTTAACATTATCTTTCAATATCTTCCACCGCTTTGTAGAATTAGCAAACAATGTATAAATACGTTGTATGACTCCAAAAAAATCTTTTGCTTTTCCACAAGAGTTTGCAATATCACAAAGTGTTAAGTTAAGACTATGACAACCACAAGGTGTGTACAATGCTCTAGGATTTACATCCAAAACTCTTCTTTGGACACCTTGGTATTTCCCACTCATATTTGATCCATTGTCATAGCCTTGTCCTCTCACATTATCAATATCAAGCTTAAGTTTTTGCAACACCGTTTGCAACTCTTCAAAAAGTCCTTGTCCTGTTGTATCATTCACAATCAAAAATTCCAAAAAGAATTCTTCAACCTTTATTGGATTAGTAGAGACGTCCACACATCTTACTATCAAGCTCATTTGTTCTTGGTTGCTAGCATCTGGAGTACAATCCAGAATCACAGAAAAATATTTAGCTTCTTCAATCTTTTTAATGATTGCACTTTTGAGTTCAGAAGCTAACAAAAGTATCAATTCATTTTGAATCTTATGACTAAGATAATGATAATGAGTCTCTTTATCATCCATACGTCGAAGATGCTCCTTCATAATTGGATCCCACTCCGCAATCATTTCCACTTGGCCCATAAAATTTCCATTGTTAATATCATGGATCTTCTCATTACTTCCACGAAAAGCCAAACTATATTTTCCAAGATATTTCACAATTGAAATTAATCTTTTTAATAGGTTCCTCCAATGCTCTTTCTCTTTCTTGATTCGGTTTTGAACAACTCCATCAATTGTTTTATTTTTCTGCAATCTAATACGAAAATCAATCCAAGTGCTCATATGATTGATATGTTCAATACTTGTCTCATGCTCTTTAAGTCTGCCACTAAGATGTATCCAATCTTTAGATCCCTCATTTGCTAACTGACTTTTTTGTGGCCCTTTTTTAAATAACTTACAACAAAAACAAAATACTTTGTTAAGATCCTTTGAATACACTAGCCAATCTCTATCATGTTGCTCTCCATTTGGCAAATGACGAGTGTAAAATGTTGAAGAGAAACGTCTATGTAAATGATCTTTAGGACCTTTTCTTATTAATAGCTCTCTTACAGGACCTTTTTCCACTAATAGGTCACGGAATTTGGGATCAATATTATCCCAATTTCTTGGATCATAAATATCCAATGGAATGGACTGGCTTGGTTCTTCATTGAATAAATCAGTGACGTTCTCATTGTTATCATTTTGTATGTCTAGATCTTCAACATCTTCACTCTGATCATCAATATCAGCATTTTCATTATCATCATTCTCATTCTGCTAAGCATTACCCACACATTCATCCATATTGTTTTCAATATCTTGCAATTTCTCAACATCATCTTGTTGTTGTTCATTGGAAATATGTTCATCAATTGTAGCATGTGATTCTTTAACAATGAATCTATCAAGAGCTCCTCTTTGAGATTGAGTCAATTCCTCGATTTTTCTTTTTCTAAGTCTTTTTGTATATCCAGAAACGTATTTTCTAGTAGGTGGCATGTTTAGATTACAAAGAAAAATTCCAAAACCCTATAACCTGGAAGAAAACCCCAGCAAGAAATAGATAAATATTTCTACAAACTATATTCTCATATAACCAATCATCAACATGATAATAATTTAATAAAATAAGTCATGTAATATATAGAATAGATTGAAATTCAGATACATACCTGAATTTGAATTGAGATTTGAATCTGAATATTTGATTTTGAGTGGTCTTTATGAATTTAGGAATTAGGGTTCTCTCTTTTTGGTGTTGAAATTCCTGAAATTGAAAGAATAACAAAAATTGTCAGAGAATTGAAAAAAGAACCAAAGAGAGATTGATGAATGATGATGATTACTTACCAGAAAATCAGACTTTCAGAGAAAGAAAAAGCTATGAAGTTTTTCTTGTTTTGTTTTGAATGAAGAAAGACTTTCCTGGAGTTGAGAGGAGAAACCTTTTTTAATTTTTCGGGGGGATATATAAACTCCCGTAGTTGAGTTCGAATATTTCCTATGAAAGGCCTTCGATGTTTCCTGTTGTTAATTAAAAGGCTTTCTGTTTTTATTTTTATAATGTAAAAATAATATAAAAAAAGGCTAATAGATTGACTTCAGCAGGAATCGAACGCTGGCCCTTCTGTTATATGGACATGCGCTCCATCCAACCTCGCCAGACATGCTCTTGTGCAAATGCATAGCACTCCATACTATATATACAATTCTTATAATATATATATATAAAGAAATTTTTTTTCCGGGGCCCTTAAAAATCGGGAGGCCCTGTGCGGTGGCGCCACTTGCACCACCCCAGGGCCGCCCCTCGCAGAAGGTAAGGTTTGCCGATCAATTGAAGGAAAGTGTAAGACTTGTCCTTCAAGAAGAGACTTTGAAAATGGAGGCTAGATCAAGGGAAGAGAGTTTAAAGATGGAGGCTAGGCCAAGCAATTGGTAGAAGCTGAAAGGGAAAATTTGCTGAGTCAGCTTTCCAAACTCATCCCCAATTTTGATCCAAGCGTGCTGAAATTGAATACAATGTCCCAAATCCAAGGGCAAAGTCCCAAAAATCCAATGTTCGGACAAAGCAAGCTGCTCTGGGGCACTTGATGTTAGAGCCCTACAATTTGAGGAGGATAGTGCAAAGAATGGGGAAAAGCATGAAGAAATGGTAACGTCTTTGAACTTTGAATTCTCTGTTTCTCTGTTTATATTTACCGCCGTGTTAAAGTTATACCACGACGCTTTTTTATTAAACCGTCATTTTATGTCATTTAGACGTCTGTAAGTATTACATGCCGTCTTCTGTTAATTTTTACCACGACGATTTATTTATTTGTTTTTAATTTTTGTACAATGTCATTTATATATTTCTTTATTTTTTAAAACAGAAATCCGGAGAAGTGGAAAAGAGAGTAGAAGGAAAGATACTTGAGATAGTGGAACAGGTAAATTCTCAATATCGTCGTAATAAATTAATTACCACGACGTTTATTATTTAACGTCGTTTAATGAATTTTACACGTCTGTAATTATTACATACCGTCGTTTGTGATTTATTACCACGACGGTTTAATTTAATTTTTTACTTTTTGTACAATGTCATATATATTTCTTTATTTCTTATAACAGAAATCAGGTGATGTAGAAAAGACAGTACAAAAGATAGAAGAAAAGAAAGATGAAAATGTAAATTCTCATAACTTTGCCTTTTCCATTTGTTTTTCAATTTTCAGACTTCTATATTTTCTTTAAACCGTCGTTTGTTTTAAATTTCCACTGCAGTTTTTATTTAATTGAATGTTTAAATTGTTGTAAAAGCTTATATACCGTCCTAGTATATGAAATACCACGACGTTTATTACTTAGCGTCGTTTAATTAAATATAGACGTCTGTAATTCTTAAATATCGTCGTTTGTTATTCAGGTACCACGACGGTTTAATTAACTTAAGACGACGGTTTCTTATTTAAACCGTCGTATTTATTTATTTACCACGTCACTTTATGTTGCTTTATTTCTTCAAACAGGATGTTGAAGTACCAGATTATTCAAAGATGGAGTTGACATAATCATATGTTTGTTTGTCGATGTGATATCATGGTAATTAGAAAGTGAGCATTCAATCCAAAATCAATTGATAATGGTTTCTTTTCTTTTTCCTTTTTTTTTTGCCAATCGTTGAGGGGGAAGGGAGAACACACACACGACATGCCTAGGGATCAAACCTCTATCAATTAAACGACCTAGGTCCAATATTTGTAAGCTCTTTATACTATGTTTCCATGTCCAATGTGAGACAACAACCTTCAACCTCGTTATTGGTGGTCTAAAGGCAATGAAAAAGGTATTTATTGCAAGACCTAGATGGCTCTGAGCAAGCACAAAACCGAAGGAAGTCTCAGTGTTCGAGAACTTGTCTGCTTTAATCAAGCTTTGCTTGCCAAACAAGTGTGGCGTCTTTCTGGAATTTCCTAATTCCCTAATTGCACGGATGTTTAAAGCTCAATATTTTCAAGAGTATGATTTTCTACATGCTCAAGGGGTTTCAGCACCTTCTTTTGCCTGGAAGTCGATATTATGGGGCTGTGAACTCTTCTCCTGTGGTCTTAATTAACTTAAGACGACGGTTTTTTATTTAAACCGTCGTATTTATTTATTTACCATGTCACTTTATGTTGCTTTATTTCTTCAAACAAGATGCTGAAGTACCAGATTATTCAAAGATGGAGTTGCCATCTTCTTTACAATCCCTTTGTAGTTATGTTGAATCGACACTAAAGCCTCTAGAGAAGGCTATGTCCTTTACAATTGAGAAGGAGGTGTTTGGCTTAGAACGTAATACCTTCGTCTTGCATGAAGATATTACCCAATTTGCTGGCATGGAGGAAATTGGGGCTCCTGTAGTTGCAATCTATATGAGGTTTGTCCTTATCAAATTTTCATTTGACAATGTTGAAAAAAAAAAAAACACTCATGGTTTCAATTCATATATTTAGGTGCCTATTTGATCATTTGAAAGCTGCAAATATGGTGAATATGGTTGGCTTTATAGACCCTGCTCTAGTTAGTGCCGACGCTGGTTCATTAACTGAAAGATCACGTAATCGGAGCCAGTTCGTCTTCAAAAAACAGATGGTGAACAGATTTTCATGATGCCTTACAATCCAGGGTTAGTCTCCAAACAAAAAACATGATTTTTTTTGTATGATGCTCTGCATATAACACTATTTAACCTTTATATTTTTTTTGTGCAGCCGTCATTGGGTCTTGATCATTGTGAGAGCAAAGAAGGAGACCGTCTATTTTCTGGATCCACTGCCTGGAAATCGAGTGGTGGATGAGGACGGGAAAAACATAGTGAACAGTGCTATAAAAATGTATAATTCACACATAGGCAGAGTAGGCCGTAAAACACCTCTTTGGAAAACTCTGCCCGGCACTCCAAAGCAACCAAGCAGTGTGGAATGCGGGTATTATGTGATGGGTTTAGGGATAATAATCTTTGTTTATGGACTGCAGTTTGCCAAGGGAAAGGATCAAGCGCCATATCCCCAATCTGCCATTGAAGAAGTTAGGAAAGAATGGGCAGAGTTTGTTTGTGTTCATATGGAGTAGAGGAATTTTAGCATACTTAAACATTTTTATATAATGTACAAATTTTGTTAGAATTAGACAAGTTTTTGTACAAAATTAGTAGAGGAATTGTGCAAATTTTATGTATAATGTACATTCTTTTTTTCCCTATGAATTTCAAATAGGTTTTCATTATTTTTGACTAAACGAAATTGTGTGACCGACATGTAATCACACTTGCAACGACATAATTATATAGAATACCGTCGTCTTTATATATTTCAAAATTCAAAATATTCATAATAAATTTAGAATATAACCAAATTTGTTGAGGTTTTCATGTTGTAAAAAACCGTAGTTTTTTTCAAGAAGACGGTGTACACACATAACAACGTCACAGTTTTTTAAAAAGCGACGTCAAATGTTGTTAAAACGACGCTCTTGGTTCTATAGACGACGTTGTTTTCTTGATATTAGACGGCGTAAAGTTAAGAGTTTCGGTCGTGGAAAATGTTTTGTACGTCTTTTCTATGTAAAAATGGTCATGGTTTGAACTTTAAACGACGTCTTTGTTTAAAATTAAGTCATTTATTATTATTTAAGACGTCGCTAATTTATTAACGCCGACGTGGTTTGTGGGTTTTTATTAATAATATTTTATTCTATTTAATTCAAAATATTCATAATAAATTTAAAATAAATCCAAAAAATACAACGTCAACTCCTATGAAGTCATTGCGGTATTTTCTTCCCACTTAGCTTTAAAAAATTAAGTTTGAGTTATACAAATTTAAAATTACCACCAAAAAGCAAAATGGATTCATGAGTCACAACATCACTTATACTTTAATGGTTTAGGGTTTAGGGTTTAGGGGGACAAAGGTTTATTTTTGGGGTTTAGTGTTTGTGGTTAATATATATTAGGCCGTAAACCCATAAACCCTTTTCTATAATTATTTAAAAATATATATATATATATATATATATAATTTAGGGTTTATATTTTATGGTTTATGGTTTAGGGTTTAGGGTTTAGGGTATAGATGTAATAAATATCATATTTAACGACGGTTTTATTGTTTTCCGTCGATGATTTACGAAGAGCGCATTTCTAAACCCTATTATCTTTAAAATGACGTTGTACATACATAACAACGTCATATTGTTTTAAAAAGTGACATGAATTATTTTTCAAACGACGCTATTGATTGAATAGACGACGTTATTTTCTTGACATTAGACGGCGTTAAGTTAAGAATTTCGGTCGTGGAAAATGTTTTGTACGTCGTTTTTTGTGTAAAAATGGTCATGGTTTGAACTTTAAACGACGTCTTTATTTAAAATTAAGTCGTTTATTATTATTTAAGACGTCGCTAATTTATTAACGCCGACGTGGTTTTGGGTTTTTATTAATAATATTTTATTCTATTTAATTTGAAATATTCATAATAAATTTAAAATAAATCCAAAAAATGCAACGTCAACTCCTATGAAGTCATTGCGATATTTTCTTCCCACTTAGCTTTAAAAAATTAAGTTTGAGTTATACAAATTTAAAATTACCACCAAAAAGCAAAATGGATTCATGAGTCACAACATCGCTTGGACTTCAATGGTTTAGGGTTTAGGGTTTAGGGGGACAAAGGTTTATTTTTGGGGTTTAGTGTTTGTGGTTAATATATATTAGGCCGTAAACCCATAAACCCTTTTCTATAATTATTTAAAAATATATATATAATTTAGGGTTTATATTTTATGGTTTAGGGTTTAGGGTTTAGGGTATAGATGTACAACGACGTCATTTTTAAATAAACGTCATGTTCATGTTGAACTTTTAACGACGATAGTTTTTTTGTTTCCGTCGATGTTTTTAAAAGCGCGCTTTCTAAAAATTTCACCTCGACCTAAAATTTTCAGATTTCGCTCTAACTTTTATACTTGTAACCCTGAACCAAGTTGGCCATAGTCTGTGTCCTAAAACATTTCGCTCCGCTCTCTCACTTCAACTCTAATTCAAAGTTTGGGCTCTCCGTCGAATCCAAGTTGGCCATAATCTGTGAGCTCTGCCTACCTGTAAGTACAAACCCTAATCTCATGCTTGTAAATTCATTGAATGATATTCAGTTATGTGGTAAAGGATTTTGTGATTTTTTAATGTTGTCGACGATATGGGTTAATGGATTTAATGTTTAATGTTTTCATGAATCGGGAATGGATTTAATGTTGTCGGATCTTTGAATCACTCTCTGTTATTATGAATCGGGAATGGATTTAATGTTTTCATGCTTAGTATATGTTGGTTTCGTTCTTAGTATACGTGTTCTTAATACCCTACATAAAAATTAATGTATATGTTGGGTTCTAAATATATTTTGGGTTCTTGAAAATAAACTGGGATTTTGATATCTTTTTTTATACATACGACGACGGAAAAACCTTCGTCTGTAAATATATACCACGACGCTTATTTTAACTACCGTCGTGGTTTAAGTTCGCTGGCGTCTGTTTCTTGCTAGCATTAGATGACGTATTTTTAAAACCCGTCGTCTATATATGTGTAATACGTCTGTTGTTGTTTAAAAACCGTCGTCTGTTTACTTTATTATTTTCTATTAAGACCTTATATAATCTGCTATAGTGATGTTGTGTAGATTTAGCTGCACCAAAATGGATTCAGCTGCATCCTCAACTTGTGATACTCGCAAGTGCACGAGCCGTTCGGTAGTATAGCATATGTAAGTGCGAGGTCGATTCCACAGGGATTGGTGATTGAATGATCCAATTCAATTTTCCTACACAAAACAGAAATGAAAACAAAAGAAGCAAAAAGGTTTTGTACACATTTGAGAACTTGAGAATTTGGAAGAGAAGGTGTTTGGGAAGCTTTGAGGATGTTTGAAAGAGAAGAGAGATGTGTTTGAGAACTTGGAGGATGTTGAGAACTTGGAGAATGTTAAAGAGAATGGAGAAGTGTTTGAGAACATTGGGAAGTTGATGAAGGAAGGGAGAGAAAGTGTTTGTGAAGTGTTTTGAGAGCATGGGAAAGTTGGAAGAGAAAGGAAGGTAAGTGTTTGAGAGCTTTAGAGAGGGGAGAAGTGTTTGAGAGATTTGGAGAAGATGGAGACTTTTGGAGAAGAAAGGAAAGTGGTGTTTGGGAACTTTGTGAATTTTGGAAGAAAGTGTTTGAGAACATGGGAAATGTTTTAGAGCATGGAGAACTTTGAAAGAGAATAGAGAAGTGTTTGGAGAATTTAGAAGAAGAAAGAAAAATGCTTGAGATTTATAGTACTACGATCTTGTTACAACAATTGAGAACTACAAAAGAGAAACTAAGAGAATTTGAGGGAGAGAAGGGAAGGGAGCTCTAGAGAAGTGTTTGAGAGCTCCCCCCCTTGGGGTGTGATTACAAGCTTAGAGAACTTCCCTATTTATAGGCCTAGGGGAAGTGAAAATCTGAATTATACAATAGAGTTCACTAACCACACTCACTTCACCAACTTACAACACTTAATTCACCTAACACACTATTGCATTTGAAAACAATTCTTCTTGTCATTAAGCTTAGTGTTGCATCATCCACTTCAACTTCAATTAATTCATTTGGCTGCTGCAAAATTCCACTCAATTATAGGAATTGAATATGCTTCACCTAACTTCCCCACAATCAATAACACCTCATGCATATGTCATGCATGACAATGCATTGCAGCCAGCTTGTGGGCTCGTTTTGGGCTTGTGGCTTCATTCTGAAAAATCTGGAAAAATATGAATCTTGAAGCTCTTTGTCTTATCTTTCCAAGCATATGCAGCCCAGCTCAAGGAAAAATCGGAAAGGCCTTCAAATGTGATTTTTGGCCCAGTAACGCAGATGCTGCCGAATTTGACCTTAAGTTGCCAAAACATGTATAACTTTCTCTACAAGACTCGGAATCATGAACCGTAAAATTTTACAGAAAATAGACTTCTGTAGCTTTCCAATGATGTATGGCTCATTATCTGGTTCTTCTTGAGCAAGTACAGTCCAATCCGCGAAGTTGGTTGATCTGCAGACACCATTTTGAGCTAACTTGTCTCCAAAATGCAATTAGTGAGTCTCAAGCTTATTACACTGAAACAAACCCAAAACTTATTAAAAACACAAGTTTAACTCAAAAACATAACTAAATCATAAGTTAGAAGGGTACAAAATGATATGTAAATATGCATCGATCAAGTGATAGTCATTGCTTGTCTTTTCACCTTATTATAGATAATAGGATATAGTGTCCAAGATGGATAAGTCATGGATGCACTCGGATAGAAGATCGAAGGCATATGAGTTAGGGGTGGAAGCATTTTTGCAATTTTCTGTAGAAAATCTTCTAACTACAATGCATATCTGTTGTCCATGTGTTAAATGCGCGAATTCGAAATTGTTTGGGGTTGGAATTATAAGGGATCACTTATACTTTAATGGAGTTGACCAAAGCTATAAGAATTGGACATTTCATGGAGAACCTTGGGAACCAACTACTAATGCTAGTAGAAATGTTGAAGAAGATGATGACTATAGTAGGTACAGTTTTGTGTTGAAGAAATAGAGATGGATGATAATGATTTTGGTGATTTTGGATCCGATCCTTATGAGTTTGCTAATGTGATCGGGGATGGAGATCAACCATTGTACCCTGGTTGTAGAAAGTACACCAAGTTATCAGCATTAGTGAAGTTGTATAATTTGAAGGCAAAACATGGGATGAGTGATGTATGTTTTCCAGAATTATTGATACTTCAGGGCGAGTTGCTTCCAGAAGGAAATACAATACCAGCCTCTATGTATGAGGCAAAAAAGACTTTGTGTGCATTGGGGCTGCGTTATGAGAAAATCCACGCATGCCCAATGATTGCATCTTGTATAGGAAGGAGTATGCAGATTCAGCTAATTGTCCTACTTGTGGTATCTCAAGGTGGAAGGAAACCAAAGATGGGTTCTTGAAAGAGGGTGTGGCAGCGAAGGTGGTATGGTATTTTCCTCCAATTCCAAGATTTAAAAGGATGTTCCAATCACATGAGACAGCAAAGAATTTGACTTGGCATGCTGCTAGAAAATCAATTGATGGTCAGATGTCTCATCCGGTGGATTCCCCGTCTTGGAAACTTGTTGATGATAAATGGCCCGAGTTTGGTAATGAGCCAAGAAACTTGAGATTGGCTCTTTCATCTGATGGATTCAATCCCACAGTTCTCTAAGTAGCAGGGATATAGTTGCTGGCCAGTTTATCTTAGTTACATATTGTTAAGCTCATAATTTCATACATATACGTACCCTATTTACTTACTTCTTTTGCTTAGTTTCTTAGAATTTTGAGTTATTTGCCTCTCTTTGTGTGTTTTGTAGGCCAATAGAGCAAGAGAGCATAATTCATGCAATTAAAGCATGTTAAGGCCAATGAAGCAATATGGTGCAAAAACGTGCAAGAACTGGAGATTGAGGTAGACGTTCATTTCAGCGTTATCTTCTTCATCCGAGCTTGGATTGGGCCAATACTTGTGTGGTTGGATCAGAGACATTCTGAACTTCACAATGGACATCTTAAAGTTGTCATTTGATTCAGCCAAGCCCAATTCGTAAGCCCTTGAAGCTGCACATCATGCTGACCTAAGGATGAGCTGATGGATGCTTGGTCATGCTGACATAATGATGAGCTATGGCTCCTGGTGGGATTTGTTGGTGAAGTGCAACAACCATTTCTGATTATCTAATGAAAGTGTGTTAGGTGAAATTTGTGTGGTTGGTGAACTTAATTGTATAATCTGATTCACCTAACCCTTGTGCCTATAAATAGGGAGTCTCTAGAGAGCTTAGAGAGCCAGAATTTCATTCCATAATTTACACTTCCATTGTACACAAAGAGAGGGAAAGTTGAGAGTCACAAAGGGAGAGAAGGGAGAAGGCAGCAGCTGGGAGGCTTTGGCCTCCTGGCAGCCATGGAGATGAATCTTTTCAATCTCTAGCATGTTGTCCTTATCTTCTTCTCCTCCCTTTGACTTTTATTTTCTTCTTGTATTTCATTTGTTTTACTTTGTTTTTCTGTTATTAGTTTTAATAAACATCTTGCTAGTCTTGTATCATGGTTTGAGTTTATAAAGTTTGATTTCATTCATGAATTCTTCTTCACTAATTTAATGGAGCTGTTTTTGCATCCCTTGATTGATCACCTGAGGTTTTATGCATTTTGCCCTTGTTGGGAAGGTTTGGGGATCATCTTCATTCCATCCATTAGCAACTCATGTGATTTGGTTTCTAGGTCTCCTAATGTAAACACCATGCTTGGGGTCCTTGTGATGTTCAATGCAATTTGATCCAAACACCATGGACTTATTTGTGAGCATCTTCATGAGTAAATCAATTTGTTTACTTGCTGCCATAACATGATTAGAACAATTAGGGTGGATTCTAAAACAACACCATCTTGTCTTAGTTACTTTCTTCTTGTTTTGTTTCTTTTGTTTTCATTTCTGTTTTGTGTAGGAAAACTGAGTTGGATCATTCAATCACCAATCCCTGTGGAATCGACCTCGCACTTACATATGCTAAACTACCAATGGCTCGTGCACTTGCGAGTATCACAAGTTGAGGATGCAGCTGAATCCATTTTGGTGCAGCTTAATCTACGCAAAAAGCTTCAAGGGCTTACGAATTGGGCTTGGCTGAATCAAATGACAACTTTAAGATGTCCATTGTGAAGTTCAGAATGTCTCTGATCCAACCACACAAGTATTGGCCCAATCCAAGCTCGGATGAAGAAGATAACGCTGAAATGAACGTCTACCTCAGTCTCCAGTTCTTGCACGTTTTTGCACCATATTGCTTCATTGGCCTTAACATGCTTTAATTGCATGAATTATGCTCTCTTGCTCTATTGGCCTACAAAACATATGTTAAACCCTCAGGAGACACAACTCCTCCTACTAGGGATGCCTAGAGGTTTAAAGGCTTGTTGCATACGCTCAATGCAATCGAGTTACCTACGAAAGTGGTCTAGTTAACTTCTTGTTTTGTTTTTGTTTTTCTTTTGTTTTGCTCGAGGACTAGCAAAATCTAAGTTTGGGGGTGTGTTAAGCTCATAATTTCATACATATACGTACCCTATTTACTTACTTCTTTTGCTTAGTTTCTTAGAATTTTGAGATATTTGCCTCTCTTTGTGTGTTTTGTAGGCTAATAGGGCAAGAGAGCATAATTCATGCAATTCAAGCATGTTAAGGCTAATGAAGCAATATGGTGCAAAACGTGCAAGAACTAGAGACTGAGGTAGACGTTCATTTCAGCGTTATCTTCTTCATCCGAGCTTGGATTGGGCCAATACTTGTGTGGTTGGAGCAGAGACATTCTGAACTTCACAATGGACATCTTAAAGTTGTCATTTGATTCAGCCAAGCCCAATTCGTAAGCCCTTGAAGCTGCACATCATGCTGACCTAAGGATGAGCTGATGGATGCTTGGTCATGCTGACATAATGATGAGCTATGGCTGCTGGTGGGATTTGTTGGTGAAGTGCAACAACCATTTCTGATTATCTAATGCAAGTGTGTTAGGTGAAATTTGTGTGGTTGGTGAACTTAATTGTATAATCTGATTCACCTAACCCTTGTGCCTATAAATAGGGAGTCTCTAGAGAGCTTAGAGGGCCAGAATTTCATTCCATAATTTACACTTCCATTGTACACAAAGAGAGGGAGAGTTGAGAGTCACAAAGGGAGAGAAGGGAGAAGGCAGCAGCTGGGAGGCTTTGGCCTCCTGGCAGCCATGAAGATGATTCTTTTCCATCTCTAGCATGCTGTCCATATCTTCTTCTCCTCCCTTTGTCTTTTATTTTCTTCTTGTATTTCATTTGTTTTACTTTGTTTTTCTGTTATTAGTTTTAATAAACATCTTGCTAGTCTTGTATCATGGTTTGAGCTTATAAAGTTTGATTTCATTCATGAATTCTTCTTCACTAATTTAATGGAGCTGTTTTTGCATCCTTTGATTGATCACCTGAGGTTTTATGCATTTTGCTCTTGTTGGGAAGGGTTGGGGATCATCTTCATTCCGTCCATTAGCAACTTATGTGATTTGGTTTCTAGGTCTCCTAATGTAAAAACCATGCTTGGGGTCCTTGTGATGTTCAATACAATTTGATCCAAACCCCATGGACTTATTTGTGAGCATCTTCATGAGTGAATCAATTTGTTTACTTGCTGCCTTAAGATGATTAGAACAATTAGGGTGGATTCTAAAACCTCACCATCTTGTCTTAGTTCTTTTCTTTCTTCTTGTTTTGTTTCTCTTGTCTCCATTTCTGTTTTGTGTAAGAAAACTGAGTTGGATCATTCAATCATCAATCCCTGTGGAATCGAACCTCGCACTTACATATGCTAAACTACCAAAGGGTCGTGCACTTGCGAGTATCACAAGTTGAGGATGTAGCTGAATCCATTTTGGTGCAGCTAAATCTACGCAACAAGTTTTGGCGCCGTTGCCGGGGATTTGTAACATTGCTTGATTCTATTTGGTTTTCCTACTTTATTTTTTTTTATAACTAGACAGTTTCATCTTTTAAAGTTAATGAGGATAATTGATAAGTTGTGTTTGTAGTCTAACGGACAAAGACAATTGCCTGACAAGCAAGAGAACTGGGTTTGAGTCCCAGCTTACACAACACCAAAGAAAGGGTTCAAGTAGCATGTTCATTATTTCTAGTTTCTGGTTTCATTCACTTGTTCTTAATTAAATATCTTGTTCAAGTTTACATAAACACCATATGACTCTTGGACCGATTAGTGAATGGATGGGTAGATATTGAAGACAAACACCATGTTTAAATTCTACTTGGTTCTTTATTGTTCTTCTTATTCTTAATGGGTTTGGAATTTGTGTTTAGACTAAACACCATAGCTAAATACTTATTATTCTGAATACTTGATTACAACCACACACCAAATGGATAATCATATTTGAGAAAGAACGAACTCCATAAGCTAGTTTGATTTACTTTGATGCTTGTTACTTTGAAGCATGGAATTAGATGTTTGTGGTGAAGTTGAATCCCTAATCTTGATGTTTTAGTTTAGTTTATCCTTTTCATTTATGTTATGGTTTCCTAATCCAACAAATTTGAAATTTTGTTTCAAGTTTCCTTGTCTTTCTTTAAGCATTTCTGAAGTAGCTCAATAAGAAAGAGGGAGAGAGAGGAGACAACCCAATCCATAGAAACATGGAGTATGGAGTAGCGGAGAAGTCGACCTCCAGCTGCTATGGTCAACCACTCTCCAGCTAATCACTTCAAAGGGAGCATTCCTATCATATCTCTTTCATTCGTATAATAACTGCTACTCATACTTAGTTTTTTCTCATTTTCTGTTTTGCTTTTGTTAGGGTTTTCTTTTCCTTGATGTGGGAGAAACATGATGAGCAGCTGGCCCAGATACTCAAAGAAGAACATGTGCTGCCATACTATGTGCATTACCCTCTCATTGTCTTCAAGGGGAAGTTCTAAACTCTCTTTCTTTTATTTCTTTCATTTCATTCCTTTACCCTTGATTTTATGTGCATTGCATGCTTTACATGGATTCAAACATTGAGGACAATGCTTCATTTAACTTTGGGGGGTGCAGGAAGTTTTTTTTTAGTTTTTTTAAGTTTTTGTGTGTGTCTGAAAACGTAGGCTTCTCCATTGCTAAAATTTTTATTTTCTGCTACTGTTTTGAAAGTTTGGTCAGCGTTGTGTTCTTCATTTTTTCATGTTGAATCCAACGACATAAAGAACGTTAAAATTGACCAAGTGGTTTGAAAGTTACATGTCAAACCAGATTATATGTTGAAATTGAGCAAAACAGCAATTTGAAACCTCACGTTTTTCTTTTATGTTTCTTTTCTTTGAGTCATTTTCAGTTTTCCTTCCCACACTAATGATAAATCTTGAGTCTAACTTCTAATATGGCTCTTAGGAATTTGATAAACATTGTGTTAGGTCTGAATCTTATTCTTTTGCTAACTAAGTCTCACATAATTATGCTTGAGCTTTCTATGCACTTTAGCCATGACTATACAACTCTTGCATGTCTTACCCAATTGTATGCATTTTTGCTTGTGTGATTCACTGGAATGTTAAGTTATAACTAAGATATGATTTAGGCCATCTTTGTTAAGCCTCTTTCTTTTTCCTCCATCAACCCATACAATACATATTCCATTGTAAACCCTTTTGTGCCGAAACACTTAGCCATTTCTTTCTATCACCTTATCATCCATTAAACATCCTACCATCTAAGGGACTTGTAGAGCGTGTTTGTATTTCAGATTGTAATGCATTCAAGGCAACAAATGAGCTGAAAAAAAAAATTTAAGAAAAAGAGAAAAGAAGTGTGGCCAATGTAGTCACGACCCTAGGGTGATATAAGGATAAATCAAGGTGGTCTAGGGTGAAGAGCCGCAAAATTGGGCCAAATATTGTACAAAGTGTGTAAACGTCAAAATCAAATTGTGAAGTGATTCAATTGCAAAATCTGGTGTTGTGAGCTTTTCAATTTCTGTGCCTTACATTTCAAATGTCCATCATCTTGTTTACATGACATGCTCTACTTTGTTCCTTAGACTTTGTGTTTTCATATCCATTGTTTGTCTAACTATTACCATAACCCCATTACATCCATAAGTAAAGTCCTACTGATCTTGGTTTAGCTTGGCAAACTTGTGCTCATTCTTGCAGGAATTCATATCGTTGTTTGAGAAGCATGAGTTGTATCTTCATGGCTACTTCACACACACACCTTCAGCATGATTTTTGTGAGATTGTGGTAGCACTTGAATAATGTTTAGAACTTCCTTAGTGCTTGTTTTGTTCCTTGTTGAGCCATGTCTATGAAGTTTAACATTTTTGACCGGTTGGAAGGTTAACGTCTTTGTTTTTGTTTTTCTTTTGTTTTGCTCGAGGACTAGCAAAACTAAGTTTGGGGGTGTGTTAAGCTCATAATTTCATACATATACGTACCCTATTTACTTACTTCTTTTGTTTAGTTTCTTAGAATTTTGAGTTATTTGCCTCTCTTTGTGTGTTTTGTAGGCCAATAGAGCAAGAGAACATAATTCATGCAATTCAAGCATGTTAAGGCTAATGAAGCAATATGGTGCAAAAACGTGCAAGAACTGGAGACTGAGGTAGACGTTCATTTCAGCGTTATCTTATTCATCCGAGCTTGGATTGGGCCAATACTTGTGTGGTTGGATCAGAGACATTCTGAACTTCACAATGGACATCTTAAAGTTGTCATTTGATTCAGCCAAGCCCAATTCGTAAGCCCTTGAAGCTGCACATCATGCTGACCTAAGGATGAGCTGATGGATGCTTGGTCATGCTGACATAATGATGAGCTATGGCTGCTGGTGGGATTTGTTGGTGAAGTGCAACAACCATTTCTGATTATCTAATGCAAGTGTGTTAGGTGAAATTTGTGTGGTTGGTGAACTTAATTGTATAATCTGATTCACCTAACCCTTGTGCCTATAAATAGGGAGTCTCTAGAGAGCTTAGAGGGCCAGAATTTCATTCCATAATTTACACTTCCATTGTACACAAAGAGAGGGAAAGTTGAGAGTCACAAAGGGAGAGAAGGGAGAAGGCAGCAGCTGGGAGGCTTTGGCCTCCTGGCAGTCATGGAGATGATTCTTTTCCATCTCTAGCATGTTGTCCTTATCTTCTTCTCCTCCCTTTGTCTTTTATTTTCTTCTTGTATTTTCTTTGTTTGTCTGTTTTTAGTGTAATAAACATCTTGCTAGTCTTGTATCATGGTTTGAGTTTATAAAGTTTGATTTCATTCATGAATTCTTCTTCACTGTTTTAATGGAGCTGTTTTGCATCCATTGACTGATCACCTAAGGTTTTATGCGTTATACTCTTGTTGGGAAGGTTTGGGGATCATCTTCATTCCATCCATTAGCAACTTATGTGATTTGGTTTCTAGGTCTCCTAATGTAAACACCATGCTTGGGGTCCTTGTGATGTTCAATACAATTTGATCCAAACACCATGGACTTATTTGTGAGCATCTTCATGAGTGAATCAATTTGTTTACTTGCTGCCACAACATGATTAGAACAATTAGGGTGGATTCTAAAACCTCACCATCTTGTCTTAGTTCTTTTCTTTCTTCTTGTTTTGTTTCTTTTGTTTTCATTTATGTTTTGTGTAGGAAAACTGAATTGGATTATTCAATCACCAATCCCTGTGGAATCGAACTCGCACTTACATATGCTAAACTACCAACGGCTCGTGCACTTGCGAGTATCACAATGCTCTTGTTGGGAAGGTTTGGGGATCATCTTCATTCCATCCCTTAGCAACTTATGTGATTTGGTTTCTAGGTCTCCTAATGTAAACACCATGCTTGGGGTCCTTGTGATGTTCAATACAATTTGATCCAAACACCATGGACTTATTTGTGAGCATCTTCATGAGTGAATCAATTTGTTTACTTGCTGCCATAACATGATTAGAACAATTAGGGTGGATTCTAAAACCTCACCATCTTGTCTTAGTTCTTTTCTTTCTTCTTGTTTTGTTTCTCTTGTTTTCATTTATGTTTTGTGTAGGAAAACTGAATTGGATTATTCAATCACCAATCCCTGTGGAATCGACCTCGCACTTACATATGCTAAACTACCAACGGCTCGTGCACTTGCGAGTATCACAAGTTGAGGATGCAGTTGAATCCATTTTGGTGCAGCTAAATCTACGCAACAAATTTTGGCGCCGTTCGCGGGATCGGTAACATTGCTTGATTCTATTTGGTTTTCCTACTTTTTATTTATTTTTATCTTTTTTATAACTCGATAGTTTCATGTTTTAAAGTTAATGAGGTTAATTGATAAGTTGTGTTTGTAGTCCAACGGACAATGACAATTGCCTGACAAGCAAGAGAACTGGGTTTGAGTCCCAGCTTACACAACACAAAAAGAAAGGGTTCAAGTAGCATGTTGATTATTTCTGGTTTATGGTTTCATTCACTTGCTCTTAATTAAATATCTTGTTCAAGTTTACATAAACACCATATGACTCTTGGACTGATTAGTGAATGAATGGGTAGATATTGAAGACAAACACCATGTTTAATTTCTACTTGGTTCTTTATTGTTCTTCTTGTTCTTATTGGGTTTGGAATTTGTATTTAGACTAAACACCATAGCTAAATACTTGTTCTGAATACTTGATTACAACCACACACCGAATGGATAATCATATTTGAGAAAGAACGAACTCCATAATCTAGTTTGATTTACTTTGATGCTTGTTACTTTGAAGCATGGAATTAGATGTTTGTGGCGAAGTTGAATCCCTAATCTTGATGTTTTAGTTTTGTTTATCCTTTTCATTTATGTTCTGGTTTCCTAATCAAACAAATCTGAAATTTTGTTTCAAGTTTCCTTATCTTTCTTTAAGCATTTCTGAAGTAGCTCAATAAGAAAGAGGGAGAGAGAGGAGACAACCCAATCCATAAAAACATGGAGTATGCAGGAGCGGAGAAGTCGACCTCCAGCTGCTATGGCCAACCACTCTCCAGCTAATCACTTCAAAGGGAGCATTCCGATCATATCTCTTTCATTTGTATAACAATTGCTACTCATGCTTAGTTTTTTCTCATTTTCTGTTTTGTTTTTGTTAGGGTTTTCTTTTCCTTGATGTGGGAGAAACATGATGAGCAGCTGACCCAAATACTCAAAGAAGAACATGTGCTGCCATACTATGTGCATTTCCCTCTCATTGTCTTCAAGGAGAAGTTCTAAACTCTCTTTCTTTTCTTTCATTTCATTCCTTTACCCTGGTTTCTTGTGCATTGCATGCTTTTCATGGATTCAAACATTGAGGGCAATGCTTCATTTAAGTTTTGGGGTGCTGGAAAGTTTTTAGTTTTTGTGTTTGTGCTTGAAAACGTAGGCTTCTTCATTGCTACAAATATTTATTTTCTGCTACTATTTTGAAAGTTTGGTCCGCGTTGTGTTCTTCATTTTTTCATGTTGAATCAAACGACATAAAGAACATTAAAATTGACCAAGTGGTTTGAAAGTTACATGTCAAAACAGATTAGATGTTGAAATTGAGCAAAACAGCAATTTGAAACCTCTCGTTTTTCTTTTTCAGTTTCTTTTCTTTGAGTCATTTTCAGTTTTCCTTCTCACACCAATGATAAATCTTGAGTCTAACTACTAATATGGCTCTTAGGAATTTGATAAGCATTGTGTTAGGTCTGAATCTTATTCTTTTGCTAGCTAAGTCTCACATAATTATTATTGAGCTTTCTATGCACTTTAGGCATGATTATACAACTCTTGCATGTCTTACCCAATTGTATGCATTTTTGCTTGTGTGATTCACTGGAATGTCAAGTTTATAACTAAGATATGATTTAGGCCATCTTTGTTAAGCCTCTTTCTTTTTCCTCCATCAACCCCTACAATACATATTCCATTGTAAACCCTTTTGTGCCGAAACACTTAGCCATTTCTTTCTATCACCTTATCATTCATTAAACATCCTACCATCTAGGGGACATGTAGAGTATGATTGTATTTGAGATTGTAATGTATTCAAGGCAATAAATGAGCTATAAAAAAAATCAAAAGAAAAAGAGAAAAGAAGTGTGGCCAATGTAGTCACGACCCTAGGGTGATATAAGGAGAAATCAAGGTGATCTAGGGTGAAGAGCCGCAAAATTGGGCCAAATATTATACAAAGTGTGTAAACATCAAAATCAAATTGTGAAGTGATTTAATTGCAAAATCTGGTGTTGTGAGCTTTTCAATTTCTGTGCCTTACATTTCAAACGTCCATGATCTTGTTTACATATTATGCTCTACTTTGTTCCTTAGACTTTGTGTTTTCATATCCATTCTTTGTCTAACTATTACCATAACCCCATTACATCCATAAGTAAAGTCCTACTGATCTTGGTTTAGCTTGGCAAACTTATGCTCATTCTTGCAGGAATTCATATCGTTGTTTGAGAAGCATGAGTTGTATCTTCATGGCTGTTTCACACACACACCTTGAGCATGATTTTTGTGAGATTGTGGTAGCACTTGAATAATGTTTAGAACTTCCTTAGTGCTTGTTTTGTTCCTTGTTGAGCCATGTCTATGAAATTTAACATTTTTGACCGGTTGGAAGGTTAACGTCTTTGTTTTTGTTTTTGTTTTTGTTTTGCTTAAGGACTAACAAATCTATTAAGTTTTCTAACCATTTTGTTTTGTAGAGTCAGTAAAACGTTTGTGGGTATCGTATCTGTTAAACCCTCAGGAGACACAACTCCTCCTACTAGGGATGCCTAGAGGTTTAAAGGATTGTTGCATACGCTCAATGCAATCGAGTTACCTACGAAAGTAGTCTAGTTAACTTCTTGTTTTGTTTTTGTTTGTCTTTTGTTTTGCTCGAGGACTAGTAAAATCTAAGTTTGGGGGTGTGTTAAGCTCATAATTTCATACATATACGTACCCTATTTACTTATTTCTTTTGCTTAGTTTCTTAGAATTTTGGGGGTGTGTTGAGCTATGGCTGCTGATGGGATTTGTTGGTGAAGTGCAACAACCATTTCTGATTATCTAATGCAAGTGTGTTAGATGAAATTTGTGTATAATCTGATTCACCTAACCCTTGTGCCTATAAATAGGGAGTCTCTAGAGAGCTTAGAGGGCCAGAATTTCATTCCATAATTTACACTTCCATTGTACACAAAGAGAGGGAAAGTTGAGATTCACAAAGGGAGAGAAGGGAGAAGGCAGGCAGCTGGGAGGCTTTGGCCTCCTGGCAGCCATGGAGATGAATCTTTTCCATCTCTAGCATGCTGTCCTTATCTTCTTCTCCTCCCATTGTCTTTTATTTTCTTCTTGTATTTTCTTTGTTTTACTTTGTTTTCTGTTATTAGTTGTAATAAACATCTTGCTAGTCTTGTATCATGGTTTGAATTTATAAAGTTTGATTTCATTCATGAATTCTTCTTCAGAGTTTTAATGAAGCTGTTTTGCATCCTTTGGCTGATCACCTAAGGTTTTATGCGTTATGCTCTTGTTGGGAAGGTTTGGGGATCATCTTCATTCCATCCATTAGCAACTTATGTGATTTGGTTTCTAGGTCTCCTAATGTAAACACCATGCTTGGGGTCCTTGTGATGTTCAATCCAATTTGATCCAAACACCATGGACTTATTTGTGAGCATCTTCATGAGTGAATCAATTTGTTTACTTGCTGCCATAACATGATTAGAACAATTAGGGTGGATTCTAAAACCTCACCATCTTGTCTTAGTTCTTTTCTTTCTTCTTGTTTTCTTTCTCTTGTTTTCATTTATGTTTTGTGTAGGAAAACTGAATTGGATTATTCAATCACCAATCCCTGTGGAATCGACCTCGCACTTACATATGCTAAACCACCAACGGCTCGTGCACTTGCGAGTATCACAAGTTGACGATGCAGCTCAATCCATTTTGTAGATTCAGCTGCACCAAAATGGATTCAGCTACAGCCTCAACTTGTGATACTCGCAAGTGCACGAGCCGTTGGTAGTTTAGCATATGTAAGTGCGAGGTCGATTTCACAGGGATTGGTGATTGAATGATCCAACTCAGTTTTCCTACACAAAAAAAAATGAAAACAAGAGAAACAAAACAAGAAGAAAGAAAGTAACTAAGACAAGATGGTGTTGTTTTAGAATCCACCATAATTGTTCTAATCATGTTATGGCAGCAAGTAAACAAATTGATTCACTCATGAAGATGCTCACAAATAAGTCCATGGTGTTTGGATCAAATTGCATTGAACATCACAAGGACCCCAAGCATGGTGTTTACATTAGGAGACCTAGAAACCAAATCACATGAGTTGCTAATGGATGGAATGAAGATGATCCCCAAACCTTCCCAACAAGAGCAAAATGCATAAAACCTCAGGTGATCAATGAAAGGATGCAAAAACAGCTCCATTAAATTAGTGAAGAAGAATTCATGAATGAAATCAAACTTTATAAACTCAAACCATGATACAAGACTAGCAAGATGTTTATTAAAACAAATAACAGAAAAACAAAGTAAAAGAAATGAAATACAAGAAGAAAATAAAAGACAAAGGGAGGAGAAGAAGATAAGGACAACATGCTAGAGATTGAAAAGATTCATCTCCATGGCCGCCAGGAGGCCAAAGCCTCCCAGCTGCTGCCTTCTCCCTTCTCTCCCTTTGTGACTCTCAACTTTCCCTCTCTTTGTGTACAATGGAAGTTTAAATTATGGAATGAAATTCTCTGACTCTCTAAGCTCTCTAAAGACTCCCTATTTATAGGCACAGGGGTTAGGTGAATCAGATTATACAATTAAGTTCACCAACCACACAAATTTCACCTAACACACTTGCATTAGATAATCAGAAATGGTTGTTGCATTTCACCAACAAATCCCACCAGCAGCCCTAGCTCATCAATATGTCAGCATGACCAAGCATCCATCCAGGAAACCAATACCTCATGCCTAGCTCACCAAGACCAAGCATCCATCAGCTCATCCATATGTCAGCATGATGAATTGGGCTTGGCTGAATCTAATGATGACTTTAAGATGTCCATTGTGAAGTTCAGAATGTCTCTGATCCAACCACACAAGTATTGGCCCAATCCAAGCTCGGATGAAGAAGATAACGCTGAAATGAACGTCTACCTCAGTCTCCGAGCTCTTGCACGTTTTTGCACCATATTACTTCATTGGCCTTAACATGCTTTAATTGCATGAATAATGCTCTCTTGCTCTATTGGCCTACAAAACACACAAAGAGAAGCAAATAACTCAAAATTCTAAGAAACTAAGCAAAAGAAGTAAGTAAATAGGGTACGTATATGTATGAAATTATGAGCTTAACACACCCCCAAACTTAGATTTTGCTAGTCCTCGAGCAAAACAAAACAAAAACAAAAACAAAACAAGAAGTTAACTAGACCACTTTCGTAGGTAACTCGATTGCATTGAGCGTATGCAACAAGCCTTTAAACCTCTAGGCATCCCTAGTAGGAGGAGTTGTGTCTCCTGAGGGTTTAACAATATACGATACCCACAAACGTTTTTTACTGACTCTACAAAACAAAATGGTTAGAAAACTTAATAGATTTGTTAGTCCTTAAGCAAAACAAAAACAAAAACAAAAACAAAGACGTTAACCTTCCAACCGGTCAAAAATGTTAAACTTCATAGACATGGCTCAACAAGGAACAAAACAAGCACTAAGGAAGTTCTAAACATTATCCAAGTGCTACCACAATCTCACAAAAATCATGCTGAAGATACAACTCATGCTTCTCAAACAACGATATGAATTCCTGCAAGAATGAGCACAAGTTTGCCAAGCTAAACCAAGATCAATAGGACTTTACTTATGGATGTAATGGGGTTATGATAATGGTTAGACAAAAAATGGGTATGGAAACACAAGGTCTAAAGAACAAAGTAGAGCATGTCATGTAAACAAGATCATGAACGTTTGAAATGTAAGGCACAGAAATTGAAAAGCTCACAACACCAGATTTTGCAATTGAATCACTTCACAATTTGATTTTGACGTTTACACACTTTGTACAATATTTGGCCCAATTTTGCGGCTCTTCACCCTAGATCACCTTGATTTCTCCTTATATCACCCTAGGGTCGTGACTACATTGGCCACACTTCTTTTCTCTTTTTATTTTAATTTTTTTTTCATAGCTCATTTATTGCCTTGAATGCATTACAATCTGAAATACAATCATGCTCTACAAGTCCCCTAGATGGTAGGATGTTTAATGGATGATAAGGTGATAGAAAGAAATGGCTAAGTGTTTGGGCATAAAAGGGTTTACAATGGAATATGTATTGTAGGGGTTGATGGAGGAAAAAGAAAGAGGCTTAACAAAGATGACCTAAATCATATCTTAGTTATAACTTAACATTCCAGTGAATCACACAAGCAAAAATGCATACAATTGGGTAAGACATGCAAGAGTTGTATAATCATGGCTAAAGTGCATAGAAAGCTCAAGCATAATTATGTGAGACTTAGCTAGCAAAAGAATAAGATTCAAACCTAACACAATGCTTATCAAATTCCTAAGAGCCATATTAGAAGTTAGACTCAAGATTTATCATTGGTGTGGGAAGGAAAACGTGAGGTTTCAAATTGCTGTTTTGCTCAATTTCAACATCTATTCTGTTTTGACATGTAACTTTCAAACCACTCGATCAATTTTAATGTTCTTTATGTCGTTGGATTCAGCATGAAAAAATGAAGAACACAACGCGGACCAAACTTTCAAAACAGCAGTAGAAAATAAAAATTTGTAGCGATGAAGAAGCCTACGTTTTCAGCACAAACACAAAAACTAAAAAAAAAAACTTTCCTCACCCCCAAACTTAAATGAAGCATTGCCCTTAATGTTTGAATCCATGTAAAGCATACAATGCACATGAAATCAAGGGTAAAGGAATGAAATGAAAGAAATAAAAGAAAGAGAGTTTAGAATTTCCCCTTGAAGACAATGAGAGGGAAATGCACATAGTATGGCAGGACATGTTCTTCTTTGAGTATTTGGGTCAGCTGCTCATCATGTTTCTCCCACATCAAGGAATCAGAAACTAGCAATAATCAACATGCTACTTGAACCTCTTTTGTGTTGTGTAAGCTGGGACTCAAACCCAGTTCTCTTGCTTGTCAGGCAATTGTCCTTGTCCGTTGGACTACAAACACAACTAAACCAAGCAATGTTACCAATCCCCGGCAACGGTGCAAAAAACTTGTTGCGTAGATTCAGCTGCACCAAAATGGATTCAGCTGCATCCTCAACTTGTGATACTCGCAAATGCACGAGCCGTTGGTAGTTTAGCATATGTAAGTGCGAGTTCCACAGGGATTGGTGATTGAATGATCCAATTCAGTTTTCCTACACAAAACAGAAATGGAAACAAAGAAAGAAAACAAGAAGAAAGAAAAGAACTAAGATGGTGAGGTTTTAGAATCCACCCTAATTGTTCTAATCATGTTATGGCAGCAAGTAAACAAATTGATTCACTCATGAAGATGCTCACAAATAAGTCCATGGTGTTTGGATCAAATTGTATTGAACATCACAAGGACCCCAAGCATGGTGTTTACATTAGGAGACCTAGAAACCAAATCACATGAGTTGCTAATGGATGGAATGAAGATGATCCCCAAACCTTCCCAACAAGAGCAAAATGCATAAAACCTCAGGTGATTGATCGATGCATATTTACATATTATTTTGTACCCTTTTAACTTATGATTTGGTTATGTTTTTGAGTTAAACTTGTGCTTTTAATAAGTTTTGTGTTTGTTTCAGTGTTATAAGCTTGAGACTCACTAATTGCATTTTGGAGACAAATTAGCTCAAAACGGTGTCTGCAGATCAGTCAACTTCACGGATTGGACTGTACTTACTCAAGAAGAACCAGATAATGAGCCATACATCATTGGAAAGATACAGAAGTCTATTTTCTGTAGAATTTTACGGTTCATGATTCCGAGTCTTCTAGAGAAAGTTATACATGTTTTGGCAACTTAAGGTCAAATTCGGCAGCATCTGCGTTACTGGGCCAAAAATCACATTTGAAGGCCTTCCGGATTTTTCCTTGAGTTGGGCTGCATATGCTTGGAAAGATAAGACAAAGAGCTTCAAGATCCATATTTTTCCAGAATTTTATGGATGGAGAAACAAGCCCAAAACGAGCCCAAAAGAAGACTGCAATGCATTGTCATGCATGACATATGCATGAGGTGTTGTTGATTGTGGGAAAGTTTGGTGAAGCATATTCAATACCTATATTTGAGTGGAAATTTGCAGCAGCCAAATGAGCCAAAGGATGATGAAGTGGGGGTGCAACACTAAGCCTAAAGACAAGAGGAATTGTTTTCAAATGCAATTGTGTGTTAGGTTAAGTTGGTGAATTAAGTGTAGTGTGTTAGGTGAAGTTAGTGTGTTTAGATAATTCAATTGTATAATTCAGATTTTTCAACTTCCTTAGGCCTATAAATAGTGAGGTTTCCTAAGCTTGTAATCACACCCCAAGGGGGGAGCTCTCAAACACTTCTCTAGAGCTCCCTTCCCTTCTCTCCCTCAAATTCTCTTAGTTTCCCTTTTGTAGTTCTCAATTGTTGTAACAAGATCCTAGTACTATAAATCTCAAGCATTTTTCTTTTCACTTCTTCTAAATTCTCCAAACACTTCTCCCATTTCCTTCATCAAATTCTCTAAAGCTTTCAAACACATGTTCTTCCAAAATCCACAAAATTCTCAAACATCTCTCTACTTTCTTCTCTAAAAGTCTCCATGTCTCAAACACTTCACAAACACATTTCTCTTACTTCCCTAAGTTCTCAAATTCTCCAAGTTCACAAACATCCTCCAAGTTCTCAACCGCTCTCTTCCAAATTCTCAAAGTTCTCAAACACATTCCCTTCCAAAATCCTCAAGCTTTCCCAAAACCTTCCTTTCTTTTCCAAATTCCCCATGCTCTCAAACACCTCTCTCTTTCTCTCCAAAAGTCTCAATGTTTTCAAGTGTCGTACAAAACCCTTTTTGCTTCTTTTGTTTTCATTTCTATTTTGTGTAGGAAAATTGAACAGGATCATTCAATCACCAATCCCTGTGGAATCGACCTCGCACTTACATACGCTATACTACCGAACGGCTCGTGCACTTGCGAGTATCACAAGTTGAGGATGCAGCTGAATCCATTTTGGTGCAGCTGTATCTACGCAACAGTGATCAATCAAAGGATGCAAAAACAGCTCCATTAAAATAGTGAAGAAGAATTCATGAATGAAATAAAACTTTATAAACTCAAACCATGATACAAGACTAGCAAGATGTTTATTAAAACTAATAACAGAAAAATAAAGTAAAACAAAGGAAATACAATAAGAAAATAAAAGACAAAGGGAGGAGAAGAAGATAAGGACAGCATGCTAGAGATGGAAAGATTCATCTCCATGGCTGCCAGGAGGCCAAAGCCTCCCAACTGCTGCCTTCTCCCTTCTCTCCCTTTGTGACTCTCAACTTTCCCTCTCTTTGTGTACAATGGAAGTGTAAATTATGGAATGAAATTCTGGCTCTCTAAGCTCTCTAGAGACTCCCTATTTATAGGCACAAGGGTTAGGTGAATCAGATTATACAATTAAGTTCACCAACCACACAAATTTCACCTAACACACTTGCATTAGATAATCAGAAATGGTTGTTGCACTTCACCAACAAATCCCACCAGCAGCCATAGCTCATCATTATGTCAGCATGACCAAGCATCCATCAGCTCATCCTTAGGTCAGCATGATGTGCAGCTTCAAGGGCTTACGAATTGGGCTTGGCTGAATCAAATGACAACTTTAAGATGTCCATTGTGAAGTTCAGAATGTCTCTGATCCAACCACACAAGTATTGGCTCAATCCAAGCTCGGATGAAGAAGATAACGCTGAAATGAACGTCTACCTCAGTCTCCAGTTCTTGCACGTTTTTTTCACCATATTGCTTCATTGGCCTTAACATGCTTTAATTTCATGAATTATGTTCTCTTGCTCTATTGGCCTACAAAACACACAAAGAGAGGCAAATAACTCAAAATTCTAAGAAACTAAGCAAAAGAAGTAAGTAAATAGGGTACGTATATGTATGAAATTATGCGCTTAACACACCCCCAAACTTAGATTTTGCTAGTCCTCGAGCAAAACAAAACAAAAACAAAAACAAAACAAGAAGTTAACTAGACCACTTTCGTAGGTAACTCGATTGCATTAAGCGTATGCAACAAGCCTTTAAACCTCTAGGCATCCCTAGTAGGAGGAGTTGTGTCTCCTGAGGGTTTAACAATACGATACCCACAAACGTTTTACTGACTCTACAAAACAAAATGGTTAGAAAACTTAATAGATTTGTTAGTCCTTAAGCAAAACAAAAACAAAAACAAAAACAAAGACGTTAACCTTCCAACCGGTCAAAAATGTTAAACTTCATAGACATGGCTCAACAAGGAACAAAACAAGCACTAAGGAAGTTCTAAACATTATTCAAGTGCTACCACAATCTCACAAAAATCATGCTGAAAGTGTGTGTGTGAAGTAGCCATGAAGATACAACTCATGCTTCTCAAACAACGATATGAATTCCTGCAAGAATGAGCATAAGTTTGCCAAGCTAAACCAAAATCAATAGGACTTTACTCATGGATGTAATGGGGTTATGGTAATGGTTAGACAAAGAATGGATATGAAAACACAAAGTCTAAGGAACAAAGTAGAGCATAATATGTAAACAAGATCATGGACGTTTGTAATGTAAGGCACAGAAAATGAAAAGCTCACAACACCAGATTTTGCAATTGAATCACTTCACAATTTGGTTTTGACATTTACACACTTTGTATAATATTTGGCCCAATTTTGCGGCTCTTCACCCTAGATCACCTTGATTTCTCCTTATATCACCCTAGGGTCGTGACTACATTGGCCACACTTCTTTTCTCTTTTTGTTAAATTTTTTTTTCAGCTCATTTGTTGCCTTGAATGCATTACAATCTGAAATACAATCACGCTCTACAAGTCCCTTAGATGGTAGGATGTTTAATGAATGATAAGGTGATAGAAAGAAATGGCTAAGTGTTTGGGCACAAAAGGGTTTACAATGGAATATGTATTGTATGGGTTGATGGAGGAAAAAGAAATAGGTTTAACAAAGATGGCCTAAATCATATCTTAGTTATAACTTAACATTCCAGTGAATCACACAAGCAAAAATGCATACAATTGGGTAAGACATGCAAGAGTTGTATAATCATGGCTTAGGTGCATAGAAAGCTCAAGAATAATTATGTGAGACTTAGTTAGCAAAAGAATAAGATTCAGACCTAACACAATGCTTATCAAATTCCTAAGAGCCATATTAGAAGTTAGACTCAAGATTTATCATTGGGGTGGGAAGGAAAACTGAAAATGACTCAAAGAAAAAGAAACATAAAAGAAAAACGAGAGGTTTCAAATTGCTGTTTTGCTCAATTTCAACATCTAATCTGTTTCAAAACAGCGCGGACCAAATTTCGTTGGATTCAGCATGAAAAAATGAAGAACACAGCGCGGACCAAATTTCAAAACAGTAGCAGAAAATAAAATTTGTAGCAATGAAGAAGCCTACGTTTTCAGACACAAACACAAAAACTAAAAAAAACTTTCCTCATCCCCAAACTTAAATGAAGCATTGTCCTTAATGTTTGAATCCATGTAAAGCATACAATGCACATGAAATCTAGGGTAAAGGAATGAAATGAAAAAAATGAAAAAGAAAGAGAGTTTAGAATTCCCCTTGACGACAATGAGAGGGAAATGCACATAGTATGGCAGCACATGTTCTACTTTGAGTATTTGGGTTAGCTGCTCATCATGTTCAACCACATCAAGGAAAAAAAAAACCTAACGAAAACAAAACAGAAAATGAGACACAACTAAGAATGAGTAGCAGTTATTATATGAATGAAAGAGATATGATCGGAATGCTCCCTTTGAAGTGATTAGCTGAAGCGTGGTTGGCCATAGCAGCTGGAGGTCGACTTCTCCGCTGCTCCATACTCCATGTTTTTATGGATTGGGTTGTCTCCTCTCCCTCTTTCTTATTGAGCTACTTCAGAAATGCTTAAAGAAAGACAAGGAAACTTGAAACAGAATTTCAGATTTGTTGGATTAGGAAACCATAACTTAAATGAAAATGATAAACTAAACTAAAATATCAAGATTAGGGATTCAACTTCACCACAAACATCTAATTCCATGCTTCAAAGTAACAAGCATCAAAGTAAATCAAACTAGCTTATGGAGTTCGTTCTTTCTCAAATATGATTATCCATTTGGTGTGTGGTTGTAATCAAGTATTCAAAACAAGTATTTAGCTATGGTGTTTAGTCTAAACACAAATTCCAAACCCATTAAGAACAAGAAGAACAATAAAGAACCAAGTAGAATTTAAACATGGTGTTTGTCTTCAATATCTACCCATTCATTCACTAATCAGTCCAAGAGTCATATGGTGTTTATGTAAACTTGAACAAGATATTTAATTAAGAGCAAGTGAATGAAACCAGAAACTAGAAATAACCAACATGCTACTTGAACCTTTTTTTGTGTTGTGTAAGCTGGGACTCAAACCCAGTTCTCTTGCTTGTCAGGCAATTGTCCTTGTCCGTTGGACTACAAACACAACTTATCAATTAACCTCATTAACTTTAAAACATGAAACTGTCCAGTTATAAAAATAAATAAAAAGCAGGAAAACCAAATAGAATCAAGCAATGTTACCAATCCCCGGCAACGGCGCCAAAACTTGTTGCGTAGATTCAGCTGCACCAAAATGGATTCAGCTGCATCCTCAACTTGTGATACTCGCAAGTGCACGAGCCGTTGGTAGTTTAGCATATGTAAGTGCGAGGTCGATTCCACAGGGATTGGTGATTGAATGATCCAACTCAGTTTTCCTACACAAAACAAAAATGAAAACAAAAGAAACAAAACAAGAAGAAAGAAAGTAACTAAGACAAGATGGTGTTGTTTTAGAATCCACCCTAATTGTTCTAATCATGTTATGGCAGCAAGTAAACAAATTGATTCACTCATGAAGATGCTCACAAATAAGTCCATGGTGTTTGGATCAAATTGCATTGAACATAACAAGGACCCCAAGCATGGTGTTTACATTAGGAGACCTAGAAACCAAATCACATGAGTTGCTAATGGATGGAATGAAGATGATCCCCAAACCTTCCAACTAGAGCAAAATGCATAAAACCTCAGGTGATCAATCAAAGGATGCAAAAACAGCTCCATTAAATTAGTGAAGAAGAATTCATGAATGAAATCAAACTTTATAAACTCAAACCATGATACAAGACTAGCAAGATGTTTATTAAAACTAATAACAGAAAAACAAAGTAAAACAAATGAAATACAAGAAGAAAATAAAAGACAGAGGGAGGAGAAGAAGATAAGGACAACATGCTAGAGATTGAAAAGATTCATCTCCATGGCTGCCAGGAGGCCAAAGCCTCCCAGCTGTTGCCTTCTCCCTTCTCTCCCTTTATGACTCTCAACTTTCCCTCTCTTTGTGTACAATGGAAGTGTAAATTATGGAATGAAATTCTAGCTCTCTAAGCTCTCTAGAGACTCCCTATTTATAGGCACAAGGGTTAGGTGAATCAGATTATACAATTAAGTTCACCAACCACACAAATTTCACCTAACACACTTGCATTAGATAATCAGAAATGGTTGTTGCGCTTCACCAACAAATCCCACCAGCAGTCATAGCTCATCATTATGTCAGCATGACCAAGCATCCATCAGCTCATCCTTAGGTCAGCATGATGTGCAGCTTCAAGGGCTTACGAATTGGGCTTGGCTGAATCAAATGACAACTTTAAGATGTCCATTGTGAAGTTCAGAATGTCTCTGATCCAACCACACAAGTATTGGCCCAATCCAAGCTCGGATGAAGAAGATAACGCTGAAATGAACGTCTACCTCAGTCTCCAGTTCTTGCACGTTTTTGCACCATATTGCTTCATTGGCCTTAACATGCTTTAATTGCATGAATTATGCTCTCTTGCTCTATTGGCCTACAAAACACACAAAGAGAGGCAAATAACTCAAAATTCTAAGAAACTAAGCACAAGAAGTAAGTAAATAGGGTACGTATATGTATGAAATTATGAGTTTAACACATATAATCTCCCACCATGGCTGTGCATGAAACGAAAGTTCATGATGTTGACTTTATTGATTTCCGGTCCTAAACAACTCGGAAATGATATAGACGTCTACTTGGAGCCTTTGATTGATGATTCAAAATCTCTGTGGGATGGGATTAGAGGAGTGTATGATGCACACATAGGAGAATACTTTACACTAGAAGCTGCATTACCTGTGGACGATAAATGATTTTCCCGCCTATGGAAACTTATCTGGTTGTGTCGTTAAAGGATATAAAGCTTGTCCAATATGCGGCAATGATACACCTAGTCACAGGTTGAAAAATGGCCACAAAATTTGTTACATTGGGCATAGAAAATGGTTACCAATCAATCATCCATATAGGAGGCAACGTGCAGCTTTTAATGGGAAACCTGAATATGGCACGCTTCTAGAGCCATTAACGGGAGAAGAAGTGCTGCATATGGTTGAAGATATTAATTACAAATGGGGCTCGAAAAAAGGGGTAGGTGGAGGTGAAAATGATGGTGAGAAGAGTTTGTTGGAAGAAAAAGTCAAAATTCTTTGATCTTGAGTATTGGAAATACCTTCCAGTGAGGCATGTCCTAGATGTTATGCACATTGAGAAGAATGTTTGTGATAGTATCATTGGTACATTGCTGGAGATCCCTGGAAAAAATAAAGATGGGATTGCTGCTCGGTTAGATTTATTGAACATGGGGGTCAAAACTGATTTGCAACCCGAGTATGGAGAAAGACGTACTCGTTTGCCTCCAGGGCCTTGGAATTTGTCAAGAGCATAGAAGAGAGCGGTTTGCAATTCTTTCTATGGTATGAAGGTCCCTGAAGGTTATTCTTCAAATATAAAAACTCTTGTATCTTTACAAGATTCAAGACTTCTTGGCCTTAAATCACATGATTGTCATACCTTAATGCAACAATTGCTACCTGTGGCAATTCGTTCCTGTTTTGGAGAAGCCTGCAAGGTATGCAATAACTCGTTTGTGCTTCTTCTTCAATGCTATATGTGCAAAAACTGTTGATGTTTCCAAGCTAGATGAGTTGGAAGAAGATGTAGTAGTTACTTTGTGTTTGCTTGAAAAATACTTTCCACCTTCGTTCTTTGATATCATGGTTCATCTAGTAGTACATCTTGTCAGAGAAGTTCGTCTATGTGGGCCAGTATATTTTAGATGGATGTATCTGTTCGAAAGATATATGAAAGTTCTAAAGGGGTATGTTCAGAACCGTACTTATCCCGAAGGTTGCATTGCGGAGCGTTATATAGCTGAAGAAGCTGTAGAAGCTGGAGAATTTTGCACTGAACATTTATCTGATATTAGTACAATTGGAGTGCCATCAAGTCAGAAGATAGGAGTTTCAAAGCCATTATCAGGTTGCACAGTGAGCTTAGTTGATCGAGACTTGTTGAACCAAGCACATCTATATGTCTTGGAGAATACGGAGGAAGTCCTACCTTATATCGAGTATGAGTTTTATTCTTTAAGTTTCCATTTTAAATTATTCCTTATGTTTATCTTATATGTTTGGGACCGTAATGCTTGAATTTTTCGTGTCATGTAGGGAACATATGATCCACATCTAGGCCGCTTATCCAAAATTTAGAAAGAGAACAAAGTGGTTGCAAGATAAGCACAATAGCACTTTTATTCAATGGCTACACTTCAAGGTATATGTTATTCAATAACATATTGGACTTTTAATTTTCTTCTTTCTTTGTTAGATTGAATTAAGATATGATTAATTTGCAGGTTCAAAGTGAACTTGATGAGGGAGACAATCATGGGGTATCAGAAAATTTAAGGTGGCTAGCAGCTGGTCCAAACATGGCCGTGCCATTATATAGGAGTTATCTTATTCAAGGTGTTAAATTTAACATCAAGGCACAAGATGATGTGCGGACAGTTCAAAATAGTGGAGTTTATTTACTTGCACATACCATGCACGTTGCTAGTACCAAGGATAAAAACCCAATTCTCTCAAATATGGGTTTTTATGGTGTCATTCAAGAAATTTGGGACCTTGACTACCAAAAGTTTACAATCCCAGTCTTTAGGTGTGATTGGATAGATAGTACTTCCGGCCTTATAGTCGACGAACTTGGATTTACCCTTGTAGATTTGAGTAAAATTGGACATAGGAATGACCAATTTGTTTTGGTTTCTCAAGTCAAACAAGTATTTTTTGTTGACGACCCGATGCATCCTGGTTGGTCGGTAGTGTTATCAATGCCTAATATAGAATATAATGATGTTATTGGTGATGATGTCTTAGGTGATGTGAGAATTGAGTGTGAGCCATTTACTAGAGGGATGTCAAATGTTGACACATTTGATGAACTAGTAGGTGAGTTTGGGAGTCAAAATATTCGAGATGGGTGTGAAGATATATGGATTGAATGATGCTCTTGTAATTTATGAAATTACTTATGCCATAAAGAGCACTACTGTATGACATTAATTTTGTAATAAATTGTAATGTGTTTTCTTCACTTTCAATATGCAGGTTTTGGCCATAAAACAATCAGTACATTAAATACTGGTTCAGGTATTATAAAATGACGGTCCTCATAAAACCTGAAAAACAAACGTCTATTTTCATAAAATTGTCAATAAAAAACGACGTTTCGGAGCATTCAACGACGGCATTGAATTTACCGACGTCTAAAAGTGCGGTAAAATGGGAGAAAGACAACGGTATTGTGAAACAGTTATTAATGATATCACGTCTAATAAGCATAAAGAGCCGACATGTAATTACAAATAACACGACTCCAGGTACCATAATACCAACGTCTAAAAGGATAGATATCGAACCTAACGATACAAAATACGACGTCTTAGATCATGAACTCGTCCGTAACAAATCAAAAAACGTCGTGTTAAAATTTTACCACGTCACTTGTTATATCAAAAACGAAGTAAAAAACAACAATTCACGACGTAATTTGATATCCATAGGTAAATTTGTCGATGTAAAAAGATATTTGGATGTCGTTCTTTTACAAAAACGACGTCGTTATATGCAATATCCACGTCTCTTTTTTTAATCTTCCGTCGTAAACAGACTTTCCACGTCGATTGGCTGGAAACCTTTCGCCGTCTCAGATGGATTAGACGATTACTAATTTGGTAAGGACAACGTATAAATAGAGAAACACGGCTGTCTTTTGCATGATGACGACGTTGTATATAAAATACTACGACGTTTATAGAAATAAATAGGTTATCAATCATGAGCCTATCATATTTTCCACGTCGTTTATTTTATATACAAAGAAGTGGAAAACCAATTTCACGACGGTTATAAATATATGTGCGACGTAGTATATCTTAATAACGTCGTATTTTATTTATTTAAAGACGTAGTATACTTATGTACACGACTGTGTTTGTATAAAACAGGTCGTCTATTCTTATCCTTAACAATTATTTTGCTCATTTTTCAGTATACAGACATCGGTTTTTTTTGTTTGGGACGTTGTTTGTTGTAACAACGACGGTTATTTACCCTATTTCACGACGTCAATATTAATAGAAAAAACGAAGTGGAAAAACTATTTCACGACGGTTATATGAAAATGTTGGACGTCGTATGTTTGAATAACGTCGTTATTTATTTATTTGAAGACGTATTTTATTTATTTACACGTCGTAGTTTGTATAAAATTGGTCGTCTATTCTTCCCCACGACAATTTTTTGGTTCATTTTTCAGTATACAGACGTCGGTTTTTTTTTTTTGTTAATAACGTTGTTTGTTATAACAACGACGGTGATTTCGCGTCGTGGTTTGACTATGCAAAAGATGACGGTCGATTTTACGACGGTTTGAAAACCCAATACACGACGGTGAATTCCCGTCGTCTTTTTCCTTTTCTATAGTAGTGTGAAAACCATTAACAAGTGGCCTTGAAGAAGTTCAGTACTTAAGCACCTATTCTAAATCCACCCTTCCCATTAACATTAAGATTGGTAAAGGAAAGATATCTAAGTTTCTTTTCACAGTTGACATACCTACAATTATGACACCCAAAGGCTCAGCCAAACCATAAAGTGTTGCCAATTTGAATGCCTGCCATTTGCTGGGACATGTAGAACCATAATCTTTAACAGACAGATTGACAAAAGAAAGAGTGGAACCATATATGAATAACTAAACAGAAGCAAGGGAGGGAAGAAAGGTACCACACATCCTAACACATTCCCCCATCCTTATGCACTGGTCAAGACATCATGCCATTAAAAAGGAACAACAGGAACTACAAACATAAGAACATTCAATAGAGTTCTAATAACAAGACACCATGCTAATAACATAAGAACATTCAATAGAGCTATTAGCTCAAAAATTTATCAAGACACCATGCCTTTAAAAAGGAACAACAGGAACTACAAACATAAGAACATTCAATAGAGTTCTAGTGTTTGCTATATATGCTAAAAGCATATATAGAGTTCTAGTTTTAGTAGATATGGCCAACAATGCTTTTAGCAGATATAGCCAACATTCAATAGAGTTCTAGTGTTAGCCAGAATTCTAGTGTATGCATTCAAAGCTGCTTTTGAGACTAGTCGGGTGGAATAAACTAATTAATGGATGAGTTGGTGCTCCTAAAAGTTACGGAAATTAATTTGAATTTTATTGTAAAAAATTCTCTAGATGCAAATACTAACCTGCATTTCTTCAATAGGTATATACTTGATAAGTCCACTCACAACTGTTCTAGTGAATCAGCATCAGGATGGTTCTGAGCTTTCATAATGAGGCCAACACGAATATCAAGTCTAGAAATGGAAATCACTGCTTCAGCTGTAGATTTTGTGGCCTATTGCTTTTTCTTTCCACTGTTGTTTGTTACAAAAATGGATTATTAGAATAGATATATATTTATGTTAGCAACAACTAATAAATGATATAGGATTGTTTTCAAGTATAAGTGCCCACAAAACATGAGTTTAGCTTGTGGACAAGCCAAAGTAAGGAAATTCTAACCTGAAACTTTCGTTTTCTTGAGTTGTGCAACCACCTTCACTGCTTCAACTTCTTCCCTCTCCTTCCTGTCTGCTTGACTTCCAACAAACTTCTTCCTTAAGGACTCCACTTCTTCAGCTTCCTGTGTCCAAGTACAAACTTTCACTAAATTAGAATCTACAAATAGGCAAGTGATGCAGCAATCATATCATGGCAGGCTAGAGAGTCCAACATTGAAAGACATACCAATTCTTTGAACAATGCTGGAACTTTTCAAAGAACTTCAAATTGGCATACCTCTCAAAGCTGATGTATTGTAGTTCCCCATCTCATTTCTCATGCTCAACTAACCAAATCCTGCAGTTTAAGCAATGCAGAGATTCAAAATTTAAGTCTTTCGGATAGCGATTAGTATATTCAAAACCTGAGTCTAAATTCGGATACCATGGGATTATGCATTCACATGCAAGAAGCTATAAACATTTAAAAAGAGCTTTCTTTCTCTTAAGCTGCCAGGGTGTTGTACTTGATTAAAATGGGCATTGCTTCACTTATTTTTCTTGAAGCAAAAGCTTCACTTGGGTCATCTGTCAGCTAAACTGATCTGTGAGTACTATAAAAGCTGTGCAACATCTAGCTTCTCAACCTCTTTTCCTTTTTAGCAGACATTGACATTCTTTAGCCATGAATTTTAAAATTAGAAAGCATCCATACATTGCTAAAGAACCCATACCATAAGCTAAAATACAAAATCAGCAAAAGAAGTAACTTAAAATAAAGAACCCATACCAGTAGCTAACGAACCCATACCATAATGGCTAGAAAATGGCAAAAGAAGTAATTTAAAATACAGAGAAAATAAGAGAAACCCATACCATAAGCTAAAATACAAAATCAGAAAACGACCCCAAATAGATTAAAGAGATTAAATCCATTATGTTGTTTTCATAGTTTAGATTTCAAAGCAAACGACCTCAAATTCCCAAAATA
This sequence comes from Prunus fruticosa, assembly GCA_018703695.1. Lineage (NCBI taxonomy): Eukaryota > Viridiplantae > Streptophyta > Magnoliopsida > Rosales > Rosaceae > Prunus > Prunus fruticosa. The sequence goes on along the minus strand of CM031917.1, from coordinate 37,135,882 downwards.
GATGAAGAAATGCACCTAAGTTTGTAGTAGCAGAAGTAAGAATTCTTTTACAATGGTGTGGCCTGAATAAATCAAGAAAGATTTCATAACTCAGTGGTTCATCCTTCTATTTGTGTTTATAATTTTGAAAGAGAAGAGAGGCTTATGTAAGTTGTGAACACTTGGGAAATTTTCCAATAAGACAAGTTTCAGATCTCGTTTGGAGACAAAAGATATGAAAGAACCGGAAAAACAAGAAAAGGAAGAGAAGGGTAAATGTTTGTGGCTAGAGATCTAGAAAAGTAGTGTAGACAAGAGAGGGAGGTGATGGGAAGAGAGAAGAAAGAAGGCTACATACAGTTCGCGAATTTGGGGATTAAAGCTGAAAACCTTCCAACTATTTGGGGATCAAACTCGTGAAATTATATGAGATGAATGAACTCGTGAAATTATAGGAGATGAGAGTTTGAGGAGAGGAAGGGATCTAACGAGGGAGGGAGGAGATTAATACCCAAATCAGTAACCCTAAAATTATGTTATTGACCTTTGTTGACTGAATTAGAAGGAGGGAGGAGAGAGAAAGAGACGGAATTAGAAGGAGGTAGGAGAGGGAGACGTGAGAGACAGAGACGAATCGAACGGAGAGGGGAGTGATGGTGAGATATAAATAAATAAATAAATAAATAAAGGGGTACAGCGTGAGAGTGGTGGGAAGAACAAGAGAGATAAAAGAGAATGAGAACTATAGAGCCTTGAGAAAAAATATTGAGTCACTGTTCACTCCGTTTTTTTTTTAAATATATAAAAAACTTCAATGACAATGGTTGCAACAAAAACTGTTATGAAAAGTTGTGAAATAAAATCAGAAAATCACATACTCAAAACCACAACGCTTATAAACCCCTTTTAACAACGTTTAGATAATAACAGTTGTGGCAGAAACAACTACAACAGTTTTGAAGCCAACCGTTGTGTATTAAGCGTTGTCTTTTTGAATATTTGTAGTAGTGTCTCCTCTCAAAATTGCAAGTGTCTATATTTAGAAGTGGTGTATTTCTATGCTTTTTATAATTTGTTTATGAACTTTTGTATGATTTGAATGTATCGAAATGCACCAATTGTAAATGCAGAGACTTGGAAATCCCTCGTCACAATTGTAAAATCATAGATTATGTTAAGAAGTTATATAAAAATAAATTTCTCTCACCTTGGTTGGGTCTTTATAAGTACAATAGTATTTGATATAAAGCCCTTACTTTTATATTTTTAATCAATATACGAAAAATGTAGATTCAAATTTGGAATCTCTTCCAACAACAGGTAGAGAAATACCACTAATCTAAAAGCGAGAAGTAAAATACCACTAATGTGTTAGATATTTAATTATTGTTGATGACATAGGAAAGATATTTGCTTCACGCAAACCACAAATTAATCACATTTGAAAAGTGATGTTCATTATAGATTCCATATACCATCCATGAGACCTGACTTTAGTAGTTGGTGATAAAACCATTAACAACTAAATTGAATGCTGCCTAAAACAATCATGGCCCATGCATATTCATGCAAGTTTGCGTTATATCTAAGCCGTGACATGTAAATAAGTCCAATATTGCACCTAAATTATTTCGTGCATTTGCTTCTCCTTCATTATACGTGTCTAGACATTAATCCAAGCTTGAAAATATAGTTGGTTTACTAGGCGCGGCTATTAATTATTAATTAATTCTTTGAGTATATTTTCAATAATTGATCTCTGTCAATCGTACGTCATGCATTAACTCATACTAATTTATGCGTTTGCTCACCTTTTATATGAGTTTTCTCAAATTTAACTAGCTAACATCAATTCTTTAGGATCGAATCATATATGACAAATCTTGTTGGTGAAGTAGGAGAAGAAAAAAAACAAGGACTATCGGTGTTAATAATAATTAATTAGTAATTTAGAGCATACTTAATTGCATATATACAAGCATAGCTGTGGTTCTTCTGAAGGCCTCTTCACAAAATTTGGTACAAATTTAAGGGAAAGATAAATAAAGAGTGCTGATAAACAAGGGTGGAATTACCTACAAGGCTACTCTGTGCTGTAGCCTAGCCTAGGTAGCTTTTTGAAGATATTTTTTTAACATATTGTAGCCCATATTTAAAGAAAACAAAATTAAAAATATATAGCCCATCAACTTGTCGTTCCCACTTGCAGTTGGGGCCCTTGTTTTGTGGTCTTTTTGGTAATTTTTTCTTCTGGGCAGTTTCCCCATTGTGTTGACCCTTTTATTGTATTTAATGTGTTTTTTTATATAACTAAACTAAAATTGTAAGTTCAAAAATATCATTATATTTTAAGCTAAAAATTTTAGTTAGCCCACCTTTCGAAAAATTCATAGTTCTGTCATTGCTGCTAAATGAACCCTAAAATTAATTATATCATACTACTAAAATATTTATTGAATTACTAATTTACCCTAATATAAAATGATAAAAAAAAAATATGTTGAATTATAAAATAATATAATTTTAATAATTACACTCTACTCACCAAACTATTTATATTCAACTGTTTCTTCACTTAGAATTTGATTTAGATATAATTTTATTTGAATTTTCACTAGTCTTGAGGGGAAGTGGGAAGTGGGATTTGGGAGATACAAGAGACAAAGAAACGAGGAGAGGTTTAGGAGCTAGGGGTCTCGTGGGTTGGGTTATTGTATTTTGGCTGTTTTTACCTTTTCTGTGTTGAGCTCATGTCCTTGGGTTTTAGTTGGTGTAACTTGACACTTTTGTAGTTCTGAGGTTGTACCTGGGTTTGGGTTTGCCGCCATTGCTTTGCTTTCTATAAGGGATTGTTATATGACCCCCAAAAAAAAAACACGAGGAGAAACGAGGATCAGAGGGAGAAGAGAAGGAGCACAAGGATTTACAAGAATCAAGCTTTGAATTGAAGGAGCAAATCTACTCCCACAATAACTTAATTACGAAATTAAAGATTTTGATGCAAACCCAAAATCAGAAAAGAGGGGCACAAATTCATGTAAAAAGAGAAACTTGGTTTATGATTATGTGATAGAGTGTATTAGGGTGTACCATGAGTACTTTTGGTAGTTAAATAGGGTGTATTTAGTTAATTTTATATTTTAATTTAAATATTAGGGTGTACTTAGATCATAAGATATACTCAGTTAATTTTAATGTTCATTTATCTCTAGATAAAAGCTAATTGATTAGTTTTCAGAGTAAAGTTGTACAGTAATTAATTGATGAATTTGGTAGAATGTAACGAAGATTAGCTTTGAAGTATGGGGAATAATTAGGGTGAGCTTGAAGGTTGCTGTGGAAACCCAATATAAGGAGATGGAAACCAAATATAAGGAGCTTAAACATATTGGATCTCTTCAACCATTATCAATTGATTTTGGATTAATGTTCGCATTCTAATTAACATGATATCAGGTCGACAAACAAAAATATGATTATGTCATCTTAAATCCAAGTCGGCACGATGCCTAGCTAGTTCATTTATTAAAAAAAATTACCAAACTCTATATCCCTAGGTTGTTATTATGGGGAGACTATAAAGGAAAACAAAGCATACACAGGATCCTCTCTAGAGATTCTATATAATTTTAGAATAGATAATTAATTAATGCCTAGCTAGTTCATTTATATAAAAAAAAATACCGAACTCTATATCCCTAGGTTGTTAGAATGGGGAGACTATAGCTAGCCCATTAATTAATTATCTATTCTAAAATTATATAGAATCTCTAGAGAGGATTGTGTGTACGCTTTGTTTTCCTCTATAGATTTGCTAGAGTAGGGGTAGGAATTATAGAGGCAAAGATACACAAAAAAAAAAAAAAAAAGTAGCATGAATACATACAATTGATAACTGATGATGCGGAGCCGAACATAAGTTTTGTTAATGATTTTGAGAAGAGAAATTTGGAGTGGAAGCAGCGGCGGTTTCAAAATTCAAAAGTCGGGTAGGCAAGATGTACTGTCTCCCTCTCTCATCATGCATATACATATTTTATTTTTCTGAAATTTTTCGGGTAGGCAGCTTGACTAGATCCGCCATTGAGTGGAAGGATGAATGATGAGCACACCTAATCTTTCTTAAATAAAGTAAATAAATTAGAATGATCTGTTTAGAAATGGATGCCTATGCATGCTTAAATTAGAATGATCTTTAAGCCTCAAATTACACCGTGAAAGTCTACAAAAGTCAATGTGATTCCCAGAGAATCTGATTTCCAAGTTTTTGATGAGTGGCCGGACAAAAAATCTACAAAAGTCATCACTAGTTTTGTGATCATTTCCAGCAAGAACGTAATCATTACAAGTTTTAAATGCAATCAAATTCTTGCACAAAGCCAAAAATCAAATTGGTCAATGCAACCGCTTGGAATTATTTTATGTTTTATTTATTATTTAAATTTGGTGTAGCTATTACACGAAAGTGTATACCACGATTCTTTTTTAGTATGTGGGTACATAACTTTCGTGTACTTCCCCCATAAGTTTATTGGCCGGTTATTAATAAGTCCTGATCCAGCTTCCACGTTATTCTATTTTATTTTGTATATATGATCTCAAAGTGGAAAGTTACTATATATGCATGCATCACGAAGTTGAAATTTATATATTATAATAGGAATCATTTATATATGATGAAGATTCATTCATCACAACTGAGATGAAGATTCATTAAGAGAAAAATATTATGTTATTAGGGTATGTGCAATTATTATCTCATGTTTTAATCTTTCAAGCTATTAGAAAATTAAACAAATACTTACTTTATCTACCAAAATATATATATTTTTTTTTAAACAAAGATTTCATTTGTTTGTGGTGTGTTTTCAATTAGCAGAGAAAATTAGAATGAAGGTTGAAGTTGAATTGATCTCCAAGGAGATTTAACCATCTTCTCCAACCCCTCACCATCTCCGCCACTATACCAATTTTCCTTCCTTGACCAATCTACAACCCTCTGCTCCTCTTCTATGAACACAACCCAACAAAATTACTGAAATATCCAGCCACCTCAAGAACTCTTTAGCCGAGGTCTTAACCCTTTGCTACCCACTAGCGGGCATTCCCTTTCTTGAAGCACAAGTCAAGTACAAACTTTCTGATTTCCACAACAATCCAATTCTTGATGAGCTCAACAAGTTCCTCCCATTTGAACCTGATGATATTACTAATGAGTTTGCTTTAGGTGTCCAGCTCAACATATTTCAAGGCAGGAAGGTTTCCAATTAACCATTTTTTTAAAAGAAAAAAAAATTAATATATATTTCAAATTTTTTGTTTTTGTTTTTTCTAAATTAGCACTAATTATTAAAACAAATTAAAAAAAAAAAAAAAAAAAGAGGCGTGCAATTTTATGTGTTTTTTTCTTTCTAAATTAGCACTAATTATTAAAACAGTAACACTAGAGGCACCAACTTATTTACCAATTTTTTTAATAACAACTGATGTGGAAGATAACATGGCAAACCATGTCATATGCCACATCATTCATTTTAATTCAATTTTTATGGTAAACCATTTTACTTCATCTAATTTTGATATGTGTTTATTTCTCAAAACCATCGCTCATCCTTCAAAACTCCTCCAATTGCTGTCATTGTATCTGTTGAAATATTGTCGGCTATTGCAACATCGTTTCCATAGAGATGAGTTTTCCCTTTTCTTGCCATCTCACGCACTAATGACATCCCAAATCTGTTTTGGGAATATGGTGGAGAAAATGGCAGATGGGATATTCACTTGGACATTTTAGATTAGCCATGAACTTCTCAAGATGGTGTTGGGTTTCATGTCTGGAATTAAGTGAAAGAAGTTGCAGATTATTTTTTGGGTGAGGAGGTTATGCCCTTGGTTTGGGTTGAAAGGCCTCCCATGTTCTTTGATCAAATCTACTCTTTTATGAAGAAAAAACAACCTTGAATCTTTTAAGAACATCAAATCTACTCTTTTATGAAAATTTTTATTTACTAAAATCAGATCAAAGGGCCACTATGATATTTATTATAATATTTATTTTTGTAGCAATATTATATATTTATATAACTATTTATTTTATGAACACAAAATACATGTGTGAGGGAAGACAAACTAAATTATTTCTTGCACTGGGTCTTGATATTTTGTCAACTTTGAGGCCTTGATATTTTGAATAAGGGAAATTTGGGTTAAAATCTTGAAGGTTTTATTTATTTGTTAGCCAAATGTCTTATTTATTGTAGCTTACATGGTTGAAGAAGAAATTAATGACATTCTCTGGATATGATATTATTGTAGCCAAATGTTCATACTCAGGGTCTAGGTCTGCCAAAAGAAATCAATGACATTCTCTGGATATGATATTATAGTTGAACAAACTTTTTTTTTCTGGCCGACCTACGCTTTGAGTATGAACAGAATCACATAATCAACAATTCCAATTTGTCTTTACTTCTCTTCTATCTCTCACTCTCTATGTATATATGTATATATATATATATAGGTGTTGATACATGTAGAACCACACCATCAAAATTAATCAAACACAACCTTTCTCTTACTAATTAACGCTATCGAGTTGATTAATTTGAATACGGATAGATTAATGAAGGTTGAAGTTGAAGTGATCTCCAAAGAGATTATCAAACCATCTTCTCCAACCCCTGACCATCTTCGCCACTACCAATTCTCCTTTCTTGATCAAATAGCTCCCCAAGTCTACAACCCTTTGCTCCTCTTCTATGAACACAATGCCAAGACACAATTCAACATCACCGAAATCTCCAACCACCTCAAGAACTCATTATCCGAGGTCTTAACCCTTTTCTACCCTCTAGCCGGACGTATCGAGCACAACCAGTTCATACATTGCAACGACGAGGGCATCCCTTTCGTCGAAGCTCGAGTACTGGATTGCACACTCTCTGATGTTCTCAACAACCCTATCCCTGGTGAGCTCAACAAGTTCATGCCCTTCGAACTTGATGATATTACCAATTCATTGCCCTTAGGGGTCCAGCTCAACATATTTCAATGTGGCGGCTTTGCAATTGGTCAATGCATTTCTCACAAGATTGCTGATGGGTTGTCGTATTTCACGTTCAGCAAAATGTGGGCAGCCATTGCTCGTGGAGACAAAGCCAATATAAACCCTCCGGAGTTTATTTCATCCACACTCTTCCCACCAAAGGAGTTTAATATTGCATATGCTGGCAGCATTGGCATCACAAGGGACAGGGTAACAAAGCGGTTTGTGTTTGATGCCTCTAAAATAGAGAACCTCCGAGCAAGATATGAACACAATATGCACTTGAAGAAACGCCCAACACGTGTTGAAACCTTATCCACTTTTTTATGGAGTCGGTTTGTGGCGGCTACAAAGGATTGTACCATGAATAAGTTGTACAGGGTGATCCATTCTGTGAACTTGCGTCCGAGGTGTGATCCACCATTGCCTCAAAGTTCATTTGGAAATCTTTTTCGTAGCTCCATGACAGCTCCACTGCGAATTCCAAGTTGTGGTGGTGGTGGCGATGAAGAATGTGGTCACGGCATGTTGATCCCGGTGATACGAGAAGCAATAGGCAAGATAGACAATGAGTACGTGAAGAAATTACAAAAGCAAGGTGATGAGCACTTGGGTGTGACGAAGAAACAAGCTGATAGTTTTAAGAGAGGAGAGATGGGTACGTTACTTAGCTTTAGTAGCTATTGTAGATTTCCTCATTATGACAATGATTTTGGTTGGGGGAGGCCTACATGGGTCGGCTCACCGTCACTCACCTACAAGAACCTTGTGCTTTTCATGGACACCAAAGAGGGTGGTGGAATAGAGGCATATGTTAGTTTGGAGGAGGAAGTCATGGCTAAGTTTGAATGTGATAGCGAGTTACTCTCCTATGTTGCTCCAACCGGTCGGGTGCTGCTAAGCTAAGGAAATAAATTTCCCCGTGTGCTGATAGCGAGTTTGACATGTAATCAAACTGAAAAAATTACCAACTTGGACCAACTTGAAATAATTAGCGGTTATAAGCTAAACTATTGAAATTAGAATTACAAATTCCCTATATAACTATAATATGTTTGTGTTATGTGTAAGAAAATTATAATTTCAAGTTTTAATCTTCGAGCTTTTCTCAATTAAGGCCTACATTTTGAATATTAGTATATACAACAAAGTCTAAAACAATGGGTTGCACTTCCATGTTCACTTTAATTGTGATTCACAAATTCTACGGCATGTATTATAATAAGAATTATTTACGGTGAAGATTCATTAATATCAACTAAGATTGGGTGAAGATTCGTTAATATCACAAATTCACAAATAACATTGCACTTCCACCGCCAAGCATGGAAGATTGGCGATTATCTTCTTCTGCCACAAGTGCATAAGCTTCAATGACTGCTGGAAGCGGGTTCATGGCAAGAATCCGACTACGAACGGAATCAAAGTTGGGATCGAGTCCTCCTAAAAAATCATACACACATTCAACTTCAAGTGCTTGTTGGTGAAGAGCCACATCATCGGGATTGGTATGTTTCACTACTACAATTTTAGCTTATACCGACAACCTAATACTGGCGAAGGAGCAGTTTAGCCAGTATTAGGACCCATTACTGGCCAGGTAAAGTGGTTTGTCACTACTAAATAATACTGGCAAAGTATTTCGTCAGTACTAGTTTTACTGACGAGCCACAGCGTCAGCCCCTTCAAGGGCGGGAAGCCAAAATATTAAGCGCCCAATATTTTTGTCACTGACGAGTTGGTTTGCCAATACTAGACTTAAATATAATATTTTTACTTAAACTTTTTCTTCACTTCCTTCAAATCGACTATCTCTCTCATTGACCAAAAAAGACCATATCTTCTCTCTCGTCTTTTTCTTTCATTTTTGGGTTTTGCTCTGTGTCACTCACTCTCCCTTCCTCTCTCTGTTTTTATTTCAATGGAGAATAAATTGTTTTCTTCCTTAGAGCTATTGGAGTTAGAGGAATCATGTGGTAGTGATTTTCATATCAGTTGGTTCAGATTGACAGAGAGATTCAATTTGGGGGTTTTCCTTGCTCTTTTCAGTTGGGGTTGATTCCCTGTTCTGGTGAGATTTCTGTTCTTATTTCTTTTATTTTTTTCAAGTATTTGAGTATAGGCAATGACCCACGAATCCTTCTTATTAGTTATAAATTAGAATACAAATTTTAAGATGCAGACATGGACGATGTACCAGTTGTATAGATGAAAGACTGATTATATCCTTTGATTTTTTAAAGCTCTTGCTTCAATCTTTTATTATTTGTTGATGAAGTCTGGAGCTTGTTTGTTTGTTTTGGGGGGTTTGTCTTCTGTTTTGTTTTGTTTGGGTTGTGGTTCTGTTTTCTTTTTTTGTTGGGGTTCTGGTGGTCTGGCCTGGGGGATTTTTGTCCTCTTTTTTGTGTTTCTTTTTTGTTTTTGTTTTGTTCTTAATAAAATTGTTTCTATTAGAAAAAAAGTATTGAGAGTATTTTGCTTTTATATATGTGTGAGTTGATATATTTCGGTTATTAATATGCATACTTTATTTGTTTGTTATAACGTGGTCTACTTGTTTGGTGTTATTTCTTCTTTTCTTCAGTTCAATGAATGTACAATTTCTTGTTTAATTTGGTTTTGCTTGTGAGTTGAAGTAGATGGTGTTGAGGGTCATCCAATTGAGAGACAACATATTGTTTTGTATTGAAATGCTGAAGTAATAGGTTTTTTTTAGCAATGATGTCTGATTAATTTGTTACCACTTTAGATGAGTAGATTTGGAGATAGTTCACAAGAAGGGCTCAATGTTGACTTGGGGGATGGTCTAGAGGGAGATGGTTCTGCAAGTGGTACTGGTATGTTGGTTTTTCCTTTTTCTTTTGATAAACTAGTATGTTTAAATCATTATATAAATATATTGTATATGGGATATATGAGAAACTTATTACCTTTGTATTGAGCAAACTTGATGTGTGGTACACTCTCGTGTTTCTTATTCCTAAAATTATTGAATACTTAGTGCATTTATGTGAGTTTATTAGTTATATATTTTAGAGTTGATGTAAGACTACCTTATTGTAGATGCAGGGCACCATTGAATTTTGTCCTGAACAGCAGCCTTTGATTCATGTCTTCAAGGATGTATGTATAAATGAAGAATAATGAAAAATTGTGGAGAAGTTTCAAGAGTGATTTGAAGTAAGCTTATTATAAACCTTTCGAAGGAAGTAAAAGACGGTGGCAATGTGGGGATTCTCGTGTAGACCAGACCAGTGGCGGCTGTTGGTTGAACATTAGGAAAAAGATGAGATTGCAGTACGTATTATTACACAACAGTCAATATATATAATCTGTGCAATGATAAAGTATGTTTTGTTTTTGCGAATAACAGGAACAAGCTAAATGAAATGCTGAAAATTGGAGTAAACAAATGTTGAATCACATATCTGGCACAAAGTCCTATGCTCGAAGCAAAGCACAATATGTAAGTTTATGATGCACTTAAATGTTTCTTCTTTTTTCTTGTTCATTATTCTTTATGTTCTTTTATTGTTCAAGTATATGAAAAACTGAAATGTAGTGGTCCAGAAGACTAATTGTACAATTCATCATTGTAGATTTTATTGGTCTGGTTAATCTATGATGACCATAGAATTTGATGGAGAATGATGAACTGAATATGTATCTTTGTTTTTTGTTAGGCTGAAATGCAGGAAAACTTTAAGGGATTAGTTGAAGGTGAATGTCCTGATAATTTAAAGGCACGAAGAAGAGCTTAGGTTGGTGTTCACCCGTTTTGATTAGTTTCCTGAAGATGAAAAGGGTAAAGTTCCCCATTAATCCAAAAACCATTGTTTGGTCAGTGAACTAACTTTCTTTGTGTGTCGAGCGTGCCACTGTTAGCAATTTTTCAATTCTAACAGACTTGAAAGAGAATAACTTGCGCCCCAAGCTATTGACTTTGAACAAACGATTGTGAATTTGGGTGAGGAATATCTCCCAAGTAAGTTCTTTTCTATGCCTTAGACTGGTAAGGACTTCATAACTTATCTCAGTATAAAAATCGGTAGTTCTGGCCAGAATGGATTGATTTCAGCAGAACTCCCTTATTACAGGCAGAACTCCTTTTTACAGGCAGAACTCCTTTTTACAAGACTCAAAAAGGGGAAAACTGACTAAATGAAGATGAAAAGGAGGGCTGCGCTTCCATTTCTGCCTGGATGGTTGTCTCGTTCTCGGCTCGGATCTGGATGTGCCTGCCTGGACCTGGACTTTAGACAGCTTTTACCTGAAAAGTTTTGGCTGCAAATTCGATACCAAAGCTTGAGTTTTGGCAGAGCTTTAATCTATTTCAAAACCTGGGAGGCTTTTGGATGGGAGAACTGGATTTTATCCAGTCTGAAGGGAGCAAAAGTGGCTGGACTTGAGCTAGAATCTCTATTGGGACACCTGTGCTGCTTCAGCCAGAGCTTTTCATAAATTTGTTGAGGTTTTTGTATTTGAGAAAACTCAAACTCTGCTTGTCTTTGGCTTTTGCTAAACCAAGTTTGTAACGAGAGAAGTCTCGTTGTTGCCGTCTTGTGAACAAGATGATTCTGCAAGCTTGCTGGGAAGCTTTTGAGATTGGAATGCTTTAGACTTTGAGTCTGTCTGGAAATCTGTTTGTGATCAAGTGATCATTTTGAGTTTTTGTCTTTTGACTGAGTTTTTGGTTGGGTTGGTTGGTTGTCGCTCTTTCAGCTCTCATCCCTTGTATTTATAGGAATTTTGGTTCCTAAAAATATCTGAAAAATATCTCCTGGAAAATATCAGCTGTGATGAATATCTTTTCCTTGTAACTTGTGAAGAAAATATCTCTCTTTTGAAAGCACATGGATGTTTTGCAGAGATACTCAGATGCTTTCTCTAAGAATTCCTTTTGAATACCTTCTGGCCATTCTGGTAACTTGTGCTTCAAAATATCTTGACTGATGAGAAATATCTCTCTTTTGAAAGCACATGGATGTTTTGCAGAGATACTCAGCATGCTTTCTCTAAGAATTCCTTTTGAATACCTTCTGGCCATTCTGGTAACTTGTGCTTTCAAAATATCTTAACTGATGAGACTACACGGGTCTGGTAGTTCTTGAGACTTTAAATGGCTATAGGAGATAACTTTTGCTTTTACCTTTCTATTGATATGGTCTTGAGTTAATGAAGGTCAGACCTCAAGTTTCAAAATATGTAATCTGGGAACTTGGGAAAGCTATTTTGGCTAGAATGGAGAGTTTGGCTAAAAAGTGCAAATTTTGGTACAAAAAATTGGGCAACTAAAGTTTTGGAACTCTACTGATATAGGCAGACCTTTGTAATATTTGGCTATTGTAAATTGTAATCCACATTGGTACTTTATATTTTATAAGAATGGTTGTTGTATCTTGTATGCTTCAATCTTTCAGTATTGTACTTATAATTGTCATTACATTTTAAATATCAATTAAAAAAAATGTAGGAATGAAAAATGTGCAAATTATATTACAAAATAATAGGCATTTGAAGGAAGTATATTTAATGGTGCATTAGCTCAGAAAAGAATTGAATAGACAAACAATCCTGTCATTTTTTATTTTGGTTAAGAAACAATCCTGGCTAATGTTGGCCACTAGTATCCAAACAATAATCCTCACAAAAGCTTCTTTAATACTGGCCATTTGTTTTGTCAGTAATAGATTGAAGTCACTTTATCACTTGTGTCAGAGACAAACCTATACTGACGAATAAGTTGCAAAAGTTGGTTAGCATTAGTATTACTGACAAGACTTTTATTGACAAGCCTTATTTCCGCCGCTGCACTAGTCAGGAAGCCATTACTGACGAATTTTCATCAGTGATGAGGTTTCTCCTGACGATAGAGGGTTGTCGGTATAAGCTAAAATTGTAGTAGTGTTTGCAGGGGGAGAGGCTGTCAATTTCCTGCCATATTATGTGTAATTTTTCGTAGAAGACATTCAGGTTCACCACTTTGAGAGGTGGTGACGGACTGACGACAGAGTTGGTACAACTTGGAGCTATTCTGAGTGACAGTATATGTCTTCTGAGCTGTATCCCACACCGCATAAGCCGTTGAGCAGTGATCAAATAAGGCACGTACATTTTTGGTTATGGAGTTGAGGAGCCATGACTGCACCAAACAGTTGTCTTCATCCCAAGCTTCATAGCTAGGATCATCAATGGCAGGGGCAATCTTTTTACCATTAATGAAACCAGCCATACGACGAGCAGTGATGGCCAAGCGAACACTATGAGACCATGCAGGATAGTTGGACCCATCCAACTTATCAGGAGTAATTTGAGAGTAGTCATGAGAGGACCTGGGTGGTGGAGTTGTGGAGTCGATCTTGGTGGAGTCGACTTTAGAGGAGTCGCCCGTGGAGTTGATTGAGTCGTTGGTGTCACCCATGAGGTAAATATATAAAAGGATGTAGAGGAAGAAATAGCTTAAAACTTCAGCAAACAAGAGCACAAATAAGGCTTGTGATCAATATCAATTTTGAGGCAAGGCAAAGTATGAGATAGGGACAATATAACAGCAAATTATAGGCAAGGATAGGTAGAGATTAGGCAAGAACAAGGTTATGCAGAGGCAACCAAAATCGATTGCTCTGATACCATGCCAAAGATAGTGTAATTGAGAGAGTATAGAAGCTGAAAATAGAGAGGTTTTGCAGAGAATGCAAATCTGTAATTGTATTACTCACATGGAGAGATATATGCAATTGTACGTGGTTAATTATTAGTTACATCTAATCCCACAAAATCCTGGAAAGGTACCCTTAAAACATGGATGTGTAAACATCCCTAAAACATGGATATGTAAACATGGAAAAGTATGAGAGATGGTAGACAAGCTTTCTTTGGTTTAGGGACTTGTCTATGTCTTGTCTTTGTCTTAACTAACAGAATGAGCTTAAGCATATTCCTAGGACTGAGGAAACAAATTTTAGTCAACGTTCATTAAGTCGAGGGGCAAACTTGTAGGTAGGAAATTAGTTTTGATGATTGACTTCTTTTTTTTTCCTCTATTCATGGCTCTACCTACATTTTGTCATCATCTAAGATATATACACGGCAAAGAAACCTGCAACTTGAAAAATAGAAAGTTATACCCAATCTTTTACATAAACTTCTTTGTAGTCTTCAAGCATATGTTGAATCTGTAGGTAATAACCTTAACACGAGTCCTAATTACCAGACCAATCAACGATGCATGAACACCATTATCGTCTCCACATTTTTCTTCTTCTTGAGCACCTTCTCAGCCTGTCGGGTCTTCCAAGGCATATCAAACCTTATCTTGTAATAAGAGTTTTTAAAATTTTAATTTTATTATGAAAAGAAGACCTCAATTTTATTATGGAGAGAAGACCTCAATTGTGATTAATGAATCTTCACTGCAAATGATAATGATTATAATATCGTAACATGTAGATTTGGGAATCACAACTAAAGTGAACATGGAAGTGCAAACCCCAAATATTGTTGTAGACTTTGTATATACTAATATTCAAAGTGTAGGCCTTAATTGAGAAAAGCTTGATGATTATTGAAACCTGAAACTGCACATAACTCAGACATATTATAGTTACATAGGGAAATTTGTAACACAAACATATAGTTACATAGAGAAATTTATTTCCTTAGCTTAGGAGCACCCGACCGGTTGGAGGAACATAGGAGAGCAACTCGCTGTCACATTCAAACTTAGCCATGACTTCTTCCTCCAAACTAACATAAGCCTCTATTCCACCATCTTTGGTGTCCATGAAAAGCACAAGGTTCTTATAGGTGAGTGCCGGTGAGCCGACCCATGTAGGCCTCCCCCAACCAAAATCATTGTCATAAAGAGGAAATCTACAATAGCTACTAAAGCTAAGTAGTGTAGGCATCTCTCCTCTCTTAAAACTATCAGCTTGTTTTTTCATCACACATAAGTGCTCATCACCTTGCTTTTGTAATTTCTTCACGTACTCATTGTCTATCTTGCCTATTGCTTCTCGTATCACCGGGATCAACATGCCATGACCACATTCTTCATCGCCACCACCACCACTACTTGGAATTCGTGGAGCTGTCATGGAGCTACGAAAAAGATTTCCAAATGAACTTTGAGGCAATGGTGGATCACACCTCGGACGCAAGTTCACAGAATGGATCACCCTATACAACTTATTCATGGTACAATCCTTTGTAGCCGCCACAAACCGACAACATACAAAAGTGGATAAGGTTTCAACACGTGTTGGGCGTTTCTTCATATTGTGCATACTTTGTCCATATCTTTCTCGGAGGTTCTCTATTTGAGAGGCATCAAACACAAACCGCTTTGTTACTCTATCCTTTGTGATGCCAATGCTGCCATCAAATCCAATATTAAACTCCTTTGCTGGGAAGAGGGTGGATGAGACAAACTCCGGAGGGTCTATGTTGGCTTGGTCTCCACGAGCAATGGCTGCCCAAAGTTTGCTAAACATGAAATACGACAACCCATCAGCAATCTTGTGAGAAATGCATTGACCAATTGCAAAGCCTCCACATTGAAATATGTTGAGTTGGACCCCTAGGGGCAATGAATTGGTAATATCATCAAGTTCAAAGGGCATGAACTTGTTGAGCTCACCAGGGATAGGGTTGTTGAGAACATCAGAAAGTGTGCAATCCCGTACTCGAGCTTCAACGAAAGGGATGCCCTCGTCATTGCAATGTATGAACTGGTTGTTCTTGATGCGTCCGGCTGGAGGGTAGAAAAGGTTTAAGACCTCGCATAATGAGTTCTTGAGGTGGTTGGATATTTCAGTGCTGTTGGGTTGTGTCTTGGCATTGTGTTCATAGAAGAGCAGCAAAGGGTTGTAGACTTGGGGAGCTATTTGATCAAGAAAGGAGAATTGGTAGTGGCGAAGATGGTCAGGGGTTGGAGAAGATGGTTTGATAATCTCTTTGGAGATTACTTCAACTTCAACCTTCATGATCGTCTGCTTAAGTTCAAGTACGTACCTTAGTAACAAAACAATGAGGGTATGTTTAGCTGTGATTGTGATTGTATGTGGTTTGTGTTGCTCTTCAAGGAGACATATATAGAGCTAAAGTAACTCCATGCTAAAGGAACTCTTAATAGTTCCCAATAATTTAATGTTGCTTTGTTTTATGCATAGTTTTAATTTTTTTTTCATTAATATTAACTATTTTTTTATATTAATTTTTATATTGACCAATCATATTGAATTAAAAAATAACTATAGTATTTGTGACTCTCTAAATTAGGGAGTATGATGAAACCCTAGCCCCCTATCACCCATAAAACCCTCCTAGAGCCATTTCACTTTGAGGGGAGAGGAAGCCACTGTTCTTCCTCCCCTCTCCCCTCTTCTCTTCCTTCCTCTCTTCTCCCCTCATTTTTAAAGACAAAAGGTTTTTCCTATTTGTCTTCGTTTTGTTATGATTTTCCTCCAACCATCACAGGTAGCTGTGTTTTGACGTAGATCTTCACCACCATCCTTTTTGCGGTTTCTTTATGTTCGGAATAAGTCATAAAGACTCTTTGGGTTCTCTGTGTATAGTTTTCACCTCTCCTTTTGTGAGAGCTTTTCACCTCTCCTTTTGTGAGAGCTTTTCACCTCTCTTTTGTGAGAGTTTTTCTTCTCTCCTTTGTGAGAGCTTTTCATCTCTCATTTGTGAGAGTTTTATTTGTATTGTTATAGCTTGGTTTTTTCAAGCTTTATCTCTTTTTGATTATTCTGAGTTGGCAATCTTAATTGGAATGCCTATGCCAAAGTTTCTTAGATCCTGCGTGATCGTTAGTGGAGGCGCACTAGATTGTCTCAATTTTGATGTTAGACCGCTCTGTTATTGTAATGGTCATTTGTGGCTAGTGGCTTTTTTGACTGAATTATGAATGCAATCCTAGAATTTCTCAATAAAAAATAAACTAGGGAGTATGATTGAAGTTCAAATTTTATAGAGAGCTCCTAAAATAAATTTTTTGTGTTTTTAGTTAAATTTTAACTAAAGAATAGGGAGTATGATTGAAGATGCTCTTAGTTGTTGTTTCTTTTTGGGGTTTCCCCCTCATATTTCATAAATAAATAAAAATTTAAAGAATTAGGCATACATAGTACACCAACTATATTTTCAAGCTTGAATTCATGGCCCATTTATGTGTAATATTGGACTTATCTCATGGCTTAGATTGTTCACGCAAACTTGCATGTACGTACGTTCATGGGCCATAATTGACATTAACAAGGTTGAAATTTTTCCGTCTCTTTTAAAGCACTTAGGTTTGCGTTATTGATAGATATTTCTAGCTGACTGATTAAAGGCAGCATTCAATTTAGTTGTTAATGGTTTTATCACCAACTACTAAAGTCAGGTCTGATATGGATAGCAACGGCAAGTTAACTCCAAAGTCCAAATCCAAAACAATTAAAAGCAATCTTAATTGCAAAAAGCACAGAAATATATAGTAGAAAATAGACCAAAAAAGATTAAACTTAGCAGTCAAGTCACTGAAGATACCATTTGAGTGGTCAGTCTATCCCATTGCTTTCAAGAAATGTCAAACAGACCTTCGCAATAATCCAATTCTGAGACAGACCCACAGGGCCACATGAAAATTATTACTTTTTATCGACAAAAAGATAAAAAGTTATTATCTTTCCCATATTATGAAAACTAATCTGTATTAATGAGCTAAATATGAATTGATATAATGTTTAAATACCTATGTATATGGGCTCAAATACAATTTACGTTTCAATGTGGAGTTAAATACTTGAATATGAGGTAAATACGAATTAAGCACATGTAATACCTACAACATAGGTTGAGAAGCAAATTGTGTTATTATTTGAAAGGCTGTTTAAATTTGAACGTTTTATTTTCTGTTTTAATATTTTGGTTGTTTTCTTTTATTTATTATGGGAGTTACAATTGTTTAAATTTTCAGTTTTTATTTTCTATTCATTGTCTTAATTTTTCTGGTTAAATGTGTCTGGAGATTACGAGTGTTAGATGTCTATAAAAGGCCACTCCTTCTTCACATTTGAACACACCACAATCAGATTTCTCTATTCTCATACTTTCATCTATTCTCTACTTTCCATATTATTATTTTGGGCAACGATTCTGTGGCTTGGAGATTTCTATCCGACTATGAACGTGCTCATAGCCAGGAGTAGACTCAGAGAGGCGCAGGGAGGTGCAGTTACTCCTCCTTTCGCCTGAAAATTCCTTAGAGTCTGAGGCGCAAAAAACAACACAGCCAACCAGTGGCTATAGAGTCTAAGGCGCAAGGTTAAGCGAAGAAGAAGACGATACCTAATTTCTTTTGCTAGAACGACACCGTTCTTTTTCTTTGATATCTTTTAATGAAACACATTTTTTCATTTGAGTTCTCCGAGTGGTGGGTTTTGGTGGTGGCAAGGCCCAAAAAGATAGGCCTGCAATTAACTTATAAATATCCGTAAGTTTTTATTTGGTCTGGGGCAAAAGACTCTTGAATTCACTATTTAATTGAATAGGTATAGTTTGCCCACTTCATAACATATCAAATACTTATTAGTAGGCTATCTCTTTTCTATTTTTTTTTTTAAATGGCATCTCTATTTTTTCTTTTTAATAGTTATGTCATCTTCATTTTGTAGAGTTAAATAGATGAGTAACATATCTTTTTATATATTCCTTTTTAAAATAATTCAAGTTCAAAAGGTTTACACCTCAGTGTCTCAAAGCTTATGCCTCACTTTAAGGGACCAAAAACGCCTACCCTCCATACCTCGTCTTCCAAAATATTGTCACTTTCGACTGAAAAAACTCCAAACATAGCAAAACAAATTAAGAGCAAGTTGATGAGATCTCTTTAGATATTTGAGAATAGGAGATATTCTCTCCCACTTTAGATATTAAAAGCGAGTTCATCGAAGATTTGTTTGTAATTTTATTCTTTCTATAAATTATGAATGATATTAGTATTGTTTAAATTCAAGGGTAATTGATATTGTCTAAATAATTTTATGGAGCTTTTAGCCCTTTAAATTTGCCCCTTCCCTAAATAATTGTTGGATCCGCCACTGCTCATCAGCGGACCTTGAGCCTGCATATTGGGGTCGTATCTTGGAGTCTTGTAAACCGTCATTACCTGTACATATGAAGGCTACAAAGGCTTTAAGACAGCGTCTTTGACGTGCTTTCACTATACTAGGCTTGCTTTCTTACTCTTGACTTATTTTTTATTTATTTATTAATTTGTTTCTTTATTTTTACTTTACTGTTAAAGCTTTATTTTATATATTATTTATATCTAAATGTTTGAATAAGATTTTTATAGAAAAGGAAAACACAATTTTTAATTACAAGAGTTTTTTTTTAAAAAGGAAAAACACAATTTTTAATAACAATCTAAAGCCTTTGTAAGTTAAAAGTTTTCCTTACCATATTTGTTGTTGGTACAAGTTCAATTAGTTTCTTTATTTAATTTAAAATTTAAAAATAAATAAATAAAAACAATATTAGACTTTCAATAATATTAGACAGCTATATGTTTTGAAATTCGTTTAAAAAAAATTATATATATAGAAAAGAACAAAAACACTACACTGGAATTTAAAAAAATCAAAAAAGAAAAGTTTGTCTAAATTGATTCAGTCTTTATTAGCACATAAGTATTGCCAGCGTTTTTAAAAATAAAAAAAATTATTGCTTGCCACACAGTTTGCTTACCAACATTAAAGTCCAACATTGAACAAAAATCCAATTTTATGAATATTACACTACTGCCAAGTTGGAAGAGAATAAAACATTTAATTACAACCAACCATTTAATTACAAATTCATTTAAGGCTAGTTTATTTGGTGTACGTTTTCTATACAATTTTAATAACAATTTTAACAACAATCTAAACGTTTGTCTATACAACTTTGAATAAAAATTTGAATTTTTAATAACTATCTTGGTCTGAACGTTTGGCATTTAAAACAAAATTCAAAATCATATTAAACTTTGAATAAAAAATTTGAATTTTTAATAACTATCTTGGTCTGAACGTTTGGCATTTAAAACAAAATTCAAAATCATATTAAAGTCAATATTCAAAGCTAATTAAGTCACCAAAGTTAATAATATAGTTGGTATATAATAATAATAATAATAATAAAGTTAGATATCTTGTCATAAACTTGGCACGTTAATTTTTTAAAAGTTATTTGTTTACCAATTGTTTGATTATTATTAAATTTCACCTTGTATTACATTTATATACCAGATTTTGTTGCTTCATTATTGTTTATTGGAATTGAGATGGATAGTGTAGAGACCAATAGTGTTAAACCTGGAAAATTTAATGGGACAAATTTTAAGAGGTGGCAAAGACAACTTAAATATTAGTTAACTGTTTTAGGGTTAGTTTATGCCTTAGAAGATCAAACCACACCTAATAAAACTATGGAGAGAACTTCTAAAACTAAGGAGAAGATGACAAAAGAAGATTTAGAATATCATTGCCATAACATAATCCTTAGTTCTCTCGCTGATGATCTATATGATGTTTATCAAGATACAAAAAATGCAAAAACTTTGTGGGATGAATTAGAAGCTGAATATGGGATAGAAGATGTGGGAATAGATTGTTTTACAATCTCAAACTTTAATAACTATATGATGGTTGAGAATAAAACTGTAAGTGAACAAATTCATGAGTACCAAGATTTTTTTAAAGGAAAATAGAACTTAAGGGTACAAAATTTAGTGAAGAGTTTAAAGTTTCTTGTCTCATTGATAAATTACCCCCAAGTTGGTCAAACTTTGCAAAAACCCTTAGGCACAAACAAGGAGATTTAACTTTAACCCAAGTATTAAACTCACTTAGGATTGAAGAGAAATATAGATCAAGAAACAAGCCTAAGGAAGACAAACGTGAACCTAGTGGAAAGTTCAAACCATACGAATCGTTTCCAATCTAGAAGGAAATTTTTCAAGAGGAAAAACAGAAATAGCCAATCCAACCATAATCAACTCAACCGAAACCAAAATCGCCAGCACAATAGACCCCATAACAATTCCAAAGGCAATATGGATCAACCATGCTTTGTTTGTGGGAGAACAAATCATTGGGCCAAAGACTGTCATTACAAGAAGACCAAGCCCCACAAGCCAAAGCCTAAGTGGAACAAAGGACAAAGGGGTCCTAAAGCCCAAGTGAATGTGTTGATGGATCAAGAAGATCAAGATGAACTCAATCTAAGAACTCAAGTGGAGGAAGTGTAACCTTAGGAAATGACACCGTCGCACAAGTATGTGGAATAGGAGAAGTGGAATTGAAGATGAATCTGGGAAGACTCTAACTCTCAAGGATGTTCGACATGTTCCTGACGTGAGGAGAAACCTTATCAGTGGATCGTCCTTAGTACAAGATACAAAATTGTAATGGAGTCAAATATGATTATTATTACTAGAAACAATGTCTTTATTGGAAAAGGATATGTTTGTGTTGGATTATTCAAAATAAATATAGTTTTTGATAAAATAATAAAATTTCCCATCAAGTTTTCAATTTTGAATCTTGTAATGTATGGCATGGAAGGTTAGGACATGTAAGTTTGAGCAAAATAAAAAAGTTAATGAATCTTGAGCTAATCCCTAAGTCTAACATAGACCTTAAGCACAAATGTGAAGTGCGTGTTCAAGCCAAACAAACAAGAAATTCTTTCAAACTTGTAGAGAGAAAAACCCAAATCATAGAGCTCATAAATAGTGACGTGTGTGATTCAAATAGGTCTCTCACTAGAGGTGGAAGCAAGTACTTTGTGACATTTATTGATGACTTCTCTAGGTATTTTCATATTTATCTTATTAAGACAAAAGATGAGGTGTTTGTGTTATAAAAAATATAGTTTTCTTTTTCCGTAAAGCCAAATACAAAAACATTTATATTATAAATAACTTATAAACAAATTGGAAAGCTTTTAAGATACAATGAAATTGAAGAAAACAAAATAATAGGTAAGTAAAAGCAAAATAAATAATAAGTAAGAAGGTGAGTTTGGTACCATGAAGCATGTCAAAGACGCTGTCCTAAAGCCTTTGTAGCCTCCCTACGTACAGGTACTGACGGTCTACAAGACTCC
Source organism: Prunus fruticosa (assembly GCA_018703695.1). NCBI lineage: Eukaryota > Viridiplantae > Streptophyta > Magnoliopsida > Rosales > Rosaceae > Prunus > Prunus fruticosa. The sequence goes on along the minus strand of CM031917.1, from coordinate 37,113,720 downwards.
AAGATATGACCCCTTTTACATAAACTCAAGATCCGCTATGAGCACGTTCATAGATGGATATAGGTATCCAAGTCACAAAACCATTGCCAAAATAATAATATAAAGTAAATAATATATATATATATATATATAAGTAGAAAAGGAGAGAATTAGTTTGTGCTTGTGATTGTGGTATGTGATATTTTGATGGTGTATTATGGTTCGTCACAAATGTGAAGGAGGAGTGGCCTTTTATAGGCATCCAAGAACATGTAACCTTCACCAACCAAAAAATTAAGGCATTCAATATATAAATAAAACCTGAATATTAAATATTTATAACCCCCCACAATAAATAAAATAAAACAACCAAAATAATAAATAAATAAAACGGTTAAATTTTTAAAACCTTTTAAAATTCCAACAGTTTGATAAACCCAAGATTTATAAAAGTGAGGTAGAAAATCAATTAAAGAAAAATATTAAAAGATTCAGATCTCGCAGAGGTGGGGAGTATACGTCAAATGAGCTTGGAGTGTTTTGCGAAGAACATGGAATTATACATGAAGTTACTCCACCATATTCACCCCAATCTAATGGAGTGGATGAAAGGAAAAATAGAACTCTGCTGGAAATAAAGCAATAGGGTGCAAGTGGGTGTTTAGGGAAAAGTTGAAACTAGATGGAAGTATTGATAAGTACAAAACAAGATTGGTAGATAAGGGTTTTACACAAAAGAAAGGGATATACTATTTTAGTACTTACTCACCTGTTTTTGGGATTACCACCATAAGGACTTTGATAGCTTTAGTATCTGTGCGTAATTTAGTGATTCATCAAATGAATGTGAAGACAACATTTTTAAACGGAGACTTAGATGAAGAGCTATATGGAACAACCCAAAGGATTCATAGTTAAGGGCCAAGAACACAAAGTGTGTAAGTTGGTTAAATCTTTTTATGGCCTAAAGCAAGCTCCTAAGCAATGGCCTGAGAAATTTGACAAGGTGATTCTAGATTATGATATTAAGTTTAATGGTCATGATAAATGCGTTTATTATAAAGAGAATAATGGAGATCATGTAATCTTGTACCTATATGTTGATGACATTTTGATCTTTGGGACGAATTTAGAAATTGTGAATGATGTGAAGTCATATTTATCAAGGAATTTTGGCATGAAAGTTATGGGAGAAGCACATATAATCTTAGGAATGAAAATTGAGAAGACAACACAAGGAATTTCTCTAAGTCAATCTAGTACTACTGAGAAGATGTTGAAGAAGTTCAATTACTTCGAGTGTAAGCCAACACCAACACCTTATGATCTCAATGTTCATTTAAAGAAAAATCAAGGTGAACCGTTTTCTCAACTGAAGTACTCCTAGATGACAGGTTCTTTGTTGTACATTGTAAACAAGATTAGGCCAGACATTGCTTATGTTGTTGGAAGATTAAGTAGGTATACACACAACCCAAGCAAGGAACATTGGAATGCTGTGGAAAGAGTTTTCAAGTACCTAAGAAGAACAATGGATTATTCACTATGCTATAAAGGATTTCCAAATGTAGCAGAGGGATATAGTAATGCAAATTGGATAACAGACAATGAAGAAGTGAAGTCTACTAGTGGTTACGTTTTCTTATTGGGTGGAGCTGCAAGTTCATGGGGTTCTAAGAAGCAAACAACTATTTCTAGAAGTACTATGGAGTCTGAACTCATAGCTTTGGATATTTCTTGCACTGAGGCTGAATGGATTAAGAGTTTGTTGATGGATACCTCTGGTGGAGAAATCATTGCCTGCTTTATCTATTCATTGTGACTGCAAGGCTACAATAGACTTGGTGAAACAATCTCATACAAATATGAAAATGAACAAGCACATACATGTGAGACATAAATCTGTGAATAGCCTATTAACTAAGAACATTGTGTCTTTGGAGTATGTAAAGTCGGAGAATAATATTGCTGACCAATTGACTAAAGGTCTTTCTAGGAGCAGAGTCCTAGAAATGTCAAGGGGTATGGGCTTAAGCCCATAAGGGAGTCACCTAGGGAGGTAGCACAACTTCTGTGATTGGAGATCCCATTGAGACACTGTTTATATATTGTGGAGACATCATAGAGATGTCCTCATGCTCATCCGTATGACATTAGTGCTATATTATGTGACGTTAGGAAGGGAGTTATCACTGAATGAGTTTTAAGACGGGCAATATCCCGCAGGGTGCAGGTCACATGTACTCTTGGAGAACTCACCTAAGTGAGAGACGTCGTGAGGCCGCGACTATGAGAATTGGGTTATTATCTAGCAACTCTCATGAGATTAGTGCATGGCCATAAATAGCGCTACCCGCTTCCAAGTCTCAACCAATACTATGTGTGGGATATGTTGAGGTTTGGTCAAAGGTGCCGAGTTCAATACTGTGTACACTCAGGTTTCTCAAATGAAAACTATCACAACTAAGTGAAGGTTCAAGGCCGGAAGGCACCTACACCTATTGCATAGTATTATGTTGCCCATATGTATATTTTCTTTATCTTTTGCTATTTTAAAATTTTAAAACCCATATAGAGGTTTGTTATTATTTGAAAGGCTTTTTAAATTTTAACGTTTTATTTTTTGTTTTAATATTTGGCTGTTTTCTTTTATTTATTATGGGAGGTACAATTGTTTAAATTTTCAGTTTTTATTTTCTATTCATTGCCTAAATTTTTCTGGTTAAATGTGTTTGGAGGTTACGAGTGTTAGATGCCTATAAAAGGCCACTCCTCCTTCACATTTGAACACACCAGAATCAGATTTCTATATTCTCATACTTTCATATATTTCCCACTTTCCATATTATTATTATGGGCAAAGGTTCTGTGGCTTAGATATTTCTATCTGGCTGTGAACATGCTCATAGCGGATCTTGAGCCTGTGTATTGAGGTCGTATCTTGGAGTCTTGTAACCGTCATTACCTGCATGTAGGGAAGCTACAAAGGCTTTAGGACAGTGTCTTTGATGTGCTTTCACTATACCAGGCTTGCTTTCTTACTCTTGACTTATTTTATTTATTTCTTTATTTTTACTTTACTGTTAAAGCTTTATTTTATATATTATTTATATCTAAATGTTTGAATAAGAGTTTTACAGAAAAGGAAAACACAATTTTTAATTACAAGAGTTTAAAAAAGAAAGAAAAGGAAAAACACGATTTTTAATAACAAATTTATATGCAATACATAGGATACCTAGAACATAGGTCAAAAGTAGATACAACCACACTCATTCGAGTATACATATAATGTGAAACATAAAAGAGCCAAAATCGTAAACAACAAGCATCTTACCTTTTTTACCGATTAAATAGGTCTTTTAAATTTGTTACAGTGTGGTTCCACTATTAGGGTTTTTGTCAGATCTCCCCGTTAGTTGCCTAAATATTATATGAATATTTTCTTATACCTAAATATAAAAAAGAAAAAATGTATGACTCATAAATGCCATGTAGGCAACTAACAGGAAGATTTGATGGAAACCCTAACTGTAGAACCACATTTTAACACTTTCTAAAAGACTGGGGTATGTAATTGTAAAAATTGAGAAGATAAGGATCAACATATCTTAAGGGTGTAACCACAGGATACTAAACAATGTCTTAACCCCCAGCCCTTTCTAGTTAAGGCTGAAGCCCAACCCAAATTTTCTGAAACTTTCCCCCACCTATATACCCAAGACCAATCTTCTAAGAAAAATAAAATAAAATCCAGTCATTCCAACCAATTTGGTTTTATCTTCCCAAGAATCACACAATAGGAAAATGGGTTTTTTTTTTAAAAAAAAAAAATCACAAATAGTCCCTGAGGTTCATGAAATTATCACCTTTAGTAATTTATTATTTTATTTTTTTGTGACATAGTTGGTCCTTCATGTCACTATGCATACATCAAATTGGTCCCTCTATAAAAAATTCTATTAAATTGATAATGTGGCATATATGTGGAGCCCACACATCCAATGATATAGAGCCTCATGATTTTAAATAATAATATAATATATTTTCATATTTTAAAACTTAAAATCCAAAAAAATTTAAAAAGCAAAAATATTTTACAAAGAACACATTAAAACTATTTTAAAAAAAGAGAATTTCACTAACAAACCTATTTTACTAAAAACATGTAGAATCCCTCCTATCCCCCTTTGTCACCCAATTTCCCTCTTTCCCCATGTTCTCTCTCCCCTCTGCTCTCTCTCCCTCTCTACTCTCTTTCTCTCCCATCTCCCTCGATTCCATTTCTCCCCCACCGACCCCATCCCAGCCCCGCCCACAACCCCACCCCCAACCCCACCCACCCCACATCTTTTAGGCTTATCCGCGACCCAACACCCAGCTCCTTCCTCGACCCCATCTCTCTGCCTCTCTAGCTCCCCATTCTTCCTCTCTCTTCATTTCTCTCTCTCCCTCCCTCTTGTTCTATAACTTAGCTAACTAATAGCAAATTATTAGACAAGGCAGGAACAAGCAAGGTATTATGTAAGGACAAGGTCAAAGAGAGGCAAGGTATTATGGGGTTTGATGCACCATTCGCAATGACCACACTTGTTTTGCTAGAAGACGTCATAAATTGAAACAAAGTTATGTCATATGTCATATGATCAGTAGCACCAGAGTCAATAATCTAACCTGTATCATGACTGTATGAAGCAATGAAAACTTTGCCTTGATTACTGCATCCTTGGATGCCTTAGATATGGTCAAGTGAAAGAGAAGGAAGATGATCAATTCCTTTTTGGTGACTGGTGCACCAGAAGGGTAATGACAGGTGTCTCACCAAAAGGGTTTTGCTCGAGGGAACCTCCTGGCATGGTTATCAACACCTCCTGGGCTTTGTAGGTGACTAAGTTGGGGATAACACTACTACAAAAAACACTTTGCGCGACGAAATAAGTTTGTTGCGCTAAGTACAATTTCGTCGCAGACTTTGCGCGACGAACTTTTGTTCGCAAGTTCTGTCGCGCAAAACTCGTCTCGCGCAAGTTTGCGTGACGAAACATACTATTTGCGAGCAAAATATACTTTGCGCGACGAAATATAATAACTTTGAGCGACGAACACTAACGTCGCTCAAAGACACTTTGCGGGATGAATAGTAACCACTTTGCGAGACGAATTCTAACTACTTTGCGCGACGAATAATAGCAACCTTGCACGATGAATAGTACCACTTTGAGCGACGAATATTATCTACTTTGCGCGACGAATATTATTTGCTTTGCGCGACGAACTTAACCACTATGTGCGACGAACATTAACGTCGCACAAATATACTTTACGCGACGAACCCTATTGTCGCGCAAAACTTTGCGCGACGAAATATTTATTTATTTTATAAAAAAAAATTTAATTAAAAATAAACTAGTTAGTTTGCGCGACGAAATATTTTGTTGCGCAATGATTTTGACATTTTGTTTTTTTATTTCTCTTATATCAATTTCATTATATTAATTTTTTCAAATTTTTACTTTTTAAATTTAATTTAATTGTATGATTTTATTTTTTTTAATTACTTTAATTTAAATTGACATATTCAAAATAAAATTACATATGAAAAATAGTGGTCAAATTATCCAATATATATAATATTCAAATGTACACATAAATTAACAAAGTACAATAATAAAATCTACAAGCTTATTGTGATGGTAGTGGCGGAGGATATGTTTTTCGACTTTAGCCATCAAAGTCTCAACAATTCCCTACCCAAAAAAAAAAACAAATATTGTCAAATATCAATAAAATAACATAAAATAATAACAAAAAATTGGCATAAACTCAAAACTAACTCTAAAAAAACATATTATTGAAAAAAAATTAACATTTGGAGAGAATATACCATTTGACAAGATTTTGAGTGAGTGAAAATGAGAGGGAGAAGTGAGTGTGAGAGAATTAAAGAAGATAGTGAGAGAGAGATGAAAGAGTGAGTGAGAGTGAGAGATAGTGAAGAAAGAGATGAGAGATTAAGTGAGAGGAGTGAGTGTGAGAGAAAGGGTAGGATTTGGGGGAGAGGGAAAGTGAGAGGAGTGAGTGTGAGAGAAAGGGTAGGATTTGGGGAGAGGGAAAGAGAGAGGAGAGGTAAGAAGAGTAGAAGACATTGAGAAAATGGTGGAGGAGTTATATTGGTTTTAAAAACCGGATCACTTTGCGCGACGAAATAATATATTGGTCGCGCAAAGTCTTAAAAAAAAAATTTAAAAACATTTCCCATTTTTGGTGCCTGCCCAAATTTTTAGGGTTTTGCGTGACGAAATTTTGGTCGCTCAAAGTTTTGCACGAACCAAAATATTCCCGCGTCCCATTTTTGGTACCCGCCCAAATTTTTCGCGTATACTTTGCGCGACGAAATACTATATATTGGTCGTGCAAAGTTGCAAAAAAATTTCCCATTTTTGGTACCTGCCCAAATTTTTTGAGTATACGTTGCGCGACGAAATACTATATATTGGTCGCGTAAAGTTATAAATTCTTTTTTATAAAAAAAATACCAATTTTTGGTATCCGCCCAAATTTTTAGAGTATACTTTGCGCGATGAAGTACTATATATTGGTCCCGCAAAGTCGTAAATTTTATTTTATTTTTTAAAATACCCATTTTTGGTATCCGCCAAATTTTTCAACTATACTTTGCGCGACGAAATACTATATATTGGTCGCGCAAAGTTGTAATTTTTTTATTTTTTATTTTAAATTCTCGTTTGTGGTACCCACCCAAATTTTTAGAGTATACTTTGCGCGAACGAAATACTATATATTGGTTGCGCAAAGTCTTAAAAAATATTTAAAGCTACTAATAAATATATATACTATTCAATTTCTTAAGTGTTATACGTACAAAATAAACAAATTTAAAGATAAACAAATTTAAAGCTACTCAACGATCCAACTGTCAAACTTCTTTCTTTATACTTCGAGATCATTTACGCCAAAATTCAGAAAAAATAAAAATTAAGAGATCAATTAATGGGACAAAACATTTCGACAGTTATAAAAGAAAAATCAAGATTTAACGGTTATTTCAACTTTGATTTTGATGATTTTTTACAGCTACACTCCTTGACCCTATATGAATACAATGACTGCATTCGATTGTCAATTTAAAATATTTACACTAGTAGATACCACAAAATCTTATGCTATATTTAATAAAAGTATAAATAAACTCTTAATTGTTAGTGAATATATTGTTTTGATGGCATATGTATTCTATGAAACTAGTTTCAACGATCCAACCGTTAAATTTGTTTGTTTATACTTCGAGATCATATACCCCAAAAATCAGAAAAAAATAAACATTCAGAGATCACATTATGGGACAAAACTTTTCGATGGTTATAAACAAAAATAAAGATTTAACGGTTATTTTAACTCCAATTTTGATGATTTTTTACAGCTACACTCCTTGACCCTATATGAATACAATGACTCAATTTGATCTTCAATTTAAAATATTTTCATTAGTGATACCACAAAATCGTATGTTGTATTTAATGAAAGTATAAATAAACTCTTAATTGTTAGTGAATATATTGTTTTGATGGCATATGTATTCTATGAAACTAGTTTCAACGATCCAACCGTTAAATTTGTTTGTTTATACTTCGAGATCATATACCCCAAAAATCAGAGAAAAAAAAATAAACATTCCGAGATCACGTAATGGGACAAAACTTTTCGATGGATATTGTTGCGTAGATTCAGCTGCACCAAAATGGGTTCAACTGCATCCTCAACTTGTGATACTCGTAAGTGCACCAGCCGTTCGGTAGTATAGCATATGTAAGTGCGAGGTCGATTCCACAGGGATTGGTGATTGAATGATCCAATTCAGTTTTCCTACACAAAACAGAAATAAAAACAAAAGAACATGAAACAAAGAAGAAAGAAAATAAGAAAGTACTCAAGCAAATAAGTTCCCAAGTTCAATTTAGATTAATGGATTGATTCTAACTAAAGTATGATTAAGCCATGGTGTTTGGTCCTAACCTTGTATTCCTAATTTGATTTATTTGTTGTCTAACCTAAGCATTAGGAATCCATTAAGCATAGAAGAACATTTTAAACAACCAAGCATGCATCTAATTCTTATTGTTGAATTTCCATACATACTCTTCCTATTCATAGTTCAATTTGAATTAAAGCATGGTGTCTACTCTTAATTCAAACCAAGATAGCTAACATGCAAGCCTTAATGGTGATCAATCATTCAAACTAGCATATTAACTTATAACCATAATGAATAAGAACAAAAACCATAATTGAAACTTGGAAACTAATTAAACTTGAATACTTAAGAAAGAATGTACATTACAAAGAAAAATAAATTACAACTAAATGAACATTAAAGAGAGAATTTGAGGAAGGAAGGAAAGTGTTTGGGAAGCTTGAGGATGTTTGAGAACTTGAAGAATTTGAGAACTTGGGGAAGGGAGAGAAAGGTGTTTGTGAAGTGTTTGAGACATGGAGACTTTTGAAAGAGAAGGGAAATTTGGAGAAGAGAAAGGAAACGTGTTTGAGAACTTAGAGAAGGGAGGAGAAAGTGTTTGAGAAGTTGGAGAATGTTTGGAAGAGAATAGAGAAGTGTTTAGGAAGTGTTTGAGAAGGGAGAAGAAAGTGTTTGAAGAAAATTTAGTAGAATGATCTTATTACAACAATTGAGAACTACAAGAGAAACTAAGAGAATTTGAGGGAGAGAAGGGAATGGAGCTCTAGAGAAGTGTTTGAGAGCTTCCCCCCTTGGGGGTGTGTTTACAAGCTTAGAGAACTTCCCTATTTATAGGCCTAGGGGAAGTGAAAATCTGAATTATAGAATAGAGTTCACTAACCACACTCACTTCACCAACTTACAACACTTAATTCACCTAACACACTATTACATTTGAAAACAATTTTTTGGGCTTGTGGCTCCAGTCTGAAAAATCTGGAAAACTATGAATCTTGAAGCTCTTTGTCTTATCTTTCCAAGCATATGCAGCCAAACTCAAGGAAAAATCGGAAAGACCTTCAAATGTGATTTTTGGCCCAGTAACGCAGATGCTGCCGAATTTGACCTTAAGTTGCCAAAACATGTATAACTTTCTCTAGAAGACTCGGAATCATGAACCGTAAAGTTCTACAGAAAATAGACTTCCGTAGCTTTCCAATGATGTATGGCTCATTATCTGGTTCTTCTTGAGCAAGTACAGTCCAATCCGTGAAGTTGACTGATTTGCAGACACAATTTGAGCAGACTTGACTCCAAAATGCAATTAGTGAGTCTCAAGCTTATTACACTGAAACAAACACAAAACTTATTAAAAGCACAAGTTTAACTCAAAAACATAACCAAATCATAATTTAAAAGGGTACAAAATGATATGTAATTATGCACCGATCAGATATAAACAAAAATCATGATTTAACGGTTATTTAAACTCCGATTTTGATGAATTTTTACAGCTACACTCCTTGACCCTATATGAATACAATGACTCAATTTGATCTTCAATTTAAAATATTTACACTAGTGGATACCACAAAAACCTAACAAAAACCAAATCCGAACTACAATAATATATTTTTCTAACAAAATAATTTTTTTATTTTTTTTATTTTTGTAAAGACTTTGCAAGACGAAGATTATTATTTTGTCGTGCAAAGTCATCCAAAATTTTTTAAAAATAAATTTTTATTTAATTTATTTTTGAAAAGACTTTACGAGACGAACCACACTTCGTCGCGCAAGAATTTGTGCACCGAATTTATGTGTTTCGTCGTGCAAAGTTATGCATAGATTTTTTAAAATAAATTTTTATTTAATTTATTTTTGAAAAGACTTTACGAGACGAACCACACTTCGTCGCGCAAGAATTTGTGCACCGAATTTAATTGTTTCGTCGCGCAAAGTCATGCAAAAATTTTTAAAAATAAATTTTTATTTAATTTATTTTTGAAAAGACTTTACGAGACGAACAACACTTCGTCTCGCAAGAATTTGTGCACCGAATTTATGTGTTTCGTCGCGCAAAGTTATGCATAGATTTTTAAAAATAAATTTTTATTTAATTTATTTTTGAAAATACTTTACGAGACGAACCTCACTTCGTCACGCACGAATTTGTGCACCGAATTTAAGTGTTTCGTCGCGCAAAGTCATGCATAGATTTTTAAAAATAAATTTTTATTTAATTTATTTTTGAAAAGACTTTACGAGACAAACAACACTTCGTCGCGCAAGAATTTGTGCACCGAATTTATGTGTTTCGTCCCGCAAAGTTACTTTTCGCGACGATGCTTTGTCATCATGCAAATTTTCGTCACGCAAAGTGACTTTGTGCGACGATTTGTGTTTCGTTGCGCAAAATATAGTCGCGTGAAGACTTTGAGCAATGAAGTTTAATTTTCGTCGCGCAAAGTCACTTTGCGCGACGAATTGTGTTTCGTCGAGCAAAGTTTGGTCGCGCAAGGGGTTTTTTTTACTAGTGTAATATTGATGTCACTAGTAGTGGGCCGAGGGTCCATCCCTATGAAATCTTAACATGGTATCAGAGTGGGCCGGTTGACTAGGCTCAATTAAGAACCTAAATCAAACAAACCAAACAGAAAAACCCTATGCCTCTATATGTTCCTGTTGTCAGCAACTACAAACCAAAACAAAACAAAAAAAGAAAAGTGATCGATGTGGAATTGGTTGCACATGTGGCCCACTAAAGAGTGATCCCCCCGGAGGGGGTGTGTTGGAGAATACAAAAGTCACACATCGGAAACTTAAAAAAATAAATTACGGCTTATAATAACTGGTTCCACTCATAATAACATCGATGCCTTTTTTGATAAAACCCCACACCTACTAGGCTTTGTAGGTGGTTAAGTTGGGGACAATATCGATGTTGCTAGCAGTGGGCCGTGGGTCCGTCCCTATGAAATTCAACACATATTACCACAACGACATGAGGACTTATGCAAAATCAAGTGCAAAGGTTCGACCCTCCAAAGCTGCATCATTTTTGCCATTTATTGAATTTAATTGTGGTATTACGATATAACGCATTTTGAGATTTACCAAACTGCATCAACAACTGTTGTTTGCCGTCGGTTCCAAAAACCGCAGTTATCTGTCGGTTTTCGTGACATTACGGTTTTGTTGTGGTTGGTATTTACGATATCTCGATAGAAAATGTCAGACCTAATTTTAAGTTTTAAAATATACTATATTTTTTATTTAAAGCTACGTGGTTTTATATCATTGGATGTGTGAGTTCCACATATGTGCCACATCATCAATTTAATAAAAAGTTTGATGGAATCTCACGACAGGGACCAATTTGATGTACGCTTAGTAATGTAAAGGATCAATCATGTTACAAAAAAAACATAAAGCACCAAAAGTGATAATTTTGCAAACCCCATGGACCATTTTTGATAAAAACCCTAAGGAAAAATAAAAAAGATTCTTCTTATCTCCAGCCAACCTATGTGCTCCATCTCCAACTAATCTCACATGTTAGGACCCATCCAACTCTTTTCTTTTTATTATTATTTTTCTTCTTGTACTTTTCTTTTTCTTGTGATTTATTTCTAAGATTGTTATAAAATTTTGATTTAGAGATTTAGAAATTAGGGGTTTTATTTTGTTTCTTTCAATTGATGTGTGATTTAGGAATCTATGGATGCTATTCTCTAGTATGTACTTTGTTTTTCTTGAATTGGAAGTTGTGTTATTAAGTTATTAGTACCTAATTTGTTGGTGGATATACTTGTTCGATTTGTTTGATTACCTGCTAGGGTTTTATGGTGTTATTATCTATGAGAATTGTGGTTGATATGCTTGTTGTGATTTGTTTAAGTATATGTTCACATACATTTATGTTATACCTAATGCTGGTGCCAATATTTTATCACTCATACCATCAAGTTTTGTTTTTTGCATAATTGTAGTTCTTGAGAATATAGTTAAAGATATAGAAGTAAATAATATAAGTGTTTAAGAAGTTATATACAAATTCAAAAATGTCATAAAAACAAAGTAGTCTCTTCCGAAATTTCAATATAAACTTTTCGATTACAAAATTGGCCTAAAAGTTTGTCCTAGTCATTTTTCAATCCTGGGTCCATGCCTCCTGGCTTGGCCAGGTGCCCACATGGGTTTAAGATGACATAATCGTATGTTTGTTTGTCGATGTGATATCATGGTAATTAGAAAGTGAGCATTCAATCCAAAATCAATTGATAATGGTTTCTTTTCTTTTTCCTTTTTTTTTTTGCCAATCGTTGAGGGGGAAGGGAGAACACACACACGACATGCCTGGGGATCAAACCTCTATCAATTAAACGACCTAGGTCCAATATTTGTAAGCTCTTTATACTATGTTTCCATGTCCAATGTGAGACAACAACCTTCAACCTCGTTATTGGTGGTCTAAAGGCAATGAAAAAGGTATTTATTGCAAGACCTAGAAGGCTCTGAGCAAGCACAAAACTGAAGGAAGTCTCAAGTGTTCAAGAACTTGTCTGCTTTAATCAAGCTTTGCTTGCCAAACAAGTGTGGCATCTTCTGGAATTTCCTAATTCCCTAATTGCACGGATGTTTAAAGCTCAATATTTTCAAGAGTATGATTTTCTACATGCTCAAGGGGGTTCAACACCTTCTTTTGCCTGGAAGTCGATATTATGGGGCTGTGAACTCTTCTCTCGTGGTCTTCAATGGTGCATCGGTGATGCCCAACTTGTGAATATCTATATCGATCAGTGGGTACCTCACCATCTTACATTTAATGTTCAATCTTCTCCTTGTCTCCCTGTGGTTTCCAGAGTCAGTGCTCTTATTACTGCTAGTGGTAATTGGAATGTTTCTGAGACCTACCGTTTATTCACCTTTCCTGAAGCTGAATTCATCCTATCTAATCCTCCTAGTTGCGAATCCTGGTGATCTTCATATTTGGCATTTTACTCGTAATAGTCGGTATACAGTTAAGAGTGGATATTGGTCAGCATTGGAATTTCAAGCTCAAATGGCCTTTTTGTCTGTGTCCAGAGTCTTCCTCTTCCTCCTCTCAACGGCAATGGAAGCATCTATGGAAGCTTAAAGTTCTACTAAAAATGCAACATTTATTGTGGCGTCTCACCCACAACGCTCTCCCTACCCGTGACGTACTTCTTTGACGAAAAAAAGTCTAAGATACCACTTGCTTTTGTTGTATGCGTCCGACTGAAACTGCGATGCATGCTCTTCACGATTGCACGATCAGTTCTTTTATTTTGCGGCTAATGGGTTGGCCTCCACTTTCGCCACTTTACCCTGTCATGATGTTGCAATCTGGTTGTTGGTTGTATGGGATATCCTCCCCAGCTCACGAAAGTCTTTGTTTACTATTACTTTGTGGTTCTTGTGGAATGCCTAAAATGTAGCTTTGTTTGGTTCTCCTGCCCTGGCCTCTTGATCAAATAGTCTTTAGTGTAAAGAACTATGATGCTAAGTATCATAAGGGTTTATAAATCCATCATAGGCAGTCTTCTTTTCCAATTCCTAATAAAAAGTGGCAATCTCCCCCTCCTAGTTACTTTAAACTCAACATTGATGGTGCACTTAGCTTGAGTTCTGGTTTATGTGAGGTTGGTGTAGCGGCTAGAGATTCCTACGGTCGTTTTGTATGGCAGGAGAGATGCGTGCTCCTAGCTTGCTGTCAATCATGGTTACTGAGTTGTATGCTCTCAAAATTGATATTTCTTTTGTAGTGGATGCTTCTCTCACGCCTCTCATTATTGAGTTTGACTCTTCAACTGTTCTCCATTTGATCCTTCAGGCAGATCCCTATTATGGGCTCTCGTCGAAGATATTCACTGACTCCTCACCTTGTTCCCCTCCTACTCGGCCAACTTTGTTCCCAGCACAGCTAATGGAGTGGCGGATCGTCTTGCGTGCTACAGTCTTGGTCAAGAGGCTTTAGCTTTTTGATTTTTTGACCCACCTATTTCGTTACAGGATTGTAAATGAGGACTCTCCTGAGTGTCCTGTTGCTTGACTCTCTTGTAGTCTGGGCGTGTGTGGTACTCATTCCGCTTCTGAGGTTTTGTCCCATTGGGAATTCCTGAGAGAGGTTTTAAGAAGGCCACTCTATACATGCTTTATCCTTGTAATACTCTGATTTTCTAATGAAATCCATCATCTTCTCAACAACAACAACAACAACAAAAACCTTCAACCTCACCCCCATTGCCCATATTTTTCAAAGCTAATCTTTTTCATTACATTCTACCAAATTCATCAATTAATTATACATCTTTACTCTTAAAACTAATTAATCAGTTTTTATCTATCTTTCTCTTAAAAAATTTACCAATTTTACAATCACAAACACCTATGCACGTACAATTAAGTATGCTAAATTACTAATTAATTATTATTAACACTAGTAATCCTTGTTTTTTTTTTCCTACATCACCAACAAGTTTTGTTATGGTGATTTTTTTACACCACATGCGTACTATATATAGGTATCGATCACTTACCCTGCAATAGAATTGATGTTAGCTAGTGAAATTGATACTTAGGGGAAGGGGTAAATTAAAACCCAAATGGATACACTAGTAAAAAAAACACCCTTGCAGTACCAAATTTTGTGCGACGAAACACAATTCGTTGCTCAAAGTGCCTTTGCGCGATGAAAATTTAACTTCGTCGCTCAAAGTCTTACGCGACTAAATTTTGCACAACGAAACACAAATCGTCGCACAAAGTCACTTCACGCGACAAACATTTGCGCAACAACAAAGCATCGTCGGTCAAAGTAACTTTGTGCGACGAAAGACTAAATTCGGTGCACAAAGTCTTGCGCGACGAAGTGTGGTTCGTCTCACAAAGTCTTTGCATGACTTTGTGCAGCGAAATACTAAACTTCGTCTAGCAAAGTCTTTACAAAAATAAAAAAATAAAAAAAATTATTTTGTTAGAAAAATATATTATTGTAGTTCGGATTGGGTTTTTGTTAGAAAATATATATTTTAAATTGATGATCGAATTGGTTCATTGTATTCATATAAGGTCAAGGAGTGTAGCTGTAACAAATCATCAAAATCGAAATTGAAATAACCGTTAAATCGTGATTTTTCGTTTATAATCGTCAAAAAGTTTTGACCTATTACTTGATCTATGATTGTTTATTTTTTCCGATTTTTGGCGTATATGATCTCGAAGTATAAACAAACAAGTTTGATGGTTGGATCGTTGAAACTAGTTTCGTATAATGCGTATGCCATCAAAACAATATATTCACTAACAATTAAGAGTTTATTTATACTTTAATTAAATACAACATAAGATTTTGGGGTATCCACTAGTGTAAATATTTTAAATTGAAGATCAAATTGAGTCATTGTATTCATATAGGGTCAAGGAGTGTAGCTGTAAAAAAATCATCAAAATCGGAGTTAAAATAACCGTTACATCGTGATTTTTATTGATAACCGTCGAAAAGTTTTGTCGCATTACGTGATCTCTGAATGTTTATTTTTTCCGATTTTTGGGGTATACGATCTCGAAATATAAACAAACAAGTTTGACGGTTGGATCGTTGAAACTAATTTCATAGAATACATATGCCATCAAAACAATATATTCACTAACAATTAAGAGTTTATTTATACTTTTGTTAAATATAACATAAGATGTTGTGGTATCCACTAGTGTAAATATTTTAAATTGATGATCGAATTGAGTCATTGTATTCATATAGGGTCAAGGAGTGTAGCTGTAAAAAAATCATGAAAATCAGAGTTGAAATAACCGTTAAATCGTGATTTTTCGTTTATAATCGTCGAAAAGTTTTGTCCTATTACTTAATCTCTGAATGTTTATTTTTTCCGATTTTTGGCGTATGTGATCTCGAAGTGTAAACAAACAAGTTTGACGGTTGGATCGTTGAAACTAGTTTCGTAGAATGCGTATGCCATTAAAACAATATATTCACTAACAATTAAGAGTTTATTTATACTTTCATTAAATATAACATAAAATTTTGTGGTATCCACTAGTGTAAAAATTTTAAATTGACAATCGAATGCAGTCATTGTATTCATATAGGGTCAAGGAGTGTAGCTGTAAAAAATCATCAAAATCAGAGTTGGAATAACCGTTAAATCTTGATTTTTCTTTTATAACCGTCGAAATGCTTTGTCCCATTACTTGATCTCTTAATGTTTATTTTTTCCGAATTTGGCGTATATGATCTCGAAATATAAACAAACAAGTTTGACGGTTGGATCGATGAGTAGCTTTAAATTTGTTTATTTTGTACGTATAACACTTAAGAAATTGAATAGTATATATATTTATTAGTAGCTTTAAATTTTTTTTAAGACTTTGCGCGACCAATATAATAATTCGTCGCGCAAAGTATACTCTAAAAATTTGGCGGGTACCAAAAATGGGAATTTTTTTAAAAAAAATTTTACAACTTTGCGCGACCAATATATAGTATTTTGTTGCGCAAAGTATACTCTAAATATTTGGGCGGGCACCAAAAATGGGATGCGGGAATATTTCGGTCGCGCAAAACTTTGAGCGACCAAATATTCATCGCACAAAACCCTAAAAATTGGGGCGGGCACCAAAAATGGGAATTTTTTTTAATTTTTTTTTTTTAAGACTTTGCGCGACCAATATATTATTTCATCGCGCAAAGTGATCCGGTTTTTAAAACCAAAATAACTCCTCCACCATTTCCTCAATGTCTTCTACTCTTACCTCTCCTCTCTCTTTCCCTCTCCCCAAATCCTACTATTCTCTCACACTCACTCCTCTCACTTAATCTCTCATCTCTCTCTTCACTATCTCTCACTCTCACTCACTCTCTTATCTATCTTTTCATCATCTCTCACTCTCACTCATTCTTTCATCATCCACTCTTACCTCTTCTCTAATTCTCTCACACTCACTTCTCCCTCTCATTCTCACTCACTCAAAATCTTGCCAAAAGGTATATTCTCTCCAAATTTTAAATTGTTTTCATTAATATGTGCTTTTGGAGTTAGTTTTGAGTTTATGCCAATTTTTTGTTATTATTTTATGTTATTTTTTTGTTATTTGACAATATTCATTTTTTTGTAAGGAATTGTCGAGACTTTTACGGCTAAAGTTGAAGATTTGGACGCTATTGAAACATATCCTCCGCCACTACCACCACAATAGGCTTGTAGATTTTATTATTGTACTTTGTAAATTTATGTGTACATTTTGAATATTATATATATTGGATAATTTGACCACTATTTTTCATATGTAATTTTATTTTGAATATGTCAATTTAAATTAAAGTAATTAAAAAAAATAAAATCATACAATTAAATTAAATTTAAAAAGTAAAAATTTGAAAAAAATTAATATAATGAAATTGATATAAGAGAAATAATAAAACAAAATGTCAAAAACCTTGAGCGAAAAAATATTTCGTCCCCCAAACTATTAAACTAGTTTATTTTAATTAAAAAAAATTTTAAAACAAAATTTTTTCAAAATTGAATATTTTGTCGCGCAAAGATTTGCGCGACATTAGGATTCATCGCGCAAAGTATATTTGCACGACATTAACTTTCGTTGTGCAAAGTAGATATTATTTGTCGCGCAAAGTAGATAATAGTCGTCGCGCAAAGTAGTTAATATTTGTAGCGCAAAGTGGTTAGTATTCGTCATGCAAAGTTGTTATCATTTGTCGCGCAAACCCTTTCTTTAAGATCTTTGCACGACAAAACTGCGCGACCAAAATTTTGTCGCTCAAAGTTTGCGTGACGAAATTGTACTTTGGGCAACAAACTTTTTTCATCGTGCAAAGTGTTTTTTGTAGTAGTGATAGATCTAAGAGGACAATGATTAAATGTTCATAATAGCAATATGACTAGTCAACGACTAGTCATTGATCTATGAGCAAGCAAGAGATACACATTCAAATCCCTTAATCAAACATATCTGACAAGGACAATGATTGAGTGAACCTAGAAGAAATATGACTAGTCAATAAACTAGTCATAAACCTATAAACAAGCAATCGGTTCATAAATACAAGGTAAATCAATTATCCAAAACAGGTATGAAGCTAAGCAGCAGTATGACTAGTCAACAACTTGTCATAGGCTTCTGACATATAATCTCAATCTACATAGTTTGAGATTGTTACAACAACGAGAAATGGTTTATGGACTGTCAGAAATTGGGAATGCAAGGAGAATGTAAAGAGAAGACTTGGAGAGCAAAGTGTGCCACTAGAAGTCATCCACTCAGATGTTTGTGGACCAATGCAGACCATAACTATTGGTGGAAACAGATATTTGTTGACTTTATTGATGATTGCACCAGAATGTGTTGGGTGTATTTCATGCAATACAAGTCTGAAGTGTTTGGTATTTTCAAGAAGTTCAAGGCTATGGTGGAACTACAAAGTGGCTGCAATATCAAAAGGCATAGAAGTGATAGAGGTGGAGAGTATACCTCACTTGAATTTCTTAAGTTTTGTGAAGATGTAGGCATGGAAAGGTAGCTTACTATGGCTTACTGACCCCAGCAAAATGAGCAAGGCAATGATGAATGAGAAGAGACTTCCATTTAAGTTTTGGGGAGAAACAGGTAAATATTGTTGTTTACATTCAAAACAGGTGTCCCACAAGAGCTTTGGATAATTCAACTCCATTTGAAGCTTTTAGTGGAAGAAAGCCAGGAGTTATACATTTAAGGGTCTTTGGCTCTATATGTTTTTGTCATGTGCCTGGTCAGTTGAGATCAAAACTGGAGGATTCAGCTGTCAAGTGCATTTTTGTTGGCTATGGCAAATCTGAGAAAGGTTACACAGTTTATAATCTGCATACTAATAAAATTGTAGTATCTAGGAGTGTAATTTTTTATGAAAGCTCTTAATGGAATTGGGAGAAGCAGAATGTGGAACAAGTCATAGTTCCTGTGAGTTTTGAAGAGCTGAAGAAGATTATAAAGTCACAACTTCATTTGCACCGGAATCTCATATTGGAAATGACTCTGGAGTAGCTGAGATAACTTCAGGTTCTACTAATGCTGGCTCATAAAGTGAATCACCAAGTTCTACTCCTATGAAACTTAGAGATATAACTGAGATATATGCTAGATGTAATATGAGCATCATTGAGCCAGAAAATTTTGAAGAAGCTTCAAGAGACAAAGCTTGGCAACAAGCAATGGAAGCTGAGATGGAAATGATTGAGAAGAATGAGACTTGGGAGCTAGTTGACAGACCAAGTGAGAAACATGTAATTGGTGTTAAGTGGGTTTACAAAACCAAGTTGAATCTTGATGGCTCAATATAGAATTAAGCACAAAGCTAGGTTGGTGGTAAAAGGCTATGCACAAAAGACCGGAATTGATTTCAATTAGACTTTTGCTCCTATGGCTAGACTTGATACTATTAGAACTCTCATAGCTTTGGCAGCTCAAAAGGGGTGGAAGCTATACCAGTTAGATGTCAAGTCTGTGTTTCTAAATGGTGTACTTAAGGAGGAGGTATATGTGGATAAGCCTGATGGTTTTGTGGTTAAACACTATGAGGATAAGGTGTAGAAATTGAAGAAGGCCTTGTATGGCTTAAAACAGGCACCAAGGGCCTGGTATGAAGAAATTCATGCTTATCTCATTAGCTGTGGGTATGTCAGAAGCACAAGTGAGGCCACATTGTATTGCAAGACTAAGGAAGATTCAGGAACACTAATCATCTCAATTTATGTTGATGACATAGAGTATACAGGCAGCAGTGAAGAACTCATTGTTGAATTCAAGTCAGAAATGATGAGAAGGTATGAAATGACTTATCTAGGACTTCTGTATCATTTTCTTGGAATGGCAGTGATTAAAACTAAACATATATAGCATTTTCATTAGTCAAAATAATTATGCATTGACTCTACTGAATAAGTTTGTATTACACCAATGCAAGCCTGTGAGTATTCCTTTGGTGACAAGTGAGAAGTTGTGCAAGAATGATGGTAGTGAACCTACAGATGAGAATCAATACAAGCAGATTGTGGGGAGTTTATTGTACCTAACTGCTACAAGGCCAGATATAATGTTTGCAGCTAGTCTTTTGGCAAGGTTTATGCATTGTCCTACCAAGAAGCACTATGGAGCAGCCAAAAGGGTCTTTGGAAGTGGTGTGTTTTCTTGGGCATCTGTCAAGCAACATAGTGTTGCTCTCTCCACAGCTGAAGCTAAGTAAGTTAGTGCAAGTTAAGCAACTACTCAGGCTATATGGTTGAGGTTTGTGCTAGAGGATTTTGGAGAATTGCAGACATAAGGAACTCCATTGATGGTAGATAACACTTTTGCCATTGCAATAACTAGAAATCTGGTTTTCCATCAAAAGACCAAGTATATCAACTGCAGATATCACTTCATTCGAGATGCTTTACAAGAAGGTGTAGTGGATTTGAGGTACTGCAAGTCTGAAGAACAAGTGGCTCATATTTTCACAAAAGCTCTTCCTAAAGGTCAGTTCAATTATTTGAGAGGTTTACTAGGAGTTAAACTAGTTAACAATTTAGAAGGGAATGTTGAAATGTAATTGTTTTCTGGTTTACTCCTTAGTTAGACAGATGCAAGGCTTAGATGCCATCACACATTAGGACTTACATATCCTAGTTTTTTGCCAAGTGTACAGCTCATATTGCTGACACAACTGTAAGGCTAGATTTCGTTTTTCATTCGTTGTAAAAGGTATAATTCCGTTGGAATGAAATCATAGTGGATGTGCGTGCATTGCAATGGTTAATGCTCAGTAACAGACTCTCTCTCTCCTCTTAATGATTTCTCTTTTCTCTCAGCTCCATTTTTCCTCTTCTTGTTTTCCCTTTTCTGTACAAGAGCATAGCTCTGTATATTTGAAATCTCAACACTAATCACAGAAACAAAGCAAAAACGTGATTTTTTTCTAAAATTTATTTATAAATTTGGTCAGCACAAATTAGAGCAACTTAATTAAGATTTGGATCCGAATACCCATCAAGTATATACAGAAATAAAACACACAAAAATAGCAACTGCATACCAAAGAGTGATGGGTTTAGAGTTGTTGTTCTGCAAATCCTTGCATCAAACTGAATTGAATTCGAATGTGGAAAGGGGAAAACTTTTTCTTGAACAGCCAACAAGGATTTCAAAGACAGATCTTACAAAAAAATGCCGCAAGGATTATGTTGTGTAGATTCAGCTGCACCAAAATGGATTCAGCTGCATCCTCAACTTGTGATACTCGCAAGTGCACGAGCCGTTCGGTAGTATAGCATATGTAAGTGCGAGGTCGATTCCACAGGGATTGGTGATTGAATAATCCAGTTCAATTTTCCTACACAAAACAAAAATGAAAACAAAAGAAACAAAACAAGAAGAAAGATTGTACATTACAAGAAAAATAAATTACAACTTAGAGAACATTAAAGAGAGCATTTGAGGAAGGAAGGAAAATGTTTGAGAGATTTGGAGAATTTTGGAAGAGAAGGGAAATGTGGAAGAGAGTAGAGAAAGTGTTTGAGAACTTGGATGATTTTTGGAAGGGAAGAGAAATGTGTTTGAGAACTTGGAGAATGTTTGTGAACTTGGAGAATTTGATAACTTAGGGAAGGGAGAGAAATGTGTTTGTGAAGTGTTTGAGACATGGAGACTTTTGGAAGAGAAGGGAAATGTGTTTGGGAAATTTGGAGGAGAGAAATGAAACGTGTTTGAGAACTTTAGAGAATTTGATGAAGGAATGGGAGAAGTGTTTGGGAACTTTGAGAATTTTGGAAGAGAGTGGGAATTGTATTTAGGAAATGTTTTAGAGCATGGAGAACTTTGAAAGAGAATAGAAAAGTGTTTGGAGAATTTCGAAGAAGAGAAAGGGAAGGTGTTTGAGATTTAGTACAAAGAAAATTTGGTAGAATGATCTTATTACAACAATTGAGAACTACAAAGGGAAACTAAGAGAATTTGAGGGAGAGAAGGGAAGGGAGCTCTAGAGAAGTGTTTGAGAGCTCCCCCCTTGGGGTGTGATTACAAGCTTAGGAAACCTCACTATTTATAGGCCTAAGGGAAGTGAAAATCTGAATTATACAATAGGTTTACCTACCACACTCACTTCACCAACTTACAACACTTAATTCACCTAACACACTATTGCATTTGAAAACAATTCCTCTTGTCTTTAGGTTTAGTGTTGCAACTCCCACTTCATCATCTTTTGGCTCATTGGGCTGCTGCAAAATTCCACTCAAATATAGGTATTGAATATGCTTCACCAAACTTTCCCACAATCAACAACACTTCATCATGCATATGTCATGCATGACAATGCATTGCAGCCAGCTTGTGGGCTCGTTTTGGGCTTGTTTCTCCATCCATAAAATTCTGGAAAAATATGGATCTTGAAGCACTTTGTCTTATATTTCCAAGCATATGCAGCCAAACTCAAGGAAAAATCCGGAAGGCCTTCAAATGTGATTTTTGGCCCAGTAACGCAGATGCTGCCGAATTTGACCTTAAGTTACCAAAACATGTATAACTTTCTCTAGAAGACTCGGAATCATGAACCGTAAAATTCTACAGAAAATAGACTTTCGTAGCTTTCCAATGATGTATGGCTCATTATCTGGTTCTTCTTGAACAAGTACAGTCCAATCCGTGAAGTTGACTGATCTGCAGACACCGTTTTGAGCTAACTTGTCTCCAAAATGCAATTAGCGAGTCTCAAGCTTATAACACTGAAACAAACACAAAACTTATTAAAAGCACAAGTTTAACTCAAAAACATAACCAAATCATAAGTTAAAAGGGTACAAAATGATATGTAATTATGCACTGATCAGATTAGATTTGTTGAAAATGGACACATATAAACTTTCTAGTGATAGCTCGACCTTCGCATAGAGATGGGATTTCTGAATCTTCCATGGATGTAGAGTGTTGTTGTGTCTATTGTATTGTATTTTCCCCCTTTTTTTTTCCTTTTGCCTAGTCCAAAATGACGTCATTTGGACCAAGACATTTATATATAAAAAAACAGGCGCACAGGCACAGCAAACAGAAGGCATCTTTGTTGAGCCTATTCTTAACAACTAAAATGAGTTATTAAAAGTAGCAACTTTAATTCTCGCAAGTGCACGAACCGTTTATATAGTATGGCTTATGTAAATACGAGGTCGATCCCACGGAGAATGGTAACTTTGTTGCAAGTTAAATTACTTAGAATGCTGGAAAAACATAAAAAAAAGAAACAAACAATTTGCAAGGTCTAGGACAGAATCCTAGCACCACACACGCACTCGAAATGGGGGGGGGTTTTTGTTGTTGAGATGAAAACAAGATAATGAAATAGAAGTGCTAGAAAGTAACAATGACAGCAATCAACAAGTTGTGAAACAATGATTGAGAAGTGTTAGAGCCTTGGAATCTACCACTAGTCTTCCTATCCAAGTTATGAATGCATAGAAATTGACTCAAGCTTCATTAACAATAGATTATCGCATACAAGCCTATGGTATCTAGGTGCAGGATGCATGATTCTCCTAAGGCATGTAATTGTGCATGGTATCTACACAACACGTGATCTCTAATATGCAACCTAAGCATGGTATCTACTTAGAATAAAGCATACAAGAGTCATTAAGTTCCCTGAGAATATGATAATCACACAAGTCCTAGAACATGGTATCTGTCCTAGTCAACCTATGGTTATTAACCCCTTGAATGATTCTTAGGCCATTCATGCGTTGCTTGTGAAAGGAGAGTAGAATTGGTGAATCTAAACCCCTTCCCAACCTGTGCTAGATGCATAAAATCCTAGTTAGCTACTCCAAGAAAACATACATCAAGCACATAATAAACTAGAGATTAACAACTTGACAATGAAAGCAAGGAAATCAATTAACTATGAAATCATCCATAACATTGAATATTCATGACTAGGGCTTCATCCTAAGCCCTAACTAAATGGATGAGTTACACATGACTAAGAATACAGAAATAAGAAATACATAGATAGATTAAAGAGAAGAGAAGAACTAGTTGGTGGCAGCAAGGTAGTTCCCAGGACAGCTCCAAGCTCTCCCTCCTTTGCAGCTAGCTCTCTCCTCACTTTGTGGTGAATCTGAATGTGTGTATGAAGTGAATGTGTGAGAGGGGATTGTGAATCTCAGGATATGAGTTATGGGGTTGTGAATCCCAGGATTTGTTGTCTCTTGAATGTGGAATGGATGTGGTATTTATAGGGGGAGGGAAGTGAGAAATCAGAATTTAATATAGCAATGACCTAACACACTTGCATTAGATAATCAGAAATGGTTATTGCACTTCACCAGCAAATCCCACCAGCAGCCATAGCTCATCAATATGTCAGCATGACCAAGCATCCATCAGCTCATCCTTAGGTCAGCATGATGTGCAGCTTCAAGGGCTTACGAATTGGGCTTGGCTGAATCAAATGACAACTTTAAGATGTCCATTGTGAAGTTCAGAATGTCTCTGATCCAACCACACAAGTATTGGCCCAATCCAAGCTCGGATGAAGAAGATAAGCCCGAAATGAACTTCTAACTCAATCTCCAGGTTTTTGCACGTTTTTGTACCATTTTGCTTCAAATGCCTCAAGTGTAATCCTCTCATGCCAATCAGCCCTTAATATGCATGGATTGTACCAAAAGTGATCTCTTGCTGCCATAACCTACATAACACACAAACATAGGTAAGTGACTAGAAATAAAGAGAAACTAAACAAAATTACTAAGTAACGAAGGCATGCAAATGTGTGAAATTATGAACTTATCAATCTTTGAGGCATTTCGTCAAACAAGTTGTGTGCACCAACAGAGGGGCACATTCTGACTCTCGCCAATGGTAGGAAGTCTTTATTCAATCACCACCAAGGTCTAAAATATCGGTGATATTCGGAAATATCAGGAGGCCAAAAACACGGAAATTTCGAATTGAAATATCGGGATATTATCGATATCGATAAAAATTGAATAAAAACCACGGAAATTGTAAGAAAAACTTGGAAATTTTTATTGAAACTTTGCCGGATGTTTATTTAGTCAATTATCTATTAGTTTATCATAAAAAATTGGAAGGAAATGCATTGCATGATGGATTTAACTGATTTAAGTTGATTATATAGCGAGCTGGAAAACACTGTGAGTGTAGAAAATATGTAGTAATTAATGAAAAAAGATTAAACACACCATAATCATTTATATATAATGAATTAGTACAATATTTTACACTTTATACAATGCATGGTAAGATACATGGTCAAAAGAATTCAAAACAATTTGTTTCTTGCAAAAAAAATTCAAAACAAAACCATGTATATATATACATATTATTTTAGCATATTTTCACAAATACATAAGTGATATGGTGGTTAAGGTGTTGAAGGAGTAAAATGGGAAGGGTTCGAATCCCCTTGGTGTCTTTTTTAATTTAGAAATTTATCCTATATAATAAATATTAGCTTACATACATTTTAAAGACATTATAAATATATTACACGCCAAAAATGTAAGGGTTAATTACAATTTAGGACCCCTGACTTACACCCTTAAGGCATGTTAACCCCTATCTTTTCACTTTTAACAATCAGGTACCCTTAGTTTGTAAATTTTTTACAATGTGGTTCCGCCGTTAGGTTTTCCGTTAAATTCTCCATTAGTTGCCTACGTGGCATTATGGGTTCCACATTTTTTAATTTTTTTAATTTTAAATTGATTAAAATATGAATAATTTATTTATTTTAAAAAAAAATTAAAAAATTAAAAAAACAATCGCTCTCTCTCTCTCTTTTTCCCCTCTGCGCTCTGCGCTCTCCCTCTCCCCCACCGATATGTTCTTCCCCTATTCCCCATGACCACCACTCAAGTTCCAACCTTCAAACCCGTACCACAACCACCCTCCACCCCAGCCCGTAACCACAACCCCCACGAACCCAGAACCCCAGCGCCCCCACCCTCCACCCTAGCCAGCAACAACAGAAAAGAGGGAAAAAAAAAATCAAGCTCCGCAGGCCAAACCTCATCAAACTCGAACCAGAACTTACACTTTGTTCTATCTCCGCAGGCCAATTTCTAATTGTTCTCTTTGGAGTCAAATTTTACAATTCAACAAAAAAAAATTCCTAAAACCCTATACTCTTCTTGTGGGGTTTTTTTTTCTTTGTCTTTTTTCAATTAGGTTTCGGAGGTTTTTGTTCTGTAGTGGTTAATTTGCAGAGAGATACATAAGATTCATGGCGCAGAACATGGTCGGGGGTGCAGGGTCGCGTGACAGTCACAAGCCTAGCAGCGTGCCTGAGTCTCTTTGGGGCAAGATCGATCCCAAAAGCATCGGTGGCAGGGTTTACAGGGGAAGGCCCTCAGAACTTGACGGCAAGCTTAACAAGTCTAAGAAGAAGAAAGAGCGGGACCCAATTCAAGCCGAGCTTGGCTCCATATTTTATCGATTTGGGGTGGGGGCTTTGTTGGGGTTCTGGGTTCGTTAGGGGGTGGATGATTTTTTTTTTCTCTTTTCTGTTGTTGCGGGCTGGGGTAGAGGGTGGGGGGCACTGGGGTTCTGGGTTCGTGGGGGTTGTGGTTGCTGGCTGGGGTGGAGGGTGGTTGTGGTATGGGTTTGAAGGTTGGAGCTTGCGTGGTGGTCATGGGGAATGGGGGGAGAACATATCGGTGGGGGAGAGGGAGAGCGCAGAGCGCAGAGGGGAAAGAGAGAGAGAGAGAGAGCGATTGTTTTTTTTAATTTTTAATTTTTTTTTTTTAAAATAAATATTTTATTCCTATTTTAATCTATTTAGAATTAAATTTTTTGAAAAATATGGGACCCATAGTGCCACGTAGGCAACTAACAGAAGAGAGAGATCTACGAAACCCTAACCCTGGAGCTACATTGTAACAAATTTAAAAGATTGGAGTATGCGATTGTAAAAATTGAAAAGACCGGGAACTAACATGCCTTAAGGGTGTAAGTACAGGGTACTAAATTGTAATTAACCCAAAATATAATCACAAATACGTTCGCAATGAGTTGGATAAGGCGCTAGGCTCTTTCTCACGGAGGCAAGGGTTCGAATCCCTCCATGCGCAACAAGGATAATTATTAGCATTTTTCAAGTATTTTTGGGTCAAAATATCGCGAGAATCTCGATATTATCACAATGTGGATTATCACGAAAATATCGCTGCCGATATTTCGCCGATATTTTTGGCGATATTTTCGACATTATGACGAAATCTAATTGGTTGGTGCAGAAAATATCGCAACTCAAAAAATCCGATATTATCGCCGATATTTTGGTAGATAAAGCACAAACAAATGAAATCTTTGGTTTTTTTTTTCTATTGGTAGATAAAGCACGTCTTTGTTTAATTTTCGAATAGCTGAAAAGAGTAAAGCATGAGATAATAAGTGCACTGTTGTGTAGATTCAGTTGCACCAAAATGAACTGCATCCTCAACTTGTGATACTCGCAAGTGCACGAGCCGTTGGTAGTTTAGCATATGTAAGTGCGAGGTCGATTCCATAGGGATTGGTGATTGAATGATCCAACTCAGTTTTCCTACACAAAACAGAAATGGAAACAAGAGAAACAAAACAAGAAGAAAGAAAAGAACTAAGACAAGATGGTGAGGTTTTAGAATCCACCCTAATTGTTCTAATCATGTTATGGCAGCAAGTAAACAAATCGATTCACTCATGAAGATGCTCACAAATAAGTCCATGGTGTTTGGATCAAATTGCATTGAACATCACAAGGACTCCAAGCATGGTGTTTACATTAGGAGACCTAGAAACCAAATCACATAAGTTGCTAATGGATGGAATGAAGATGATCCCCAAACCTTCCCAACAAGAGCATAACGCATAAAACCTTAGGTGATCAATCAAAGGATGCAAAACAGCTCCATTAAAATAGTGAAGAAGAATTCATGAATGAAATCAAACTTTATAAACTCAAACCATGATACAAGACTAGCAAGATGTTTATTACAACAAATAACAGAAAAACAAAGAAAATACAAGAAGAAAATAAAAGACAAAGGGAGGAGAAGAAGATAAGGACAGCATGCTAGAGATGGAAAAGAATCATCTCCATGGCTGCCAGGAGGCCAAAGCCTCCCAGCTGCTGCCTTCTCCCTTCTCTCCCTTTGTGACTCTCAACTTTCCCTCTCTTTGTGTACAATGGAAATGTAAATGATGGATCTAGGATCTGTGAATTGAATGTGGAATGGAAGTGGTATTTATAGGGAGATGGGAGTGGGAAATCTGAATTGAATATGGCTAATGGACTCAACACTTGCATTAGAAAATCAGAAATGGTTGCTCCACTAAATCCCACTAGCAGCCCTAGCTCATCCTCATATCAGGCATGACCAAGCTTCCATTCAGAAACCAATAGCTCATGCCTAGCTCATCATGACCAAGCATGCAATGAGCTCATCTTCCTCTCAGCATGATGTGTATTTCCATGGGCTCACGAATTGGGTTGGGCTGAATCAAATGATGACTTTAAGATGTTCAGTTTGAAGTTCAGAATGTCAGTAATCCAACCACACAAGTATTGGCCCAATCCAAGTTCGGATGAAGAAGATAAGTCCGAAATGAACTTCTAACTCAGGCTCCAGTTTTTGCACATTTTTGCACCATATTGCTTCAAATGCCTTAAGTTGTATTCCTCTCATGCTCTCATGCTCTATTGGCCTACAAAACACACAAAGAGAGGCAAATAACTTAGAAATTGAAGAAACTAAGCAAAAGAAGTAAGTAAATAGGGTACGTATATGTATGAAATTATGAACTTAACACACCCCCAAACTTAGATTTTGCTAGTCCTCGAGCAAAAGAAAACAAAATTAAATACAAAAATAAAAACAAAACAAGAAGTTAGATAGACCACTTTCGTAGGTAACTCGATTGCATTGAGCGTATGCAACAAGCCTTTAAACCTCTAGGCATCCCTAGTAGGAGGAGTTGTGTCTCCTGAGGGTTTAACAGAATACAATACCCACAAACGTTTTACTGACTCTACAAAACAAAGTGGTTAGAAAACTTAATAGATTTGTTAGTCTAAACAAAACAAAAAACAAAAACAAAACAAAAACAAAAACGTTAACCTTCCAACCGAACAGAAATTTTAAACTTCATAGACATGGCTCAACAAGGAACAAAACAAGCACTAAGGAAGTTCTAAACATTATTCAAGTGCTACCACAATCTCACAAAAATCATGCTCAAGGTGTGTGTGTGAAATAGCCATGAAGATACAACTCATGCTTCTCAAACAACGATATGAATTCCTGCAAGAATGAACACAAGTTTGCCAAGCTAAACCAAAATCAATAGGACTTTACTCATGGATGTAATGTAATGGTTAGAAAAGGAATGGATAATGAAACACAAAGTCTAAGGAACAAAGTAGAGCATGTCATGTAAACAAGATCATTGACATTTGAAATGTAAGGCACATAAATTGAAGAGCTCACAACACCAGATTTTGCAATTGAATCACTTCACAATTTGAATTTGACATTTACACACTTTGTATAATAGTTGGCCCAATTTTGCGGCTCTTCACCCTAGATCACCTTGATTTCTCCTTATATCACCCTAGGGTCGTGACTACATTGGCCACACTTCTTTTCTCTTTTTCTTTTGATTTTTTTTTATAGCTCATTTATTGCCTTGAATGCATTACAATCTGAAATACAAACACGCTCTACAAGTCCCTTAGATGGCATGATAAGGTGATAGAAAGAAATGGCTAAGTGTTTGGGCACAAAAGGGTTTACAATGGAATATCTATTGTATGGGTTGATGGAGGGAAAAGAAAGAGGCTTAACAAAGATGGCCTAAATCATATCTTAGTTATAACTTAACATTCCAGTGAATCACACAAGCAAAAATGCATACAATTGGGTAAGACATGCAAGAGTTGTATAATCATGGCTAAAGTGCATAGAAAGCTCAAACATAATTATGTGAGACTTAGCTAGCAAAAGAATAAGATTCAGACCTAACACAATGCTTATCAAATTCCTAAGAGCCATATTAGAAGTTAGACACAAGATTTATCATTGGTGTGGGAAGGAAAACTGAAAATGACTCAAAGAAAATAAACATAAAAGAAAAACGTGAGGTTTCAAATTGCTGTTTTGCTCAATTTCAACATATAATCTGTTTTGACATGTAACTTTCAAACCACTTGGTCAAATTTAACGTTCTTTATGTCGTTGGATTCAGCATGAAAAAATGAAGAACACAACGCGGACCAAACTTTCAAAACAGAAGCAGAAAATAAAATTTGTAGCAATGAAGAAGCCTACGTTTTCAAACACAAACACAAAAACTAAAAAAACTTTCCTGCACCCCCAAACTTAAATGAAGCATTGTCCTCATTGTTTGAATCCATGTAAAGCATACAATAATGCATATGAAATCCAGGGTAAAGAAATGAAAGAAATAAAAGAAAGAGAGTTTAGAACTTCCCCTTGAAGACAATGAGAGGGAAATGCACATAGTATGGCAGCACATGTTCTTCTTTGAGTATTTGGGTCAGCTGCTCATCATGTTCTCCCACATCAAGGAAAAGAAAACCTAACAAAAACAAAACAGAAAATGAGACACAACTAAGAATGAGTAGCACTTATTATACAAATGAAAGAGATATGATTGGAATGCTTCCCCTTGAAGTGATAGCTGGAGCGTGGTTGGCCATAGCAGCTGGAGGTCGACTTCTCCGCTACTCCATACTCCATGTTTCTATGGATTGGGTTGTCTCCTCTCTCTCCCTTTTCTTATTGAGCTACTTCAGAAATGCTTAAAGAAAGACAAGGAAACTTGAAACAAAATTTCAGATTTGTTGGATTAGGAAACCATAACTTAAATGAAAATGATAAACTAAACTAACACATCAAGATTAGGGATTCAACTTCACCACAAACATCTAATTCCATGCTTCAAAGTAACAAGCATCAAAGTAAATCAAACTAGCTTATGGAGTTCGTTCTTTCTCAAATATGATTATCCATATGGTGTGTGGTTTTAATCAAGTATTCAGAAAAAGCATTTAGCTATGGTGTTTAGTCTAAACACAAATTCCGAACCCATTAAGAACAAGAAGAACAATAAAGAACCAAGTAGAATTTAAACATGGTGTTTGTCTTCAATATCTACCCATTCATTCACTAATCAGTCCAAGAGTCATATGGTGTTTATGTAAACTTGGACAAGATATTTAATTAAGAGCAAGTGAATGAAACCATAAACTAGAAATAATCAACATGCTACTTGAACCTTTTTTTGTTTTTTGTGTTGTGTAAGCTTGGGACTCAAACCCAGTCTCTCTTGCTTGTCAGGCAATTGTCCTTGTCCGTTGGACTACAAACACAACTTATCAATTATCCTCATTAACTTTAAAACATGAAACTGTCCAGTTATAAAAAAGATAAAAATAAATAAAAAGTAGAAAAACCAAATAGAATCAAGCAATGTTACCAATCCCCGGCAACGGCGCCAAAAACTTGTTGTGTAGATTCAGTTGCACCAAAATGAACTGCATCCTCAACTTGTGATACTCGCAAGTGCACGAGCCGTTGGTAGTTTAGCATATGTAAGTGCGAGGTCGATTCCACAGGGATTGGTGATTGAATGATCCAACTCAGTTTTCCTACACAAAACAGAAATGGAAACAAGAGAAACAAAACAAGAAGAAAGAAAAGAACTAAGACAAGATGGTGAGGTTTTAGAATCCACCCTAATTGTTCTAATCATGTTATGGCAGCAAGTAAACAAATCGATTCACTCATGAAGATGCTCACAAATAAGTCCATGGTGTTTGGATCAAATTGCATTGAACATCACAAGGACTCCAAGCATGGTGTTTACATTAGGAGACCTAGAAACCAAATCACATAAGTTGCTAATGGATGGAATGAAGATGATCCCCAAACCTTCCCAACAAGAGCATAACGCATAAAACCTTAGGTGATCAATCAAAGGATGCAAAACAGCTCCATTAAAATAGTGAAGAAGAATTCATGAATGAAATCAAACTTTATAAACTCAAACCATGATACAAGACTAGCAAGATGTTTATTACAACAAATAACAGAAAAACAAAGAAAATACAAGAAGAAAATAAAAGACAAAGGGAGGAGAAGAAGATAAGGACAGCATGCTAGAGATGGAAAAGAATCATCTCCATGGCTGCCAGGAGGCCAAAGCCTCCCAGCTGCTGCCTTCTCCCTTCTCTCCCTTTGTGACTCTCAACTTTCCCTCTCTTTGTGTACAATGGAAATGTAAATGATGGATCTCAGGATCTGTGAATTGAATGTGGAATGGAAGTGGTATTTATAGGGAGATGGGAGTGGGAAATCTGAATTGAATATGGCTAATGGACTCAACACTTGCATTAGAAAATCAGAAATGGTTGCTCCACTAAATCCCACTAGCAGCCCTAGCTCATCCTCATGTCAGCATGACCAAGCTTCCATTCAGAAACCAATAGCTCATGCCTAGCTCATCATGACCAAGCATGCAATGAGCTCATCTTCCTGTCAGCATGATGTGTATTTCCATGGGCTCACGAATTGGGTTGGGCTGAATCAAATGATGACTTTAAGATGTCCAGTTTGAAGTTCAGAATGTCAGTAATCCAACCACACAAGTATTGGCCCAATCCAAGTTCGGATGAAGAAGATAAGTCCGAAATGAACTTCTAACTCAGGCTCCAGTTTTTGCACATTTTTGCACCATATTGCTTCAAATGCCTTAAGTTGTATTCCTCTCATGCTCTCATGCTCTATTGGCCTACAAAACACACAAAGAGAGGCAAATAACTTAGAAATTGAAGAAACTAAGCAAAAGAAGTAAGTAAATAGGGTACGTATATGTATGAAATTATGAACTTAACATGCACATACCCTGATAACATAATATTTAAAGTGTATGTATATGTGGCATCGCCTATAAAGAAAATAGAATAGTCTGAGATTTATAATGATTTCAATTTCTTAATCATATACTTTTATCCAATCCCATTCTCTTGGACCATAGGAGTCCAAGAGACTTGTGGTCACACACCCTTAGATTTAATTCAAGGGCTGAGAAAAATTTACTTTAAAATATCTTTTTTCTTTTACCTTTTAAATTTCACTTAACAAAAAAGGAAAAAACTAAAAACTAAAAACCCAAAACCTGTTCTTCTTCCTCTCACCGCCTCCGTGATCGGTGCATATTTACATATCATTTTGTACCCTTCTAACTTATGATTTGGTTATGTTTTTGAGTTAAACTTGTGCTTTTAACTTCTTTTGTGCTTGTTTCAGTGTTATAAGCTTGAGACTCACTAATTGCATTTTGGAGACAAGTTAGCTCAAAACGGTGTCTGCAGATCAGTCAACTTCACGGATTGGACTGTACTTACTCAAGGAGAACCAGATAATGAGCCATAAATCATTGGAAAGCTACGGAAGTCTATTTTCTGTAGAATTTTACGGTTCATTATTCCGAGTCTTCTAGAGAAAGTTATACATGTTTTGGCAACTTAAGGTCAAATTCGGCAGCATCTGCGTTACTGGGCCAAAAATCACATTTGAAGGCCTTTCCGATTTTTCCTTGAGTTGGGCTGCATATGCTTGGAAAGATAAGACAAAGAGCTTCAAGATCCATATTTTTCCAGATTTTTCAGACTGGAGCCACAAGCCCAAAACGAGCCCACAAGATGGCTGCAATGCATTGTCATGCATGACATATGCATGATGAAGTGTTGTTGATTGTGGGATAGTTTGGTAATTTTGCAGCAGCCAAATGAATTAATTGAAGTTGAAGTGGATGATGCAACACTAAGCTTAATGACAAGAAGAATTGTTTTCAAATGCAATAGTGTGTTAGGTGAATTAAGTGTTGTAAGTTGGTGAAGTGAGTGTGGTAGGTAAACCTATTGTATAATTCAGATTTTCACTTCCCCTAGGCCTATAAATAGGGAAGTTCTCTAAGCTTGTAATCACACCCCAAGGGGGGAGCTCTCAAACACTTCTCTAGAGCTCCCTTCCCTTCTCTCCCTCAATTTCTCTTAGTTTCCCTTTGTAGTTCTCAATTGTTGTAATAAGATCATTCTACCAAATTTTCTTTGTACTAAAACTCAAACACCTTCCCTTTCTCTTCTTCTAAATTCTCCAAACACTTCTCTATTCTCTTTCAAAGTTCTCCATGTCTCAAACACTTCACAAACACATTTCTCTCCCTTCCCTAAGTTCTCAAATTCTCCAAGTTCACAAAAATTCCCCAAGCTTCCCAAACACCTTACTTTCTCTTCCAAATTCCCCATGTTCTCAAACACATTCTCTTTCAAATCCTTAAGTTTCTCAAACACATTCTCTCGTTCTCTCCAAAAACTCTCCATGTTCTCAAGTGTTGTACAAAATCCTTATTTTATGTTCTTTTGTTTTCATTTCTATGTTCTCTGGAGGAAAACTAAACAGGATCATTCAATTACCAATCCCTGTGGAATCGACCTCGCACTTACATACGCTAAACTACCAACGGTTCGTGCACTTGCGAGTATCACAAGTTGAGGATGCAGCTGAATCCATTTTGGTGCAGCTAAATCTACGCAACACTCCGCGTTCTGCTTCCTTCCATTGCTGCAGCCACAACAACTCTGCCTCGGGCGTAGTGAGCGAAAATCCCGGAACACTCACTCCCTCGCACTTCAACAAGGTCAGTTTCTTGTTCTACTAAAGTTTTTCATTCAATTTTCGGATTTGAAATCATGAACCCATATCTGGGAATTTCAATTGGGTTTGTGTTATTTTTTATTTTG
Organism: Prunus fruticosa; assembly: GCA_018703695.1. Taxonomy (NCBI): domain Eukaryota; kingdom Viridiplantae; phylum Streptophyta; class Magnoliopsida; order Rosales; family Rosaceae; genus Prunus; species Prunus fruticosa. Next base: position 37,078,873 of record CM031917.1, on the reverse strand, counting down.
GACCTACTGTAACTATTCCTGGGACGTAATTGAACAAATATCCGTCTCTAGTTGGGAATGAATTGGGAAAAGAATAAACCCTTGTACGCATCTTAACATATGATTGGTTACTTTCAATTCTCTGGCTTAGAAAATGTCCAAGTCAAGTTTTTACTCTAGTGAATCGTCCTGGAGTTTCTGAGAGACTTGTGTTCCTTCTCTATTACCAGGTTTTTATTTTCTCCCAACCACAGCAAAGTGTGTAATTGGTTGAATTCCTATAGGTAGATAATATGATAGAAAACTGCCTATAATTGGTTGAATTTGGTTAATTCGAAGCTCCTTTACAAGAGAGAAGTTGATTACTTTACAACTATGATATTGGTTGTGGTGTGTTCATATGTATGCAATTGATAACTGAATGTTATAAATGAGTTTTGTTTTTACTGATAGTTAACTGATCTTGCTGCATTCTAGAAGTCTGTAAATGAATGAACTCTTTGTGTTTCTAGCAATAGAGAAGGGAAGGAAATGGAACAGGTCCTCTTGTGGTAAAAGAAAATATGTGAAATCAGTCAGAGAGGATAAAAACTTTGAAAGAAAATCAAGCCTGGATGACTCTATAGACTTCTGCGAGATTCTGACAAAATGGGAGTAGGCGCACAAGCAAGCCTAGCTGAGCTGCCGAAGCTGGTGTTAAGTGCAAATGTGTTCAGTTTTGCTGTACCTTTGCCATCAATTGATAAATCAGCCAATATTTATTTTAAAAACCGAATTAGTTTAACGAAATTTGGCCATGACATCCTCGTCCAAGCTAACATAAGCCTCCATTTCTTCCAGCCCAAGCTACGTAGCTCATGACTCATGCCAGCACTTAGAAATAGATAAATATATCTGGTTGATTGGTTAGAAAAAGACCGCGTATCGATATTTCAAGCTAGTTGCCAACAACAAATACTTTGCACCCAATTAACCACCGGGGGGAGACATGTTGTGTTTATGTGTCATTAGCTTTTCTCATTCATGTGGAGTTAGTTTTGGAAACTTTTCTGAGTACTTGATTAAAACCAAACACCATATGGATAATCATACATAAGAAAGAACGAACTCCAGAAATTGTAATCAACTTAGGTGATTGTTAACTTGTAGCTTGAAATTGGATTGTCATGGTGAAGTTGAAACCCTAGTGCTTGTCTCCTTTGTCTCTAAAATTTCTAAAACATCTACTTGCTGGTCACTTGTTGTTTTGCATTCCCTTTTTGCAATTTTCATCCAACAAACTCAACACAACTTCATTTAAATTCTGTTTAGTCTTAGGGTTACTTGTGAGTCTAAGTAGTAGTAATAAGTGTTTTTCATCCAAGTCTCTGTGGAACGACCTCGTGCTTGCATTCCTATACTATAATTGGTTCATGCACTTGCAAGAAATAGATAGAGTAAAATCTGTCCAACAAGAAAATGGCGCCTGCCGGGGACTTGATTAAGAGTCTTGTTACTATTGCTTACTTTCTTTAGTTTTTCTTTGTTTTCAGGTATTGCATGTCGAGCAAACCATTGCTTGAACAAGTTGTATCAGCGGTCAAGAAACACTCTCAATCCGGAACCATTAGGATCCAACCAATCCGTGGTTCACAACAACCATCACTGGCTGAATTTGAACAAAGGCTTGTTAAAGCAAGGGAGGCAGCCATTGAATCTATTCTCAATCCCTTAAAAGCCGAAGCCTCCAATTCAGCAAGCTTAGAAGAGTACTCTCTGTTCAACATCTTTAACTCAGATCAAGAAGAAGAAGAAGAAGAAGAAGAAGAAAAGATGGCAGCTAATGACCAACGTGCTTTGGAGGATCTTGCTCAACCAATCATACCAAATTCACCTTCATGCATTTTGCTGTCCACAGAAGCTAGAAACTATGAACTTAAATCTTCTCACTTTCAAATGCTTCCTTCTTTTTATGGTTTACCTAATGAAGATCCTTTGGCTCACATTAAAGAATTTTATACTGTTGTTTGTACTTTGCCTTTGAAGGATGTATCTGAAGCAAATCTGATGATGATGGTTTTCCCTTACACTTTGAAGGATAGAGCAAAGACTTGGTTGATGTCGTTAGCCCCTGGATCACTAACTGCTTGGGATGCTGTTGCTAAGAAGTTCTTGGAGAAGTTTTCTCCGCCCAAAAGACAGCCACCTTGAGGTCCAAGATTTTCAACTTCTCACAACATGATGGTGAACCATTCAACGAATGCTGGGAGCGTTTCAAAGGAACTCTAATGCAATGTCCACATCATGGGTTACCTCTATACTTGCAAATGCAAATTTTCTATGATGGACTAACCGAAACTTGTCAATCTACTGTCAATAATGCTGCAGGTGGAGCTTTAAAGAAAAAGAATGCTCAAGAGTCATATGACATATTTGAGATGTTGGGATCCAATGCTCAACACAAAGATACAAGAGGTAAGGCTGGTATCTATGAGATTAGTCCTAACAATGAGCTTGCTTTACAGGTTCCTGGTTTACAAAGGAAGCTTGACTCCGTGCTCAATATGGTACCTAAAGCTCCTCAAGTTGAAGTTTGTGCTATTTGCAATGTTCAAGGACACCCAACTCACATGTGTTCAGCTAGTAATGAATATCCTATTTTTGTCCATGAACAAGCCCACATGATGAATTCTTACAACCAAAGGTCAAGAAATGATCCCTTCTCGAACACTTATAATCCTAGTTGGAGGAACCACCCAAATTTCTCTTGGAGCAACAATCAAAATCAAAATCAAGCGAGTTCATCATTCCATTGGAAACCAAGTTCATTGGAGGACACAGTCAAGTTGTTGGCTCAAAATACTTTGCAATTCTAGCAAACTACTAATGGTGCTCTTCAACAACATTCTGCTGCCTTGACCAAAATGGAGATTCAATTAGGGCAAATTGCAGATAGTTTGAACCAATGAGAACCTGGAAAGTTCCCTAGCCAGCCAAATGTGAATCCCAAGCATCATGAGCAAGCCAAAGCAATCTCAGCTTCTAGAAGTGGTAAGGTTATTGATAATAAAGTTGGCAAAGAAGTTACTAATCATGATGTTGTGAATGCAGGTGATGAACACAAGGAAGAGACGACACCAAAAGAAGAAATTCCCATTGGCATGTCAACAAGTTCACCTATATTGCACAAGGCCGAGAACCCTTATGTGCCACCAATTCCTTTCCCTGGACGTCTTGCTAAAAGCAAACAGGATAAGTCATTTACTGAAATTTATGATATACTTAGTAAAGTCAATGTTAACTTACCTTTACTTGATATGATCAGGAATATGCCAACTTATGCTAAATTTTTTAAGGAGTTGAACTCACACAAGAGAAGGTATAGCCCTCATGAGAAGGTGTTGGTGTCTGAAAATGTGAGTGCTTTCCTTTAAAGAAAACTTCCTCCTAAGCTCAAGGATCCAGGCAGTTTTACCATCGGCATAACCATTGGAGATAAACGAGTGGAGAAAGCCATGTTGGATTTAGGTGCAAGTATCAATCTAATGCCTTATTCAGTGTACCTGCAACTAGGTTTGGGAAGGCTAAAATCCACCACATTCAGCTTACAACTTGCTGATCGCTGAGTGAAATATCCTAGAGGTATAGTTGAAGATATTTTGGTTCAAGTTGATAAGCTAATATTGCCTGCTGATTTTGTAGTGCTAGACATGGAAGATGCACCCATTCATGACCGTGAGCTGCCTATCTTGCTTGGAAGACCATTCATGGCCACAGCTAACACTCTTATTGATGTGAAAAATGGCATTCTGAAAATGACAGTCCTTGGCCAAACCATAGAATTCAAAGTGTTTGAATCCTTAACTCATCCTTCTAATTCACTTGATTGTTTTTCAATTGATAGTTTGGATTCCCTGGTTTTGTCTAAGTTTGTGCAGGCACATTCTGATGATGCTTTAGAAATTGTGTTGACACAACCTTTAGGTGATCTTGATGATGAATCTGAATTCATTGAAGTGGCAGCTGCCCTTGAGGTTTTGAAACCATTCGATTCTTCAATTTCACCCATTGTTGAGCCTCTTAAACCTGCCACCACTAAACTAGTTCCCTCCATTGCCAAGCCACCTAAACTTGAGCTAAAACCTCTTCCACAACACCTTAAATATGTTTATCTTGGTGAGACAGAAACCCTTCCCATCATTATAGCTTCTGACCTTTCACCATTAGAAGAGGATAAGTTGATCACAGTTTTGAGAGAGCACAAGAATGCCATCGGATGGACCATTGTAGATATCAAGGGAATAAGCCCTACAATGTGCATGCATCGAATTTTGATGGAGGATGCCAAGCCAAGTCGTGAGCCCAAGAGTAGACTCAACCCACATATGAAGGATGTTGTAAGAACTGAAATACTCAAATTACTTGATGTAGGAATCATTTATCCTATCTCAGATAGCAAATGGGTGAGTCCTATCCAAGTTGTCCCAAAGAAGTCAGGCATCACAGTGGTCAAGAATGAGGACAATGAGCTGGTGCCAACAAGACCAATCACAGGATGGAGAGTTTGCATTGATTATCGGAAGCTAAACACTGCCACTAGAAAGGATCACTTTCCTTTGCCTTTTATTGATCAAATGCTTGAAAGGCTAGCTGGTCACTCACATTATTGTTTCCTTGATGGTTTTTCAGGTTACAATCAAATTGCAATAGCCCCTGAGGATCAAGAGAAGACAACATTCACGTGCCCCTTTGGAACCTTTGCGTATAGACGAATGCCATTTGGTTTATGCAATGCCCCAGCTACCTTTCAACGATGCATGATGGCTATCTTTTCAGACATGATAGAGAGGTTCATTGAGGTATTTATGGATGACTTTTCCATTTTTGGATCCTCTTTTGATGATTGTCTTAACCACTTGTCATTAGCGCTTAAAAGATGCCAGGAAACTAATCTGATTCTGAATTGGAAGAAGTGTCACTTCATGGTGAAGCAAGGTATTATGTTAAGCCATGCCATTTCCAGCAAAGGTATTGAGGTAGACAAAGCATAGATTGATTTGATTTCTAATCTACCACCCCCTACTTCAGTGAAAGGTGTGAGGAGTTTTCTAGGACATGCAGGTTTTTATCGTCGTTTTATTAGAGATTTCTCCAAAATCACTCGTCTTCTATGCAATCTTTTGGCTAAAGATTCTGTTTTCAACTTTGATAAAGATTGTTTAGATGCATTTAACTCTTTGAAACTTGAACTAACATCAACTCCAATTATCAAGGCACCAGATTGGTCTTTACCTTTTGAATTAATGTGTGATGCTTCTGACTATGCTCTTGGTGCAGTTCTAGGTCAAAGAGTGAATAAGCTCCCTCATGTCATCTATTATGCAAGTCGAACATTAAATGATGCTCAGCTCAATTACTCAACAACTGAAAAGGAGTTGCTTGCTGTAATTTTTGATTTAGAGAAGTTTCGTTCATATCTTGTTGGTTCGAAAGTGATTGTATATTCTGACCATGCAGCACTTAGGTACTTGTTAACCAAGAAGGATGCTAAGCCACACTTGCTTCGATGGGTATTGCTATTGCAAGAATTTGATTTAGAAATCCGAGATAAGAAAGGGTGTGAGAATATTGTTGCTGATCATCTCTCTCGTCTCATCGATGGTAACCACAAGTTTGAGGATGTCCTGCCCCTCAATGAATCTTTTTCAGATGAACAACTATTGGCCATTCATGATCAAGAACCATGGTATGCTGATCTTGTTAATTATCTTGCTAGTGGTGTTTTGAGAGATGATCTAACTTTTCAGGAAAGAAAGAAGTTCCTTGCCACAGCCAAACATTACTTCTGAATTCCTGAAACTTTTCAAAATTCAGATTTATGCGTCATTAAGTATAAATACCCTAACCGTGAATGATCATCGGTTAAGGTAATGAAGTATGAATAACCTCCCTCTGTGTTTGTATACAAAAATCCACAAACATCTTAGTGAACTAATCCCAACAGTTTTGTAACTCTTTCTCCTTTACCAGTGAAAGGAGACTTGGTCATTTTGCCATGTAGACAAGATTCACAAGTAGGCATAGGAACATGATCAAACAATCCAAAAGGTTCCATCTTTTGCCATCCGGTGAATTCTATCTTGGCTAATGCCTCCAAGTTTAAGGTGTCACAATTTAGTTGCGGTATCCACATCTCTCGGCCTCTCAGGTCTAGTTGCATCTTTATCCATATACAGTTAATGCTACCATTCATTTCTAAAATGAAAAGAGACCACCAATCAAAATTGCATAAGCAATGATTTGATTGATATGTGAAATAGAACAAACATTTTGTCAAACAAAACATTAAATCCATCTCTTAAAATATAGAGACGGATATTAAGTTCTTTACACATCCAGAAAATGAAATAACAATTATTTCAAATTCAGGTCTTCTTCGGAGGGTAGTCTGAGATGTTAGGTGCCTATTGCATTGGCAACTACATTAGTGCTATTTCCCACAGTTAGCACCATTTCTCATTTTCCAAGTCTTCTACTCCCACTAGTCCATGCACACAATTCCATATATGTTGACTAGCTCCTGAATCAACTATTCAGTTTAGAAGCTTTAACTGCAATTACTAATTTTAGAATAAGAGAGTTACCTTCTGAAGGTTTTTCTCTTGAGGCTTGCAAGACATCTCTTGCAATTCCTTTTCCAATGTCCATCCTTGTCACAGTGAAAACAATTACCTTTCAGTTACTTGTTTTTCTTTTGTATTCTTCCTTTCTTGGGTTTTTAGAAAACTTTTCTTCTTCTTTCCTTTATCCTTACCTTTTGTTTGGATTTGGAAGAAGAAGAACCCTTCTAAAATTTGCAACTATCCTTTTAACCCTTTATCTTTTGAGATATTCATTTAAGCTACCATAGCCATGTTGAGTATCTCATATAGGGTTTCATTCATCTTTCCCATTTTATAGTTCATAACATATTGGGATTAACTGATGATGGGGATGAAAGAAAGAATCTTGTTGAACTTCAACATCAAAGAAAAAAATCCATATTTTCCAATATCTTAAGTAATTATATTACTTTGAGATCATGTTGATTAACCGGGAACCCACTTACCATTCTTGTCAAAACAAGTTCATATATGGTATTGTAAGCTAGGAGTAGCTTCACCTTTTCATGGATGCCAACATGTAACTTTTACCTCGGTTGTCATCTGACACATGCTTCTTATAAGCCTTTGTCTCCTCCTCAATGGCATATGGACCAAGAGGAGTATGTGGTGGGGTTTTTCTTATACACAACCAATCTCATCCAATTATAGGACAACTTGGTGTTTGTGCAATCAAATCGGATAGTTCGTGTCATCTTGGACGTTTGAGTCAAGTATCTTTGAGATTGGGTTTGTGATGGTTAATTTGAAATTATGCAAAACGTAAATAGATTTTAATTTAGATTAATCTTCTACCAAGGACTTAGGGTCTTTAAGTCATGATGGTAGCTCCCACTATTTTTGGCAAATTTCATATCCCTCCTGAAATCCGAGAGTTTCCGTTGAAACTCTTAGTGGGGATGGGAGTCTCACTTTCACATAGTTTTCCTCAACCTAACAGTTTGTTGGATTGCTATGATACTAATGAGAGGATACTCTTATCCAATCACATCATTAATGTGAATACCCATCACTATGGCCTCTAGAGAACTAGACCTCAACCTAACAGTTTGTTGGTTTCGTTCGTCTTAGTTAAGTTATTCCCACCATGCTTGTGGGTATAGGGTTTCAAGTATGACCTTAACCTAACAGTTTGTTGGCCACACTCGTTATCTATCCGCACTACATCAAGTATGTGTAATAGGCTTCTCTTGGATGGTTACAAGTACTGGATGTTGCCTCACTGAGGTCCAACAAGGTGTAAATGTGCCATCCAATAAGAGACTACCACGGTGGAAGGCCACAAAATAGCATTCGAAGTGCCATTTCGCTTATCAACTTAATATTGCTTTGAGGGTAGTTAAATTGGTCTCATTTTAATCCAATTTTAATCCTGTTAAAATTACCTATCTAATCTCATTAAATGGTTCCCAGTGCAATATTTTTAGTAGCACATAATACTCCCACTAAATGTTTTAGAAACCATTTGCTTGAGATAGTGGGAATACATGATACTACTAATTGATTAATTATCATCATTACCTAACATTCCAATTGCATTGGGCTTATAGGATGATTATGGACTTTCTTGTTGATCCAACACGAGCCACCATGTTGGATCATGGTCTTGGAAAGTGATTCATTTTAATTACGCGCGCATAAAAAATAAATTAGGCATGAAAGCCATTTCATTATTACATAGCCAAATAAATTAGGCATGAAAGCCATTTCATTATTACATAGCCAATCAAAATCGAATACATATCCAATAAGCGGCCAATCACATAGCTCAATTTTTTTTTTGGTCTAAGTCCATAACTATCCTTTAAATATTTAAACGCTTTAAACAATTAAACTAGCAATGTAAATACATGCTCTTGGGTTGCATACATATATATGGATTTAATTCAAGTGGTAACCATATTCAAATAAAATAAATTTACCATGGAGTGAAAATATTTTATTACAATAGTAAATGTAATTGTAGAAACCTTTTAGGCATAGTTACATTTATCATGTATTGCAACTAGGTCTAAAACTATTCAACAATTAATAATGGATCCAAAGTTGATCCACTAGGGTGTGGGGTTAAAGCATGCATTTGTAAAATACAAAGTGGTGATCATGATTTTTCCAACAAAAATCATGAATGTGACTAGGTAGGCCAACCACACTCACCAAAGTAATCAAAATTAATTTTAGTGTGGTAGGTAAATAATTAGTGATAGGAATAATTTGATCAACTTTTGCATTTTATATCAAATCACCATCATTTACATCTAGATAGTCCCCACACACTCACCAAAGTAATCTGATTAATTTTAGTGTGGTGGGTAAATGTGTATTGAGTGGAAACATTTTGAAAAACTTTTAATTTTATAATAAAACACCATCATCATCTTTTGACCTATTTTGGTGGAAAATTCCACTAAACACAATCATCAAAATTAGTCACCTAACTTATGGATCAAAAAGATCCCATAACAAGAACACCAAGAACACCAAGAACATGCATATGAACTAATATGAATGTTCATGCAATTTCCGGAAAAATCCATATTCCATTTTAACTATCTCATGCTCTTAATATCATATATTTCATGAAGTTAAAATCATGGGGGTTTTAATGCAACTATGCTCTAATATTCATATATACATATATGACCTCAAAGAGAGCATCAATCATCAAAACATAAATCCGGAAATCCAAAATCCCAAACAACCCCTTTCACTCCATTTGATTTTTATTCAATCATATCAAAATAAATCAAGTATAACTATTATACTTTCAAATGAATTTACAACCCATATATGCATCTCTAAACCCCAAAAACATATCAAGTTCATGACCTATGGCTCTGATGCCAATTGTAGGAATTTCAAAATATTTTTCCAAAGTTCATTTGAATATTAAACATGTATTTAATCAAATTAATCGCAGCGGAAGTCTAAGGTGGTTGTTTAAATTCAAAAACAAAACTTTCTTCCAAGTATCTTAAGCCATGAACATTGATATGTTTTTCATAAATGAAAATTCAAGAGAAAAGATAAGATCTAATTACCCTTGAAGCAATTATATGAACCAATTTGTGTTTGGTCTTCTCTTGATGATTTCCTCTTTGTTGATCTCCTCTTTGATCTTTGATCTTTGCTCCTTGATCTTTCTCCTCCATGTGAGCCACAAAAGTATATGGCCTCTAAGTCTCCACACCAATGGAACCTTGAGATGAGAAGAAGTATCTTGAGAATACTTGGATGCTAGTGCAAGATTCTCAAGATTGGTTTCAATCTAAACCACTTAGAAAGATGAAAGTGTTTCACTCTTGAAAACTCTCTTTTATCTATCTTTGATCTCCCAAACACATTTGGTTGATGTTGGATTGTGTTTGTTGTTAATGAGCTTATGGAAACAATTCCCATACACATTCACTTAACCATTTTCGGCCAAACCCTATTGGACTTCCAACATTGGGCCTTATGACACTTAAACCATAATATTTATGTGTCTTAAGCCCTTGGGCTTGATACCCAACCATTTGGACTTTCCTTAACTATTACCGAGGCCCAAATACGTTTTTACACGTAGTATATCATCCACATCAAATCAATCAAATTGATTTCCTCATTCTCATTTGTATTACTCAAAGTTAACCATTTAAGGTGTGCGATCCATTAGGTTCTAATTAGCAAGGCAGTGGGAAAATATTAGAACTCTCTTCTAACCAACTGGAATTAAAACCCATTTTTAATTCTTCCTTTATTTGGATCGATCACAATCAATCCTAGGACTTCCACAAGCCAAGAGTGACATCTAGCAATATATCAAGGCTACCCAAGCTAACCAGAATTGATGAAGAACCTATTCAGTTGGAATTGCAATGCAATACGGTCCTTCTCTTAAACAATGTTTCAAATCATATTATTAGGGTACGGATTGTTTATGTCAAACCCCTAATATGATTTATAACCTTATGTGATTCAAAAGAACATGATTAAGAACAACTTTCTAAATCAAGCTCAAAATACTTTGGCCAAAGATTTACTGAATCACATCTTGAAACATTCTCCTTCTTTATCGAAAGTAGAGATTCCTTATTGTACATTCACATGCCGCTATGATGAATTAAGAGATCCCAACAACACTTAAGACAAATATTTTACGGCTTGCCTTTAAGAGCTATCAAAGATCAATAACGCATCACAGGACAACCATGATGCCTCGGGTCTAAGGACTAATTTGCATTATTGCAACTATGAGTTCTCATTTGATGATCGGTGCATATTTACATATCATTTTGTACCCTTCTAACTTATGATTTGGTTATGTTTTTGAGTTAAACTTGTGCTTTTAATAAGTTTTGTGTTTGTTTCAGTGTTATAAGCTTGAGACTCACTAATTGTATTTTGGAGACAAATTAGCTCAAAACGGTGTCTGCAGATCAGTCAACTTCATGGATTGTGCTGTACTTGCTCAAGAAGAATCAGATAATGAGCCATACATCATTGGAAATCTACGGAAGTCTATTTTCTATAGAATTTTACGGTTCATAATTCGGAGTCTTCTAGAGAAAGTTATACATGTTTTGGCAACTTAAGGTCAAATTCGGCAGCATCTGCGTTACTGGGCCAAAAATCACATTTGAAGGCCTTCCCGATTTTTCCTTGAGTTGGGCTGCATATTCTTGGAAAGATAATTCAAAGAGCTTCAAGATCCATATTTTTCCAGATTTTCCAGGATGAAGCCACAAGCCCAAAACGAGCCCACAAGCTGGCTACAATGCATTGTCATGCATGACATATGCATGATGAAGTGTTGTTGATTGTGGGAAAGTTTGGTGAAGAATATTCAATACCTATTTTTGAGTGGAATTTTGCAGCAGCCAAATGAATTAATTGAAGTTGAAGTGGATGATGCAACACTAAGCTTAATGACAAGAAGAATTGTTTTCAAATGCAATAGTGTGTTAGGTGAATTAAGTGTTGTAAGTTGGTGAAGTGAGTGTGGTTAGTGAACTCTATTGTATAATTCAGATTTTCACTTCCCCTAGGCCTATAAATAGGGAAGTTCTCTAAGCTTGTAATCACACCCCAAGGGGGGGAGCTCTCAAACACTTCTCTAGAGCTCCCTTCCCTTCTCTCCCTCAAATTCTCTTAGTTTCCCTTTGTAGTTCTCAATTGTTGTAATAAGATCATTGTACCAAATTTTCTTTGTACTAAATCTGAAACACCTTCCCTTTCTCTTCCTCTAAATTCTCCAAACACTTCTCTATTCTCTTTCAAAGTTCTCCATGCTCTAAAACATTTCCCAAATACAATTCCCATTCCTTCATCAAATTCTCTAAATTTCCCAAACACATTTCCCTTCTCTTCCAAAAGTCTCCATGTCTCAAACACTTCACAAACACATTTCTCTCCCTTCCCTAAGTTCTCAAATTCTCCAAGTTCACAAAAATTCCCCAAGCTTCCCAAACACCTTACTTTCTCTTCCAAATTCCCCATGTTCTCAAACACATTCTCTTCCAAATCCTTAAGTTTCTCAAACACATGCTCTCGTTCTCTCCAAAAACTCTCCATGTTCTCAAGTGTTGTACAAAATCCTTGTTTTATGTTCTTTTGTTTTCATTTCTATTTTGTGTAGGAAAACTAAACAGGATCATTCAATCACCAATCCCTGTGGAATCGACCTCGCACTTACATACGCTAAACTACCAACGGTTCGTGCACTTGCGAGTATCACAAGTTTGGGATGCAGCTGAATCCATTTTGGTGCAGCTGAATCTACGCAACATTTGACATGTAGATAAATACTCCATATGAGAACTACGGTTGATCGCGTTCAGTGTACTCATTCACTAATGAGCACCCACATACTTGTATTAGTGTCAACTACACAAATGGTTTGAGACTAACCATCCTCCCAATTGAGCATGCATAATATGTGCTAATCTTGACGGTTTATCAATGCCCATTTGATAACCTATGATTAGGAACATTTTGGGATGCTACAGTTAGAGATTAAAGGTCTCCGAATCTAATATTCTTTAGATTACTTTATCTCTTATTTAGCATACTGTTAAGCTCATAATTTCATACATATACGTACCCTATTTACTTACTTCTTTTGCTTAGTTTCTTAGAATTTTGAGTTATTTGCCTCTCTTTGTGTGTTTTGTAGGCCAATAGAGCAAGAGAGCATAATTCATGCAATTAAAGCATGTTAAGGCCAATGAAGCAATATGGTGCAAAAACGTGCAAGAGCTGGAGACTGAGGTAGACGTTCATTTCAGCGTTATCTTCTTCATCCGAGCTTGGATTGGGCCAATACTTGTGTGGTTGGATCAGAGACATTCTGAACTTCATAATGGACATCTTAAAGTTGTCATTTGATTCCGCCAAGCCCAATTCGTAAGCCCATGAAAATACACATCATGCTGACATAAGGATGAGCTGATGGATGCTTGGTCATGGTGAGCTAGGCATGAGGTATTGGTTTCTGGATGGATGCTTGGTCATGCTGACATAATGATGAGCTATGGCTGCTGGTGGGATTTGTTGGTGAAGTGCAACAACCATTTCTGATTATCTAATGCTAGTGTGTTAGGTAAACATCTTGCTAGTCTTGTATCATGGTTTGAGTTTATAAAGTTTGATTTCATTCATGAATTCTTCTTCACTGTTTTAATGGAGCTGTTTTGCATCCTTTGATTGATCACCTAAGGTTTTATGCGTTATGCTCTTGTTGGGAAGGTTTGGGGATCATCTTCATTCCATCCAGTAGCAACTTATGTGATTTGGTTTCTAGGACTCCTAATGTAAATATCATGCTTGGGGTCCTTGTGATGTTCAATACAATTTGATCCAAACACCATGGACTTATTTGTGAGCATCTTCATGAGTGAATCAATTTGTTTACTTGCTGCCATAACAGGATTAGAACAATTAGGGTGGATTCTAAAACAACACCATCTTGTCTTAGTTACTTTCTTTCTTCTTGTTTTGTTTCTTTTGTTTTCATTTTTGTTTTGTGTAGGAAAACTGAGTTGGATCATTCAATTACCAATCCCTGTGGAATCGACCTCGCACTTACATATGCTAAACTACCAACGGTTCGTGCACTTGCGAGTATCACAAGTTGAGGATGCAGCTGAATCCATTTTGGTGCAGCTGAATCTACGCAACACATACCTTGGACATTTGTTTCTTTACACGATGTAAAAGATAACAAATAAGTTTGCCCTTTATATATCATTTATGAAATGTATTCTAAGGAGATTACATCAAATGTATTGGCTCTTAGGGCACATTTCTAACAGAAGGAATTGAAAATTACATAGAATTCTAAAATGACATAATTTAGATTTCCATCGTTTCAATTTCTGGCAATTGAAGATTTCAGTGTTTGGATTTATGTATGTTGAATTTTGTAAATGACAGAATTTTGAAAATGGCACTATGAAAATTGTGAAATGACGCCTATTTTGGTGGAAATTAAACTCGAGAATTTGATGTCCCAATTTCCACGGTTTTTTCCATTCGTTATTTAATAAATTCCACACTTACGGTGCTAAACAAGGGAATTGTCAATTTCTCTTCTTAAATTCCCGACTTTTAGCTAGATTCCAAGTTATTTTCCCTCATCCAAACAAATGGTAATAGAGTAAAACTAGGAAAGTAAATATTCCTAATTACAAGAGATATTCCTAATTATAAGATATATGTACGAAATGGAAAGAAATATTCTCTGGAATCATGGAGTCATGTTTATGCGCATTCTGCCCTTGAGACAAGATCTCCAGAAATATGAGGGTAAAGTTTATGTCCATTTTGGCATGAGACCAAATTCCCAGAAAGATTACTCATGCCAACACTCCCCCTCAAGTTGGTGCGTAGATATGTCATATGCCAATCTTGTCAAGTAAGTCATGAAACACCTTTGTTAATACTGCATGTGTCAATACATGTATCGGCTATTCTTTAAATTTCACAAACGCGACATCAATCAACTTCCCAACAAGCTTTTCCTTGATCAAGTGTCGATCCACTTCAACATGCTTAGTTATGTCATGTTGAATTGGATTGTTTGCAATTTCTCGAGGTGTTTGATTGTCACAGTATAGGTCCATAGTTTCTTGCAGTGGAAAAATAATTTCAGTGAGTAGATTTCTCAACTAGAGAAGCTCACACACTCCCTGGGCGACATCCATATTTTCAGCCTCAGCTGCAAATCATGCCACTACATTTTGCTTCATATTATGCCATGTAACCAAGTTCCCTTACACAAAGGTGAAGTAGCTTGACGTAGAGTGTCTGTCTGTAATATTACCAGCCCAATCTGCATCTGTAAATCATTTGATATTCAGATGCCATTGTCTCCTGAATATCAAACCTTTTCTTGGAGCTCCCTTCAAATATCTCAGAATACGAATCACCGCTGCTAGACGATCTTTACTAGGTGAATACATAAATTAACTCACAACACTAACTAAATAGGCAATATCAGGACGAGAATGTGACAAATAAATCAGTCTTCCTACTAGTCTCTGGTATCTTTATCTGTTTGTCGGTACTTGGTCAGGTTAGATGGCTAGGTGACAATTATGTACAATAGGGGTGTCTGAGGTGCACACCCTAGCATACATGTTTCTGTTAACAAATCTAACACATATTTCCTCTGAGAAAAACAAATTTTGTCACTAGAGCGTGTAACCTCAATTTCCAGAAAATATTTCAAGCTTTCTAAGTCTTTCATCTCAAACTTAGACACCAAATATTTTTGGAGTTTCTCAATTCCATCTAAATCATCACCTGTAACAACCATATCATCAACATATATAACCAACAAAGTAACCTTACCACCCTTGTGTTTGATATACAAGGTATTATCAGAGTTTCCTTGTTGATACCCAAACTTCTTCATGGCTTCAGCGAATCTCCCAAACCACGGTTAGAGGAGAAAGTTCCAAGATGTAAAGAGCCTTCCGCAATCAGCACACTTTTTCAGTGTTATTGGTCAATCCATACCTGATTGGGAACTCCATGTAAACTTCTTCTTCTAAATCTCCATGAATAAATGCATTCTTCACATCAAATTGCTTCAAAGGCCAATTCAGATTTGTAGCTAAAGACAACAATACCTCGATAGTGTTCATTTTTGGCTATTGGACCAAATGTTTCCTGATAATCAACACCATACGTCTGTGTATATCCCTTCGCCACTAACCTTGCCTTATACCAATCAATCATCCTATTTGCCATATGTTTAATTGTGATTCGTGAATATCCATATGCATCCCATTGGTTTCTTTCCTTTGGGCATTAAGACTATATCCCAAGTCCCATTTTTCTTTAACGCTTCCATTTCCACTTTCATGGCATCGGTCCACTTAGGATATCTGAGAGATTCTTCTACTTTGTTTGGTATTATAACTGCTTCCATTTGATTCACAAAAGCTTGACACTGTGTAGACAATCTATGTGTGGATACGTAGTCAGCAATTGCATATTTGACTATGCCTTCTGGTGAATATATGTCGGGTGCTTTTCCTCTTTTGCTCTGTGAGGCAACTGGTAAGATTGTCCAACAATATCAATAGGATTGTTTGAACTAGTGTCCGAATTACTTACATCAGGAACATTTAGAGGAGACTAAGCGAGTACGGTTGTGGTGTGAGAGGAAGATGCATTTGTCGGCATTGGCATTGGATGTGTATCCGACTAGGCTGGGATAATGATTTCAATCTACTTGGCTTGCCTACTTTGTGGCTCTGCCGGGATGTTGATTTCAGGTACCAGTCGGCACTGGCATTGGTTATGTATTAGGCTAGGTTGGGATTCTGATTTCAGGTACCGGTTGTTGTAGTTCCTTCTTCCATGTTGATCTCAAACCAAATGTGTGTCCAACTGAACACATTGGGTAAACTTAGTAGAGAAAAACATTTCACTCTCCGG
Organism: Prunus fruticosa; assembly: GCA_018703695.1. Classification (NCBI taxonomy): domain Eukaryota; kingdom Viridiplantae; phylum Streptophyta; class Magnoliopsida; order Rosales; family Rosaceae; genus Prunus; species Prunus fruticosa. The sequence goes on along the minus strand of CM031917.1, from coordinate 37,062,326 downwards.
GAATGTAACATCCATGGTAGTATACCACTGACAAGAAGATGGATGATAGCACTGATATCTTTTTTTATGTGGAGAGAAACCCATAAACACACAGTGAATAGCACATGGATCTAATTTACTCCTTTGATTTTTGTGGAGATGCACATAAGTTACACACCCAAAACTACGATAAGTAAGATTGACAGAGGCGTTTGAAAATCTAGGACTTGAGATGACATTCGATTCAACAAATACACAGCATAGGTGACAACACTAGCCCAATAATGTTGTGGTACAGAGCGACCCAGAAGAAATGCATGAGTACTCTCAAGGATATGTCAATTTTACCTCTCAGCCACCTAATTTTGTAATGGAGTCTGAGGGCATGTGGTTTCATGTAGAATTCAATGGTCCCGGAAAAATTGTGAGAGAGTCATATTTACAAATTCACCACCATTGTCTAAACGAACCACTTTGATGGAGTGAGAGAATCGAGCTTGAATCATCTGATAAAAAGCTTGAAAAATGGAGCTGACGTCACTCTTATTCTTCATCACATACAACCAAGGTTTTAAATATCGGAGGTATCGGAAAATATCGGAAGTCAAAAAACATGGAAATATCGGGATATTATTGGTATCGGAAAAAATTGAATAAAAACCACGGAAATTGTAAGAAAAACTTGGAAATTTATATTGAAACTTTGCAGGATGTTTATTTAGTCAATTATCTATTAGTTTATCACAAAAAATTGGAAGGAAATGCATTGCATGATGGATTTAACTGATTTAAGTTGATTATATAGCGAGCTGCCAAACACCGTAAGTGTAGAAAATATGTAGTAATTAATGAAAGAAGATTAAACACACCATAATCATTTATATATAATGAATTACTACAATATTTTACACTTTATACATTGCATGGTAAGATACATGAGTGACTTAGTACCACATAGAGTTCCTATGAGGTTCAAAATTTTCACTATCTTCATCATCTCTATGTGTAGAGTAAGTATATTTTGAAGAGTAGTCATCAAATGATAAATCCCCAAAATAGTTTTGCATGTAATTGTTAACATGCCACCCATATGGATCCGATATTGGTTGACGTTGTCCATAAGCAAAATCATTTGAAGATTGAGTCTCGGATTCTTTCCATGAGTCGCTTGATTCCATCCCAACAGGAATGGGATATGAAGGGTAGGGAAATGGTTGGTTATAAGTATAACCATAGTTACTACTCATCTCATGTGAAAATTTGTTTCTTGCAAAAAGAATTCAAAACATAACCATGTATATATATAAATATTTTAGTATTTTCACAAAAACATAAGTGATATGGTGGTTAAGGTGTTGAAGGAGTAAAATGGTTTTCACAAATACCATGTATATAAATATTTTTGGGTTTCGTATTGGGATATTATCGGGATATTATCGAGATATTATCGGGATATTATCGATAATATCTCAATATATTGCTCAAATCATTCATAAAAATGTTGAAAATATCTTCCTGATATTATCGGGATAATATCAATATATTGACGATAACACTATGGTTAGTTGTTAAAAAATCGGACCCTCAAAAATCAGATAATATCGGGATAATATCGGGGATATTATCGAGTGCAATAATTAAAAAAAATCACAAACCACCTAATTCCATATGGTGTGGTAATAGGGGATGGACCCCAAACATCCCAATGAACTAAAGCAAATGAGTGGTTCTTTTATTCAAACTAGGTGGATAAAAAGCCCGATGACTTTTTGCCAGAATACAAGTTTGATAACAAGCCTGATGAGATTTTTACGCCACTAAAAAACGAAGGAACTAAAGATTGTAGGTAACCAAAAGATGCATGCCCCAGCCATTGATGCCATAACCAAATCTTTTTTTCTACCTCGCTATTAGTGCCGCGAACCTGATGAACTCTTCCTAATGCAACATCATCAATATAATATAACCCTCTCTCCTAGTACCACACCCAATGATCTCCCTTGTCTGAATGTTTTGAAGCAAACAAAACAACGGAAACATTAGTACAAGACAATCTAGTTGTTCCATAACTTGGTAACTGATAGCAAATTGTTAGACAAGGCAGGAACAAGCAAGGTATTATGTAAGGACAAGGTCAAAGAGAGAGCAATGGAACCGGCTCATGTTATGGGGTTTGATGCACCATTCGTGATTACCATACTTGTTTTGCTAGAAGGCGTCATAAATTGAAACAAATTTATGTCATATGTCATATGATCAGTAATACCAGAGTCAATAATCCAACCTCTATCATGACTGGATGAAGCAATGAAAGCTTTGCCTTGATTCCTGCATCCTTGGATGCCTCAGATATGGTTAGGTGAGAGAGAAGGAAGAGGATCGATTCCTTTTTGGTGACTGGTGCAGCGGAAGAGTCACTATGAACGGTGACTGTCAGGGTAATGACAGGTGTCTCACCAAAAGGGTTTTGCTCGAGGGAACCTCCTAGTATGGTGATCAACACCTACTGGGCTTTGTCGGTGGCTAAGTTGGGGATAATATTGATCGGTGCATATTTACATATCATTTTGTACCCTCCTAACTTATGATTTGGTTATGTTTTTGAGTTAAACTTGTGCTTTTAATAATTTTTGTGTTTGTTTCAGTGTTTTAAGTTTGAGACTCAATAAATGCATTTTGGAGACAAATTAGCTCAAAACAGTGTCTGCAGATCAGTCAACTTCACGGATTTGACTGTACTTACTCAAGAAGAACCAGATAATGAGCCATACATCATTGGAAAGATACGGAAGTCTAGTTTCTGTAGAATTTTACGGTTCATGATTCCGAGTCTTCTAGAGAAAGTTATACATGTTTTGGCAACTTAAGGTCAAATTCGGCAGCATCTGCGTTACTGGGCCAAAAATCACATTTGAAGGCCTTTCCGATTTTTCCTTGAGCTGGGCTGCATATGCTTGGAAAGATAAGACACATAGCTTGAAGATCCATGTTTTTGCAGAGTTTTCAGAATGGATGAACAAGCCCAAAACGAGCCCACAAGCTGGCTGCAATGCATTGTCATGCATGACATATGCATGATGAATTGTTGTTGATTGTGGGAAAGTTTGGTGAAGCATATTCAATTCCTATTTTTGAGTGGAATTTTGCAGCAGCCAAATGAGCCAAAAGATGATGAAGTGGGAGTTGCAACACTAAGCCTAAAGACAAGAGGAATTGTTTTCAAATGCAATAGTGTGTTAGGTGAATTAAGTGTTGTAAGTTGGTGAAGTTAGTGTGTTTAGAAAATTCAATTGTATAATTCAGATTTTCAACTTCCTTAGGCCTATAAATAGGGAAGTTCTCTAAGTTTGTAATAACACCCCAAGGGGGGGAGCTCTCAAGCACTTCTCTAGAGCTCCCTTCCCTTCTCTCCTTTAAATTCTCTTAGTTCCCCTTTGTAGTTCTCAATTGTTGTAATAAGATCATTCTACTCAATTTTCTTTTTATTAAATCTCATGCACTTCTCTATTCTCTTCTCTAAGTCTCCAAATCTCTCAAACACATGTCTCAACCCCTCCAAAATCCTCAAACACTCTCTTCCAAAAATCCACAAAGTTCCCAAACACCATTTTCCTTACTCTTCCAAAAGTCTCCAAATCTCTCAAACACTTCTCCCTTCTCTTCCTCCAAATCTCTCAAACACCACTTTCTTCCCTTCCAAAATCCTCAAAACTCTCAAACACATGTTCTTCCAAAATTCTCTAAAGTTGTCAAACACTTTCCTCTCCCTCCTCCAAGCTCTCAAACACTTTCCTTTCTTCCTCATGTTCTCTTAATTTCTTTAATGTTCTTTTAGTTGTAATTTATTTTTCATTGTAATGTACATTCTTTCTTCTTGTTTTGTTCCTTTTGTTTTCATTTTTGTTTTGTGTAGGAAAATTGAATTGGATCATTCAATCACCAATCCCTGTGGAATCGACCTCGCACTTACATATGCTATACTACCGAACGGCTCGTGCACTTGCGAGTATCACAAGTTGAGGATGCAGTTGAACCCATTTTGGTGCAGCTGAATCTACACAACAAGTTTTGGCGCCGTTGCCGGGATCGGTAACATTGTTTGATTCTATTTGGTTTTCCTACTTTTTATTTGTTTTTATCTTTTTCATAACTGGACAGTTTCATGTTTTAAAGTTAATAACGTTAATTGACAAGTTGTGTTTGTAGTCCAACGGACAAGGACAATTGCCTGACAAGCAAGAGAACTGGGTTTGAGTCCCAGCTTACACAACACCCAAAAACAAAAAGGTTCAAGTAGCATGTTGATTATTTCTAGTTTATGGTTTCATTCACTTGCTCTTAATTAAATATCTTGTTCAAGTTTACATAAACACCATATGACTCTTGGACTGATTAGTGAATGAATGGGTAGATATTGAAGACAAACACCATGTTTAAATTCTACTTGGTTCTCTATTGTTCTTCTTGCTCTTAATGGGTTCGGAATTTGTGTTTAGACTAAACACCATAGCTAAATGCTTTTCTGAATACTTGATTAAAACCACACACCATATGGATAATCATATTTGAGAAAGAACGAACTTCATAAGCTAGTTTGATTACTTTGCTGCTTATTACTTTGAAGCATGAAATTAGAAGTGTGTTGATTTTCCTTATCATTTTAGTTTTTTCCTAATCCTTTAATTCTGTTTCAAGTTTTCTGTGTTTGTTTTAGCAAGTAATGTCAGCTTAATAAAAATGGAGAGAGATGGTAACCTCAATCATAAGAATAGGGAGTGTGGAGTAGTGGGAGAAGTCGCGACCTCCAAATGCATCACGCTCGACCTAATCGCTTCAAGGGGAGTATTCCAATCCTTTCTCTTTAGTTGTTTTGTTATTATTTCAGTAATTTTAATTTTCTTTTTCTTTTATTAAAAAAAAAATTAAAAAGATTTTTTATATTAGCTGACTCGTGGTAACTCCAGTGAGCGTCTCCGTCAATCAGTGTCTAGGAGTTCTTTAGGCGACACCTTCGGTGTCTAAGAAGTTTGGGTTTTAAGTGGGACCTTTGTGACCCCTCCAACCTTCCCGTATCCCCTGGCTGTGTTTTTCTAAGTCCCTTAACTGGTCATCCATGAGTTGCTTGTATATTTGTGTGTTTTAAAAACCAAAAAAAAAAAAAAGAATTTAAAAATTGAAATTTGAGTTTTTTTATTTATTTTTCCTTGTAAATTGCAATTTGGAACTTCTTTGTATTTTTTTCTTTGTGTGGTCAGTTAGTAGTAAATAATAATAAATTTGTTTTTTTTAAAAAAAAAAATTAATTTGGAAATTCTTTGTTTTTTTTTTTTTTTTTTTTGTTAAGTTAGTTTATGTATTTATTTACGTGGTTTGGTTAGTTAGTTTATTTCTGAGTGTTAAAAACGCAATTTTTATTTCACTTCAAACACTGCATTACAAACAAAGTAAAAAAGTAAAAAAGTAAAATTAAAAAAAAAACAGAAAAAAAACAACAAAAACAACTTCTTCTTCTTCTTCTTCATTTCCATCTTCATCTTCATGGCATGCCTCTGTCATCTCTTACTTGCAGAATCTGCAGCAGCTCCACATGGTCCTCATTTTTCTCTCCAGTGCTTCCACGTGCTGATTGGCAAGTGAAGCCGCTTCTGGAGTCCGCCACCATAGCCTTCAAGGAAGCTACTTCCTCGCTGAGGGCGGCACACTCCCGTGTTCTCGCCAGTAATCGCATGCCCAAGTTGGTAGCCGAGACCGCGTGGAGCACCGTTAAATTGTGGGACTCCTCCACTGCTGCCTTGTCAAGAATCCCAACTCTTCTTTTAAATTCTTGTTTGAATTGCGTGTTTATTTCAGTTTTTATTTATTTCTTTATTTATTTTCTTTTTATTTAATTAGGTAGTATAATTTAAAACTCATAGGATATTCTTTGAATGAGCTAAATTTTTGGTAACTCCAGTGAGCAAACCAGTTTAGATACAGTGTCTAGGAGTTCTTTAGGCGGCATCTTCGATGTCTAAGAAGTTTGGGTTTTAAGAGGGACCATTGTGACCCCTCCAACCTTCCCGGAATCCCCTGGCTGTGTTTTCTGAGGCCCTTAACTGGTCATCCTTAAGTTTTTCTCTTAAAAGAAAAAGCAGTTACTTGTGTGTTTACTTAACTAAAAATAAAATGCATGTTTGAGTCTTCGTGTTTTTGTTTGATCGTCGTTCTTTAAATTCAGGGTCAATCATTTCTTTGAGATAACATAACGTTTTTATTTCCCAACTAAAAAGAAAAAAAAAAGCATACACTTTTAAAATAAAATAAATAAATAAAAAACTGAAATCATTTCTTCTTGGCCTTCGGTGTCTCGACCATAGGAGCTTTGAGTTTGGCCCTCTGGCTGTCCTCTTCCGGGGCTTCACGCACAGCCTCTTGGGGCTCATCACTTGAGCTCCCAAAGATCGCAATCTTAGCTTCAATATAACTTTTCTCGCGATCTGGTTTCTTGCGTTTACCCGGTCGGTCTAGGTCCTCCAGCTGTTTCCGCATGTCGCGAGAGTACAACTCTACCATCTTTGATAGGTTCTTATTTTCATCTCGCAATACTTCTAGCTGGTGTCGATTCACCTCCACTATCCTTGACCTCTCCCTTTTCAAGCTTTTTATAGCACTCTGACACTCTTCAACCATATTGTGCTCTGCCGCTAACTGACCTTTCAGCACCTCTATCTCATGGGACTTCGCAAGTAGGCGATGAACCAAACTTGCGACACATGCTGGACTCTGCATGCTCAGTGCCAGGGCATCACTCATGACCCGATTGTCATCCCTTGTCCCGAACACACGTATATCTTTAGGAGTCACCAAATTTCTGCCAACTCCAATGGCAACATCGTTGTCCAGGAGTATTGAGTCATTGACGGTCACAGGCCCCGTGCGGAGGCAAAGTAGGGCATCCATACTGGTGCTCCTGCTTGGCCTCGTGTTTGAGTCGGTGGAGCTAGGTTGAGATCCAACGAAAAGGGGTAGGAAGAAGCCATTTGATTTCTCACTTTTTTTCTCTCTTTTTCTTGCTTGTTTTCTCTTTTGTGTGTTTTTGCGTTTGTGAATTTTCCCTTCTTTTTCTTTCTTATAGATGTAGTCTTTGACAAACCCTAACCATTGCAGCATCTAAGAATTTTCTGAATCCCCAGTCGTTCCTCGAGTCCCACAACCTTCTCACTTTCCAACCGTTTCCAACTCATTTGTCACGACTTGCTTTGTCTGAACCGGACGCGTTCAGCAAAGTCGCCGCGCCTTTGTATGGCCCCGTAATTTCTGCTTGTGGAGTCTGCGGCGCCTCATTCGTCGACACGTGTCTCGCCCTGCCTGTTGGTCCCTTACACTGAACCGAGACGAAATTAGGACCCATGTTTCAGAATCCAATTCACGTTTGATCTTAAATTAAAAAAATTATAATTATAATTAAAACATATGGGCTTTAGATTTCAGGTTGGGTTGGGGTTTACTGTTGTTGGGTTAATTTCATTGTGGGCTTTGGGCTTTCAATTGTTTGGGTTTCAGTTTGTGTAAGACTATCTGTTAGGGCTTACTGTTTTGAGTGTTTTACTGTTTTATTTTATTATTATTATTATTTTTTTTTGTTTTGTAATTTTTATTTTTGTACTTATTTTATTTTATTTTATTTTTGTTTGTTTTGTGATTTATATTTATTTTAGTACCTTTAATTTCTTGTTATGACATTGCTTGTTCCTAATTTTTAAACATTGAGGACAATGTTCATTTCTAGGTTTGGGGGTATTAGAATTTAGCAAGTAAATTTGGTTTTTCTTAAAAAAATTTAATATAAAAAAAATGCTTGTTTTTCTTCTATTTGAATCTTGTTTTGTTTTTGAGTTACTTTCCGAACACATTTGATGAGATTGTGATAAATGTTTGCATGACTTAAATGAAAATTGGATTTCATTTTATTTTAGTGTTTTTTTTTCTTTATTAAAAAAAATTTTAAAAAAAAATTTTAAATTGGCATTGTTCTATCATGATATGCTTGAAACCTTCTTTACACTTGCCATTTGTTTCATAATTTTCCAATTAAAGGATTTGCATGATCTAAAGAATTGTATGAAGCATAAATTAGACTTATATAACCAACCATATAAAGTGAGTTTTTGAGCCTTGTACTTCAATTCATGAGTGTTATACATGTACTCTTATTTTCTTGTCATCAAAGTTGTTGTTTGATCTCATTATTCATTGATTTGGTTGAACACTTAAAAATCATTCATTCTTGTGCAATTTGACTTCATGACATTTAAAGAAATGATATTAAGGCCTTCTGTGGATCGTTTGTGCCTTTCAAGCTAACCTTATGCATGCTTAAGCATGATTTTCCATTGTTAACCCTTTTGAGCCTACATGTAAACCTTTTCTTTCATTTACCAATTTTATTTCCTCGCCTTAGCCCGAAAAACAAATATTTACCTTTCTAAGGAACTCATGAGCTTTAATTTGGATGTGTTTTTCATGCTAAGTTTGGGAAGAGGTGTTACATTTCAAAAAAAAAGAGAAAAAAAAATTCACACAATTGGTGAAAGAAAAGAGAAAAGTGGTGGTTGAATGAAATTTCATTTTTGGGCCTTCAAAATAAATTGGTGTTTGTTCAATTAAAGGAAAGGAGTATGAATCATTGTAAATGAAGGTATAAGGAGTTTTGATCATGTAAAAGAAAAAATCTAATCGTGATGATTCGAAGTCTTGTAAACAATTATTTTATGCTCTTACATTGTGAGTTCCTTGGACTTTGTATTATCTATACCTTTCATTTCTTACTCACCTTACACCCTTGGCCCCGTTACAACCTATGTTAAAGACCTAAATTGATCTTAAATGTCATGTGGTTGAATTGCATCCATTTTCTTACTTTTAAGTGTTTGGCATCCTTCTTGAGATCATATTAATGCAAGTTCTTCATCTTTCTATTTCGAGTTAAGTCCTTATGGTTTAACTCTATTCTCATGTTTATAACTGAGTGATGCATTATAGCCCTCTTCTGAGTGATTCATTTGTGAGAGGACAACTTTGGTGAGATTTGAAGTTGAACTTGTGCTTTGTATGATTTTCGAAATTGTGTGAAAACTAAGATTGGGGAATTTGTTGTATTTGGCTATCACACTACTACACTTTGAGCATATTGTGTTTAGAACTTTGCCGCTTTGTTAATAATGTCTAAAAATTGAGCTTTTATTGTTAAAACGTTTAAGTCATGTGCATGAGTCATTTCTCTTCAGAAAATGTTCGGAAAGATTGTTTCGAGTTCTTTTTATTTTTGTAATTGTTTTTTGTGTGTTTTGTTTTTGTTAATGTAATTATGTTTGTTTTTGTTTTTGGTTTTGGTTTTTCTTAAAGACTAACAATCTTTTAAGTTTTCTAACCATTTTGTTTTGTAGAGTTAGAAAAACGTTTGTGGGTATCGTAATTGTTAAACCCTCAGGAGACACAACTCCTCCTACTAGGGATGCCTAGAGGTTTAAAGGCTTATTGCATATGCTAAATGCAATCGAGTTACCTACGAAAGTGGTCTAGTTAACTTCTTGTTTTGTTCTTTTTATCTGTGTTTTCCTTTTTGTTTTGCTCGAGGACTAGCAAAATCTAGTTTTGGGGGTATTTGATCGGTGCATATTTACATATCATTTTGTACCCTCCTAACTTATGATTTGGTTATGTTTTTGAGTTAAACTTGTGCTTTTAATAATTTTTGTGTTTGTTTCAGTGTTTTAAGTTTGAGACTCAATAAATGCATTTTGGAGACAAATTAGCTCAAAACAGTGTCTGCAGATCAGTCAACTTCACGGATTTGACTGTACTTACTCAAGAAGAACCAGATAATGAGCCATACATCATTGGAAAGATACGGAAGTCTAGTTTCTGTAGAATTTTACGGTTCATGATTCCGAGTCTTCTAGAGAAAGTTATACATGTTTTGGCAACTTAAGGTCAAATTCGGCAGCATCTGCGTTACTGGGCCAAAAATCACATTTGAAGGCCTTTCCGATTTTTCCTTGAGCTGGGCTGCATATGCTTGGAAAGATAAGACACATAGCTTGAAGATCCATGTTTTTGCAGAGTTTTCAGAATGGATGAACAAGCCCAAAACGAGCCCACAAGCTGGCTGCAATGCATTGTCATGCATGACATATGCATGATGAATTGTTGTTGATTGTGGGAAAGTTTGGTGAAGCATATTCAATTCCTATTTTTGAGTGGAATTTTGCAGCAGCCAAATGAGCCAAAAGATGATGAAGTGGGAGTTGCAACACTAAGCCTAAAGACAAGAGGAATTGTTTTCAAATGCAATAGTGTGTTAGGTGAATTAAGTGTTGTAAGTTGGTGAAGTTAGTGTGTTTAGAAAATTCAATTGTATAATTCAGATTTTCAACTTCCTTAGGCCTATAAATAGGGAAGTTCTCTAAGTTTGTAATAACACCCCAAGGGGGGAGCTCTCAAGCACTTCTCTAGAGCTCCCTTCCCTTCTCTCCTTTAAATTCTCTTAGTTCCCCTTTGTAGTTCTCAATTGTTGTAATAAGATCATTCTACTCAATTTTCTTTTTATTAAATCTCATGCACTTCTCTATTCTCTTCTCTAAGTCTCCAAATCTCTCAAACACATGTCTCAACCCCTCCAAAATCCTCAAACACTCTCTTCCAAAAATCCACAAAGTTCCCAAACACCATTTTCCTTACTCTTCCAAAAGTCTCCAAATCTCTCAAACACTTCTCCCTTCTCTTCCTCCAAATCTCTCAAACACCACTTTCTTCCCTTCCAAAATCCTCAAAACTCTCAAACACATGTTCTTCCAAAATTCTCTAAAGTTGTCAAACACTTTCCTCTCCCTCCTCCAAGCTCTCAAACACTTTCCTTTCTTCCTCATGTTCTCTTAATTTCTTTAATGTTCTTTTAGTTGTAATTTATTTTTCATTGTAATGTACATTCTTTCTTCTTGTTTTGTTCCTTTTGTTTTCATTTTTGTTTTGTGTAGGAAAATTGAATTGGATCATTCAATCACCAATCCCTGTGGAATCGACCTCGCACTTACATATGCTATACTACCGAACGGCTCGTGCACTTGCGAGTATCACAAGTTGAGGATGCAGTTGAACCCATTTTGGTGCAGCTGAATCTACGCAACAAATATCGTTGTCACTAGTAGTGGGCCGAGGGTCCGTCCCTCTGAAATCTTAACATGGTATCAAAGTGGGTCGGTTGACTAGGCCTGATTAAAAACCTAAATCAAACAAACCAAACAGAAAAACCCTATGCCTCCATATGTTCATGTTGGTAGCAACCCCAAACCGAAACAAACCAAAAAAAGAAAAGTGTTCGATGTGGAATTGGTTGCACATGTGGCCCACTAAAGAGTGGTCCCACCTGAGGGGGAGTGTTGAAGAATACAAAAGTCACACATCGGAAACAAAAAAAAAAAATTACGACTTATAATAAGTGTTTCCACTCATAATAACATCGAGGCCTTTTGTGATAAAACCCCATACCTACTAGGCTTTGTAGGTGGTTAAGTTGGGGACAATATCGATGTTGCTAGTAGTGGGTCATGGGTCTATCCCTTGGAAATTCAACACATATTACCACAACGGCATGAGGACTTATGCAAAATCGAGTGTAGAGGTTCGACCCTCCAAAGCCGCATCATTTTTGCCATTTATTGAATTAATTGTGGTATTACGATGTAATGCATTTTGAGGTTTACCAAACCGCATCAACAACTGTTGTTTGCCGTCAGTTCCAAAAACCGCAGTTATCGTCCGTTTTTGTGACATTACGGTTTTGTTGCAGTTGGTATTTACGGTATCTTGATAGAAAATGTCAGCCCTAATTTTAAGTTTTAAAATATATTATATTTTTTATTTAAAGCTACGTGGTTTTATATCATTGAATGTGTGAGTTCCACATATGTGCCACGTCATCAATTTAACAAAAAATTTGATGGAATAATCTCATAACATGGACCAATTTGATGTACGCTTAGTAATGTAAGTGATCAATCATGTCACAAAAAAAAATATAAAGCACCAAAGGTGATAATTTTGCAAACCCCATGGACCATTTCTGATAAACCCAAAGGAAAAACAAAAAAGATCCTTCTTCTCTCCAGCCAACCTGTGTGCTCCTGTGTGCTCCATCTCCAACTAATCTCACATTTTAGGACCCATCCAACTCTTTTCTTTTTATTATTGTTTTTCTTCTTGTACTTTTCTTTTTCTTGTGATTTATTTCTAAGATTGTTATAAAATTTTGATTTAGAGATTTAGAAATTATGGGGTTTTTTTGTTTCTTTCAATTGATGTGTGATTTAGGAATTTATGGATGCTATTCTCTAGTATGTACCTTTTTTTTTCTTTAACTGGAAGTTGTGTTATTAAGTTATTAGTACCTAATTTGTTGGTGGATATACTTGTTCTGATTTGTTTGATTACCTGCTAGGGTTTTATGGTGTTATTATCTATGAGAATTGTGGTTGATATGCTTGTTGTGATTTGTTTAAGTATATGTTCACATACAGTTACGTTATACCACTACTACAAAATTGTTAAACAACGACACAAACTAGACGACAGTGAATCTAAAAACCGTCATTGTGTTTCAAAAAACGACCGTTTTTTAAAACAGTTGTGGTATGTAATCTAGTACACCACTAAAAGCGGTTGATTTTAAAAACACTACGGTGTGGAATTGACAAATGTCGTCCTTTGAAAACACGCTAAAACAAAAGCACACTTAAGTTATTCGCCCTCGACCAAACCATTTTAGAATTCCCCCTCCTTTTGACAATCGAACATCCCTCTCTCTCCCTCCTTCTGAAAATCGAAACCCTCAACTCTCTGAATCTCCCTCCCATTTGTTTCTTCTTAGTCTCCTAAACAAATTTGTAATTTTTCTCTGTGGCCGTCACCGAGCTCGTCGACACAGGTCACTGTTTGCGACCCATCTTTAGCCCCTTGGTTGCCGTTGTCTCCAAGCTCTGCCTCTAATCTCATATCTCTATTACATGTCTAAAGCACCATCTCCCCTCGTGCCATCCAGGTAATGAAACTCGCCGAGATCGCCATCTCCCTCGCGCTATCTAGGTCACCGAGCTCGCCCCATCCATCTCATCGAGGTTGCTGAGCTTGCCATCTCTCTAGTGGATGAGAAGCGTGAGAAGATGCTTCAAATCTTTTACGACTCTCAAGATTTCTTCCTTGTGAGTATTATCACGTCCTGGTGCTCTAATTTTAATGAATTCATTCAATTTTTTGTAATTTTAATTTGCGAACCCTATTCGAATTGATTTCAATTGAGTTCTGTAATTTCAAATGTGGTTAATCTCTTTGTCATTATGAACAATGTCAATGGTTTCAGCTTATATTGTACTTCTTCTACAGCTATGTTTTTATGTTTATTGGTGATTTTAGCTAAAGAAGCTTGAGAAGTCAGGCCCAAAGAAAGGTGTTATTTCTCAATCTGTAAAAGATGTGATCCAAAGTTTAGTGGATGATGACCTTGTTTTCAAACACAAGATAGGAACCTCTGTAAGTAGATGTTTCCACATACAGCTTTGCATCGTGGATGATGATCAGTTTAGTTTAGTTATTAGAGGTAGTAGAGAAGCCCATGCTTTATTATGTTTGAAATCCTGATTTTTTTCGGACAACAATAATAAGCAAGTCTTCATATCACTCTTTAAGCTTTCTGATTATGTTATGTTTTGAAATCCTATGGGAGCACCTTTTAAATGTCTATCTACATATTGTACTAAAATTGTTCTTTTTTTCTTTTGGCCATTGGCTAGATTATAACTTTACTTGTGATCAGCTTTGTTTGGAAACATATTTTTTATGGGACATAATATAATTATATGAAGGAGAACTTAAAATATGAATGCTTAATTCAACTTTCATTTATTCTTTCTTGGTTTCAGTAATATCTATGCCGGTTAATCTAATCGATAATACAATTATTAAATCACTTGTAGAGCAGAAGCACTTAATAATCATTTGGCTGCTGTCCATCGAGACCATGAAGTCAGATCTCAAATAGAAGAAAGAAAAATAAGAATTGATGGAGCTTATGAAGATGCTAAAAGAAAGGAAAAATCTCTGCAAGAGGAAAAACTTCAACAAGACAAGAACAAGCTAAAGCAGAAGTTGAGGTCTTTTTATTTGGCCTTTTTATATCATTACTGTTTTGTTGGTAAGTTTCTAGATATGGTGTGCATGCAATGGCCTCTTTATGGTACTGCTTTCAATATTCTTTGCTGATGTGTCCGAAAGGGTTTTTTGCATTTCAAGTAAAAGCTATTCCAGTGAGCTTTGAGTAACTTTATTAATAACCAGGGTTCCACCCCAACCTGCTCATTGTATATGCTTTTCATTGCATTTGTCTTACATGCTTGACTACTAACCTATGCTATCTCAATTAATCGTGGTTAACCATTTCTACTCATTTGCAATGCAAAATTTGTCTTTCCTTGAATTCATGTTGAATTCCTCTTTAGGCATGTATCCTGTCTTTGATACCCCATAACTGGTTCCCACTTCCCAGGCAGGTATTTCTCCTATAAATGGGAAATAAAAAAGAACTTTCTTGCACCACTTTCTTTTCATGGGCTTTTCAGTTGTTTCTTTCCAAAAGTTTTCCACCATCTGATACATGAACTAGGCAATTTAATGGCAGGTAATATACTCAAGGCAGCAGAAAGTGCTCTGAATCTAGAGCAGGGGAGACTACAAAAGCTTAAATAGTCTGATGATGAAAACCAGGCACTGAAATTACGCTCCATTGAGGTCTGCTGGCACCCAAACATTAAGCCTTGAAGGCTTTATTCTATTGGTTTTGTGAAACAATGCTTCTATTTTTTCTATTTGTCTACAACTTCCTGATATCTAATAGAATTGATTGATTTAATATATATGTCATTTGAATATCTGATTCTGGAACTCAATATTAGAATGCATGTTTCCATTGATTCTCTCCTTTGTTCTGTAATGTATCGTTTGCCTGTTGATATTATTACTTGATATTATTTCTTATTATTACTGATGATTACTGTCATGATCTTTTCTTGTCATTGTGATTATTGTAATGTTTGGATAAGTCATGTTATTCTAATCCACTTTTCAACATGTTTTTTCTCTTCCTTTATGTTAGTTTGTTATGCCGTGCGTTTTCTTTTTGTTAGGATTTCAGGAAGTATGAGAGGCAAATTTCTAAGTTGGTTCAACAGATTATAGGTCCTTCCGACACCACCAACTTGGAAAATGTGCAAGAAGGCAGAGCTAAGTCAACCCAAGAACAAATTGATGAAGTTAAGATCAAATTAGTAGAATTTGTGAGCTCTATTATTTCTAATTATAGGTATGAAGTATGTACGCAATAGAATAAAGATTGGTTGACTATGTCATAACTATTGAGTCTTCAAGTTTTATGAAAGAAATCATTTTTGAGTGTATATATTTGTTAATAAAGCATTATAATTGGTTTTCTGGTTAAAATCGTTATATAGAATCATAGGAAACAAAAAACAAAAATGTAACAGCTTGGGAATTTATTAGACGCAGATTTAAAGACAATAAAACGATGGTTTTATTGGAAAAACCGTCGTTTGTACACATAATCAATGACCGTTTTTAACACAATATCGTTGTCTTTATATACAATCAATGACACTTTTTAACTAAATACAGACGTTCTTACCCATATATGACGACGTTTTTAACAAAAAACTGTCGTCTTTACATCAGAACAACAACCGTTTTTAGTAAAACCGTCGTCTTTACATATAAACAACGATAGTGAAAAGCCGTCGTAGTTTGATACACTAAAAGATGGCAGTCGATTTAACGACGGTTTTCAAAGCGTCACAACGATGGTGATCCACCGTCGTCTATTTTGTTTTTTGTAGTAGTGTACCTAATTCTTGTACCAATATTTTATCACTCGTACCATCAAGTTTTGTTTTTTGCATAATTGTAGAAGTATGTTCTTGAGAATATAGTTGAAGATATAGAAGTAAATAATATAAGTGTTTAAGAAGTTATATACAAATTCAAAAATGTAATAAAAACAAAGTAGTCTCTTTCGAAATTTCAATATAAACTTTTCGATTACAAAAATTGACCTAAATGTTAGTCCTAGTCATTTTTCAATCCTGGTCCATGCCAACTAGCTTGGCAAGGTGCCCACATGGGTTTAAGATGACATAATCATATGTTTGTTTGTCAATGTGATATCATGGTAATTAGAATATGAGCATTCAATCCAAAATCAATTAATAATGGTTTATTTCTTTTTCTTTGTTTCTTTTTTTGCCAGTCATTAAGGAGGGGGAAGGGGGAACACACACACGACATGCCTGGGATCAAACCTCTTCCATATCCAATGTGAGACAACAACCTTCAACCTCGTTATTGGTGGTCTAAAGGCAGTGAAAAAGGTATTTATTGCAAGACCTGGAAGGCTCTGAGCAAGCACAAAATTGAAGGAGGTCTGGGTTTTTGAGAACTTGTCTACTTTAATCAAGCTTTGCTTGCCAAACAAGTGTGGCGTCTTCTGGAATTTCCCAATTCCCTCATTGCACGGATGTTTAAAGCTCGGTATTTTCAAGAGTATGATTTCTACATGCTCAAGGGGGTTCAACACCTTCTTTTACCTGGAAGTCGATATTATGGGGTCGTGAACTCTTCTTCCGTGGTCTTTAATGGAGCATTAGCGATGGCCGACTTGTGAACATCTATATCGATCAGTGGGTACCTCACCATCTTACATTTAATGTTCAATCTTCTCCTGGTCTCCATGTGGATTCCAGAGTCAGTGCTCTTATTACTGCTAGTGATCATTGGAATGTTTCTGAGATCTACCGTTTATTCAACTTTCCTGAAGCTAAACTCATCCTATCTATTCATCTAAGTTGCAAATCCTGGTGATCGTCGTATTTGGCATTTTACTCGTAAAAAGTCGGTATACAATTAAGATTGGAGATTAGTCTCATTGGAATTTCAAGTTCAGATGGCCTCTTTGTCTGTGTTCGGGTCTTCCTCTTCCTCCTCTCAATAGCTATGGAAGCATCTATGGAAGCTTAAAGTTCTACCGAAAATGCAACATTTCATGTGGCGTCTCACCCACAACGCTCTCCCTACTCGTGAGGTGCTTCTTCGACGAAAATTAGTCTAAGATAGCACTTGCTTTTGTTGTATGGGTCCAACTGAAACTGCGATGCATGCACTTCACGATTGCACGATCAGTTCTTTTTATTTTGCGCCAAATGGGTTGGGCTCCACTTCTCGCCACTTTACCCTGTCATGATGTTGCAATCTGGTTGTTGGCTGTATGAGATATCCTCCCCAACTCACAATAGTCTTTGTTTATTATTACTTTGTGGTTCTTGTGGAATGCCTAAAATGTAGCTTTGTTTGATTCTCCTATCTTGCCTCCTGATCAAATAGTCTTTAGTGTAAAGAACTATGATGCTGAGTATCATAAGGTTTTATAAATCCATCATAGGCGGTCTTCTTTTTCAATTCCTAATAAAAAGTGGCAATCTCCCCCTCTTGGTTACTTTAAACTCAACGTTGATAGTGCACTTAGCTTGAGTTCTGGTTTATGTGAGGTTGGTGTAACGGCCAGAGATTCCTATTGTTGTCTTTGTATGGTGGTAGAGATGTGTGCTCCTAGCTTGCTGTCAATCCTGGCTCCTGAGTTGTATGCTCTTAAAATTGGTATTTCTCTTTGTAGTGGATGCTTCTCTCACGCCTCTCATTATTAAGTCTGACTCTTCGACCATTATCCATTTGATCCTTCAGGAAGATCCCTATTATGCTGCAGAAAGGGCTCTCGTCGAAGATATTCATTGACTCCTGTCTACCGCCCAAATTTCACGGCCTCGGTCGTTGGGCCGAGGGGATATGTGTTGACATGCGGCTTCCTGCTTTTGGATGCGGTGCGGTTGTGCGCGGGCGTGCCAGCACGGTCTACCGTGCGTCGAGATGGTTGATGTGGATAGAATGGTTAAGTGGTACGCCTGTTTGGAATTGTCTTCTAACCAAACGATTGTAGCCGAGAGAGGAACTAATCTCGGCTGTTGGGTTCAAGGTCGTTAGCGATGGTGTTGGTGGGTTTTGGGCGATGCTCGGCGCACTGCTCAGGGAGCGACGGTCGTATGATATATGGGGTGAATGAGCGAATAATCAGGGATGATGCTCCGGCGCCTTGAAAATCAAGGGTCGTATGATATATTGATGAATGGATTTTCCTTACAGTTTAACGCTACTCCTAGGAAAGCAAGTAAAGATATTGAAAGTGCATTACAGGAAAATATAAGTTGCTCCGTGGGAGGCTTTGGTTTGGTGTTTGAACCGTTTGAACGTAGTTTGAGCCTTGTATTTATAGGAAGAGCTCTGAAGAAGTAACCGAGGTTGACGACCTGTATGGTGGAGCCTCATCAGAGCAAGTGGAGAGTCCAATCGACATTTGGGATCGTGAAGCCTGGTGGTGTGACCCCATAAATCTTGGTAAATCTCGACCGCGCGCCCGTAATCGTGGGTTCTGTGCTTTCTGGCCGTGGAGACGCATTTATTATTCTGATGGCTGGTGACCTACTCTCTCAAGCTGTAAGAATTCTTGTGAGAATGTCTGCATCTAATCATTCTGATTCCATCACCAAATTCTGACTCCAGTCACTTCCTACCTTCCCTCGTACATTAAATGCTTATTTGTGGTCAGTGAGTTTGCTGCAATAAACAGAGGCATTACTTCATTAAATGAAGCATGGGACTCTGTTGTCACATGATGACTTGACCTAACTACCTTTGGCCGTGACTTGGTTTCAGCCTCGGCCTCGGTCTATAATCGAGGCCGAGGTGATCATGCCTTAGCAATCTCTCCTTTGTTTTCAGAAGGGCCAAAACGCCTTGGCGAAATGCTGCGTTTTAGTCTCAAGAGCAAGTGCTAGGGCCGAGAAAAGGGGCTCCTTCGGTCAGTTCATGACCATGATTTATTAGGCACAAACAACTCCTCACCGCGTTCCCCTCCTACTTGGGCTGCTTTGTTCCCCGCACAACTAACGGAGTGGCGGATCGTCTTGCGCTGCCAGTCTATTGGTCAAGAGGCCTTAGGTTTTTGGTTTTCTGACCCACCTCTTCTATTACAAGATTGTGTAAATGAGGACTCTCTAGAGTGTATTGTTGCTTGACTCTCTTGTGGCCTGGGCGTGTGTTGTACTCATTCCTCTTCTAGGGTTTTGTCCCATTGGGTTTTCCTAAGAGAGGTTTTAACAAGGCCACTCTATGCATGTTTTATCCTTGTAATACTCTGATTTTCTAATGAAATCCATCATCTTCTATAAAAATAAAAATAAAAAACCTTCAACCTCACTCCCATTGCCCATATTTTTCAAAGCTAATATTTTTCATTACATTCTACCAAATTCATCAATTAATTATACATCTTTACTCTTAAAACTAATTAATCAGCTTTTATCTATCTTTCTCTTAAAATTTCTACTAATTTTACAATCACAAACACCTATGCACGTAAATACGCAATTAAGTATGCTAAATTACTAATTAATTATTATTAACACTAGTAATCTTTGTTTTTTTCCTACATCACCAACAAGATTTGTTATGGTGATTTTTTTACACCACATGCGTACTATATATAGGTATCGATCACTTACCCTGCAATAGAATTGATGTTAGCTAGTGAAATTGGTACTTAGGGGAAGGGGCACTACTACAAAAATTGAAATAGACGACGGAGAAACACTGTTGTTTTTTTTTTTTTTCAAACCGTCGTTAAATCGACCGTCATCTTTTTGAAAGTCAAACTACGACGGTAATTAACCGTCGTCTATTCTATGTAAAAATGACGGTTTTTAAAAGATCCGGCATCTATTAAATGTAAAGACGGCAGTTTTTTTATATAACCGTCATCTATTACATGTAAAGATGGCACTTTTTCTGAAAAAACCATCGTCTATTGAATGTAAAGATGACAGTTTTTTTTATAGAACCGTCGTCTATTAAATGTAAAGACGACACTTTTTCTGAAAAAAAACCGTCGTCTATTGAATGTAAAGACGACAGGTTTTTAATAGAACCGTTGTCTATTAAATGTAAAGACGACACTCGTTTTGAAAAACCGTCGTCTATTAATGTAAAGACGACATTTTTCCTAATAAAACCGTCGTTTATTATATCCAAAGACGTCTATTAAATCTAAAGAAGACGGTTTTGTTCCAAAAAACCACCGTTTATTATCTGTAAAAATGATGTACTAATTTCATTTTAGATATTTTTTTTTTTCGTTTTCAACAGTTCTCTAACAATTTTAACTAGGAAAACAATCATAATGCTTTTTGAACAATATATATACTAAAAAATTATTTCTTTCATAAAACTTGAAGATTCAATTGTAATTACATTGTTTACCAATCTTGATTCCTACTATATCCATACAAAATACCATATTTATAACATTATAACCTATAATTACAAAATACATCCAAAGCATTAACCTAAGGTTGTTGTATCTTCCACAATTTGTACTTATTCTCCACATTCAGCTGTCCTCTTGGAGTAGTGTTCTAAGTCATCTTGGTCAAATGGATCTTATATTCTTCTAAGTTGTCTAGCAACTGGGTCTTTGAGCTGCACTCGATATAAGCTACAGCACCGATTTGCCATGTCATCTTACCTGAGCAATCAAAAACTGCAATAAGATTACATTATCTTGCTGTCATCTTAGCTAACAAAAAATATGCATCATCTATACAAGCATAAACTTATGCAGGAAAAGTTCATTTGTAACACAATACAGAAGAACATTTTGACTAACTTAGAGTTGCTTTATGAGCTTGATAAGACCATAGCACTAAAAACAGAACAAAGCATACAAGTGTATTGTTAAATCTATTGGAAATAACTACAATTTCTTCAACCTCATATCTCTTTGAAAACAGACATGCTAAAACAATTTCCAAACACACTATAAGGAAGTTAGACTTACTGGGTGAAATTAAAGTATTGGCTTTCTTAAAGAAAAATTACTATTTCACATGCCTATCCATTGTCCTCAGCCTCTGCCCATCGTCAAATGTTACCCTTCACATTGCTATTGACATCAAAACAATTGGATTAGGCCAAAAGCAATAAAAACTCAAACAAATTGTAGAGACAGAAGGTAGAAAAGAAAATCCAAAGCAATGAAAACCCAAACAAAAATCCAGAGAAAATAAACAAATGAAAATAGTATAAATCTCTTTTATCCACAGAAAAGGAAGAATAGCAAAACTAATGGAAAATTCAAAATCAATATTGACACAGAAGAACAAATGAAAAACCACATTACAAAAACAATTTACAACTTAAACTTGTGTGTTTAGAAATGTTAAAGATCACAATTCAAAGACAGGATAAAATGATCCTCTGATCTCAAGATATTCACAATTAATAGAACAATGATAAGCCAAAGGATACATATATACACGGTGGTCTCACTCAAGCATAAGGGGCTCAACTCCCATTTTAAAAAAAATTCAACATAGTGGAAAGCAGAAGATCGTATATACTTATTGGCAAAGGAAAGGAAAACAACACTGCATTTGATGAATTCAAAACAGAAGTAAAAGTAAAATAGACTGATGCGGAGGAATCTAACCTGAACAAAAATCAATTTCAATATGTCTTTTTCAGTTTGTTACAAAGGAATTCTTAGTGCCTGACATTCCAAACAATTTCCTTCTTAACTCCGAACAAAAACCTGCAATGGAAACTGGATACAAAATTCTTGCATAAAACTGGATTTTCTTTTACCAAAAAATAATAATAATACAATTGCAAGTTGAAAACTTATCAAATTAGACATGCGCTTTGTTTTTGTTTCATATTATCCACAATTCGCATCCTCTCTTTCTTCTTCGGCAACCCAATTCGTAGACTGCTTTCTTCTTTGGCCTAGATCGGCCTGTGATTTCCTTCCGTTTTTGTGTGCTCGGTTTCTAAGTAACCAAAAACAGAGATTCCTACTCTTGACATCAAACCCATTCATTGATGCTTTGTGAAAAAAAAAAACAGAAATAATGAAAGAAATTCTATTACCAATTGATTCGTACTAGATTGGATTCACCTACAATTGAAAAGTTCACCAAGAGAGAATGAATCTTTATCAAACTCGAGAATGACCAAGATGACGAGATTTATCACGTGGATGGCGAGCTCGATGACCAAGAAGGCGCGATGGAGATCTGTCATCGAACCTTAGGCGACATCGAAGACCAGCTCATCTTCTCCCACTACAAGAAAAATGCCCTTTTGCGACGGTCAACGCGGCCCTCGCAAATACATGTAATTTAACGCGCGGGCAATTCGCGCCAAAATAATTGCGACACTTTAATTAGTAACATCGCATCTCCCATCGCAAATAGGTTGGAAAATGTTAAATTTGCGACGTTACTTTATTGCCGTCGTATATCTCCTCTTAGGATGGGAGACAAACCGTCAAAACTCAAAATTTTGAGGAAGCGCTCAGTTTCCCGCACGAAATAAAAAGTTTCCCGCACGAAATAAAAAACCCAATATCTTCTGATTAGTCATAGCCCCAAATCAATACTCTTATGCTTTTGATTACTCTTAGCCCCAAATCAATACCCAAAAACGCCAGAGATCACAAAAACAATCTGTTGGTTCAATTCTTCTCTTATTGGCACTCGGGCTCCTGTCTTGGGGGATCCCATCACTGGTTTGGTTGGTTGCTCGAAGGGATATATGATCTGATCAACTGCGTAAGCCGTAGCGCGTAAGCTTCCTCTATCTCTATCTTCTTCATTCTCTGTCTCTCCCTCCCTCTATCAGTCTCTCTGTTTTGGCTTCTCTAATTTATTTGTGTTTTGAATTTCATGTATTGCTAGAAAAATTCTAGGTTTTCAGCCAATTCTAACTTAATGAATGACTTCTAGATTTTGGGAACCCTTCCTCCTCTTATCAAGGTATGTATTTGCTGTGGATTTTGTTCTCAATTTTTTTTTCATTACTTTTATGCTTTTCCCATCCATTAGTTTACACTGGAAGCCGAAGAGATTCAGCTTTTTGCATCTGATAACTCTGCTTGCCCTAGAAATATATTAGGATCATATATATATTACCTGATGTAGAAGAAGCATGTTTCTGTTGGTCTTTAATTTCTTGATGCGGCAATTCAATGAAACAATTATCGAAATATATGAACCATTTTTATTACCTGATAGCTTCTGGCGTTGTTTTCTTTTGCTTTTGGTTTGGTTGAAACTTGAAAGTTCTTTTTTTTCTTGATTGTGGCTGTTCATGGTTCATGGGTCCCCTGTTGTTTTACACGAAACTACTAGAAACTTAGCCCCAAATATTTTATGTTTATAATTGTGTGAATAGGCTAGGATTTATCATAATAATGAGTCTTTGAATCTGACCACAGTTTGGTTTGAAGTTGGCATATACTAATAGGGAACTTGATTTGTTTTGTCCACAGTTATATAAAAAAGAAAGTGAATTGGATTGAAATCTTAGACTTGTTTTGTCCTGACTCTCTTATTCCCATTCAGCTTTGTATGTGAATGAAATAGAAAAAGTGAATTGGATTGAAATCTTAGACTTGTTTTGTCCTGACTCTCTTATTCCCGTTCAGCTTTGTATGTGAATGAATCAAAAATTCTAGTTGGGAGGGTGAGACAGAGAGAGAGAATAGAAAACAGAGAAAGAAAAATATTAAAAATAAGGCACACAATATCCCTTCACATGCTAAGACAGCTAGGCACTGTGTACCCTCTTAACCAAATATCAGCACCATTCATGCCTCTCTCTCTCTCTCTCTCTCTCTCTCTCTCTCTCTCTCTGGATGATGTGATTGGATCAACATGGGAGGTTTTAATATGAGATTTTTCTAGAGCTATCTGTGGTCCTCCTTCTAGAGATGTTTTAGTTAGTATATGTAAAGCAATAGTATATGCTGCATGTTATTGGACTTAATTGCACATAATCTTCAAGATACTTTTCTCATGCCTTCTGATATTAGTTAGCATATGTGAAAAAAGAATTCACACCATTATGGTATTTCTTTGAAAAAATTAAAAATTAGAACTGGTTTCATTTGGAACTAAAGCACTTCGGGTTTGTTAAGGTTGTTTTTATTATTTCAATTAGTATTCATGATTTGTTTTTATTAGACAAGACAATTAGAATCATCCCAATCTGTCTTTCTTATTGCAGATTCAAAGATTTCAATAAAGAATTGTTTGTGAGAACGATAGCTGTGGTTTACATTGACATAAAAAGCTTAAATTTTAGAAGGTCAGATTGCCTATCTCCCACAACTTTATGTTTCTACAAATATTATTTTCTAGTATTGATTGGTAGGTATTATTTCTTCTTTCTTCTTGGATAACAAATAGAAAAGAATGGACAAGAGTTGGATAGATATACGAGATCGAACATCTACACAATATCTCACTAGAGTTGAGAATTTTTTGGATTTTGCATTTTCTAAAAATATGGATGATACAAGGATTTATTGTCCATGCAAGAAATGTCACAATCGTTATTTGTTCACAAGGGATGTAATAAGAGGGCATATAATATGGGATGGGTTTATGTCCAAGTACAAAAATTGGACTCAACATGGGGAACTACAGCTATCATTATATGCAAACCAAGATACTAACGTCACTTTTGATTCGGTTGTTGGTGATGATATGATGGGAATGATACATGACACATTTGGGCATCCAAATGCATATTCTATTTTCAAGAATGACAGACCAACAGAAAATGAACATAGTGAGGGGCTGAATGATGAAGGACCAAATGGTGAAGGACCAAATGGTGAAGGACCGATTGGTGAGGGACCAAATGGTGAGGGGCCGAATGGTGAGGGACCAAATGGTGAGGGGCCAAATGATGAAACTAGAAGATATTTGAAATTGTTACAAGATGCAGAACTTCCTTTGTATCCAGGATGTGAAAATTTCACAAAACTGTCTTTCATTGTTCGGTTATTACATATGAAAGTGGTTTGTGGATGGACGGACAAGTCAGTGACATTGTTGTTGAGTTTTCTAAAAGAAGCTTTCCCTAATGGAGTAGAACTACCAGACTCTTATTACGAGGCTCAAAAGATAACTGTTGAATTGGATTTCACATACAAGACATGGGATGCATGTCCTAACAATTGTATGTTATTCAGAGATGAGGATGAGAAACTTGAAAAATGTGACATTTGCCAAGAATCTAGATATGAACAGCTGGAAGGTGAGTCTGGAAATATTCAGAATTTGGATAGAAAAATACCAGCTAAACAAGCAAGATATTTCCCACTAAAGCGAAGATTACAAAGACTTTTTATGTCTTCTAAAACAGCGTCGCTTATGAAATGGCATACAGAGGAACGTACTAATGATGGTGTGCTAAGGCATCCAGCTGATACAGCTGCATGGAAAACATTTGATGAGAAGAATCCATATTTTGCTAGTGACAGCCGTAATGTTAGGCTTGGTTTAGCTTCAGATGGTTTCAATCCGTTTAGAACAATGTCCATAAATCACAGTACATGCCATGTTGTTCTAATTCCATATAATTTGCCACCATGGATATGCATGAAGCAGCCTTTCTTTATTTTATCTGTTCTCATTGATGGCCCTAAAGGACCTGGTAATAAGATTGATGTATTTCTACAGCCGCTAATCGATGAGCTAAAAGAATTATGGCATGAAGGTATACCTACTTATGATGCTTCTAGTAATCAAATGTTTAAACTACATGCTGCGTTGTTCTGGACTATCAACGACTTTCCTGCCTATGGGAACTTATCGGGTTGGAGCACTAGAGGAGAGAAAGCATGTCCTTGTTGCAACATTCACACTAGATCTCGTTGGTTGAAACATGGAGGGAAGTATTGCTATATGGGTCATCGTCGGTTTTTACCTAGAGATCATAAATTTCGTAAAGATAGAGTATCTTTTGATGGCACGCGAGAATGGGGGCTTGTTCCCACTAAATTTTCTGGAACTGATGTAAGAACACAATTGCAGGATGTACTTACAGAGTATAACAAGGAAGACCTTCGAAAAAGGAAAAGAGATGAAGAACAACATATAAATAATGGATGTTTTTGGAAAAAGAAAAGTATATTTTTTGAGTTACCATATTGGGAGCATAATTTGATTCGTCACAATCTCGATGTCATGCACATTGAGAAAACTTTTTGTGATAATATACTTTGGACTTTATTGGGTGTTGCTGGAAAAACGAAGGATAATTTAAAAGCCCGACGTGATTTAGAAGAATTGGGCATTAGGAAACCATTACACCCTCAACAACGGGGTTCTAAGAAAGCATACTTAGCTCCTGCATGCTTTACTATGAATAAGGATAATAAATATATGTTCCTTAAGGTATTGAAGGGAGTGAAGTTTCCAGATGGTTATGCCTCTAATATTTCTCGGCGTGTACATTTAAAAGAGCGAAGTATATGGGGTCTTAAGAGTCATGACAGCCACATTTTAATGCAACAATTACTTCCTATAGCAGCACGTAGAACTTTGCCTAAGAATGTAGTTGAAGTATTAATTGAATTGGCCAATTTCTTCAGACAGTTGTGCTCCAAAGTAAACATGTCATCTGATTTAGAAAATATTAAAGACCGAATTGTGCTTACCATTTGTCATTTGGAGAAGATCTTTCCATTATCATTCTTTAATGTAATGGAACACTTGCCTATACATCTACCTGAGGAAGCATTGGTTGCTGGAGCTATCCAATTTCGATGGATGTATCCCATTGAGAGGTATGTAATATTCTAATTTAAATTCTGTTATGTATAAATTTAATTATTTTTAAATCCTAAATAGTGTTTTAATTTGTTTGTTGTAGGTATCTATTAACACTTAAACGTTATGTGAGGAATCGTGCACGCCCCGAAGCCTCAATTGCTAAGGGATACTTGATGGAAGAATGCATGAACTTTTGTGCAAGATACTTGAATGAGGCCGAAACAAAATCTAATCGACCATGTCGAAATGACGATGGTGGCAGTGACTTTGGCCGTCCTTTAGGTAAAGGAGTTAAAATACGCCTTGATGATGTTACGTGGGTACAAGCACATAGATACGTGCTAGTGAACATGGATGTTGTCACACCTTTCCGAAAGTAAGTCGCATAAGATTCTGATTTTTTTTAAATTACAATTAATTAATTCTCTCTAACTTGTTATCCTATACAGCCAACACCTTGAAATGCTGGAAGATGAAATGCCTCGACGAACCACTCACTATATTCAAAAAGTTCACAATGAAACATTTCACACATGGTTTAAGAAATATGTAAGTACTCTAAGTCATTTGTGGCTAAAGCTAGATACATGAGTATATTAATTGATAATTGTAGTTATGTTTCTTTGGTATATATAGGTGACGACGCAGAGAAGAACTTCTAATATGGTGTTTTCTGAAGAAATCATTAGTTTGGCTAATGGTCCTGATGAGTTTGCACGAAAATTTAAGGGATATTTTGTCAATGGTTTTAGATTTCGTACAAAGAAGTATGAAAATCATAGAACCACTCAAAATTCTGGTGTTGTTTTGAAGGCAAATACTATGAGCTATGCTAGTGTGAGAGATCAAAATCCTCGATCAGGTGATGTGACATTTCATGGAGTGTTGACAGATATAGTTGAAATTCGGTACACCAATACCTTGAAATTTGTCTTGTTCAAGTGCGATTGGGTTGATAGTCTTGTGGGAGTGAAAGAGGATGAGTTTAAATTCACACTGGTGAACTTTAATCATTTGTTGTACAAAGAGAATGGAATAGGGGACGAGCCTTTCATTTTGGCTCAACAAGCAAGACAAGTTTGTTATGTGCAAGACCCTTTGGATTTCGATTGGCATGTTGTTCTGACGATGACTGTCAGAGATCTATTTGATATGTATTCGAAAGATTCATCTCGTACTCCTACAGCGGTACCTCAAGTTCGAGCTTTACGCAAGCCAACAATTGGATGAAACTATATATTTGCATGATAAAGATGTTAATTGGGTGCGACAAGGAGTGGAAGGAACTGTTGTGGAGACAGATGGTGTTGAAAATGTTGTTGAGATGGAAGAATCTGATTGACCATTATATATTTATCCTTGCTATAATTTATTTTCTTTTTCATTAATATATAAGAATAATTTAGTATATGGAGTGTGGTTTAATGGTAATTGATGTCTTGCTGAGGTTTTTAATTTAAATTTTTTTATACTTCTCTTTGTTGGATTTTTTATATATAATTATTTTATTTCAGTGGTTTATGGCGCCTAAGAGAACAAGAGGTATGTCAATGGAGGAATTGCTTCCCCCATCTCCTTTGAGACGTAAAAAGGGCAAGCACCAGGCACGAACATCTCAACAACGTAGTTCAGGTTCGAGTCAGCCTCAAGTTACTTCATCAAGACAGCCTACTTCCTCTGTTCAAAGTGAACAAGCATCTGTTGTGAGACGTCAACGGGCTCAGCTAGAGACACAACTATCTCAGCAAAATGTTGTTGCTTCTGAGGATGACCATTTGACAGGCCAACCAGATGAGTCAGGTTCTTATGTGCTTAAACTCATTATCTTCATTTTATTTAATGATATTTCTCCTTATTAAAAGTTTTTCAAATACATAATTATTACTAGAGAAAATGGAATCTGAAGACATTAGTAAAGGACGTGGTGCTACTCGGAGTATTTCTCAATGGGGGACTGGAAACATATTGCATGTTACGTTTGATCCTGAGTGGCAGCTAGTTAAAGCTAATGCATCATTGTTTAGTTCACAGCTTGGAATCATAGCACGAAATGGAAGAAAAATTCCTTTAACATATCCTGCATGGAATGACATGCCTGATGATATATTAGATGACATTTGGAAGGATATCACAGTAAGCTATACTTACAAAACCTTCTAATTTGTGATAATGTATGTGTATTCGGTTTGATTGATAATTAAAATGTTATAATTGTAGGATAATACAGATGCCCCTGAGGCATATAGATTCCATTGCCTAAAGGTAGTTGGTAATAGATGGAGGGATTCCGAAGTGCCGGCTGAAGCAGAAATGGTATGATAAATATGACACTGATGAACAACGCTTAGCCATCACTCCTCCTCGGGTGGTCACAGAGCAGTGGAAGACACTAGTAAAATATTGGGGTCTTCCAAAAGTAAAAGTAAATATCTAAAAAGTTTATAGTTTATGTTTGTAGGAGAGATGAATTATCATTGATAAAACCATCTTGTAGGAATGTTCTGAGATGAATAAGGTCAATCGTGCACAAGGAGGTGCTCCACATAGGACTGGTCGCACATCATTTGCTCAGTTGAGAAATGTGGTAAGAACACTAGATTGATTATAAATGTGGTTGGCTTTCTATTGATTTATGTTGTTGTATTAATTTTTTTTGTTATGTGCTAATGATTCTTTCTATAGTCATTGACCATATAGGTATTGTTATTAGCTAATCCTTTTTGTTCAGGCATATATCTTGAATGGCTGGCAAGTAATGCTACAGAAGATTTAGAATTTGTACTATGGCTGTATCTAACAGATTGGTCATTGGTCTTCTTTTTAGATATATATCTAATGAGATCAAATTGTTTTTCTTACATAGATGAAAGAGAAAGGAGAGAAGACTGATCGTCTGAGCATGTTTATCAAAACTTCGAACAAAGAAGAAGAAAAATGATGAAGATGAAGTTTTTGATGAGGACAGTACTGATATTATTGTAAGTTTGAATATAGAGTTGTTTTGAAATTTTATCTTTTAGCCAAATGAACCAATTCTGCAAGTGTGATTTTGTAGAATCAATTCAACCAATGTTTGGAAGAAAGGGAAGAAGGTGAACAAGATGAGTTATTTAGAGAGGAGATATTTACTAAAGTGATGGGAACTGATGCACATGGGCGTGTTCGCATGTATGGGGCTGGTGTTACTCCATCTCAAGTGTTTGGTCAAAAATCAAATTGTGACAATAATGAGAATAGGATGAGAGAGGAGCTAGAGAAACAATATCAGTCAAAAATAGATGATCTCCAATCCAAGTTAAATGAAGTCAGCTCACAACTTAGTCAAGTAATGACTCATGTTGGTTTCCAAACCACCCCAGAAGAAAGCGGAAGCGGCCAGGTACATTATATTTAATGTCTTTCTCTTATTAAAGAATAAATACTGTTAAAATTTAAGTGATCTTAGTTTTTATTGTAACTTTGAAATGCTTTATATTTCTTATCCTCAATAGATTCCAGATGCCTCAAGTATGCATCAACGAAGACTTAGTGTTAATAGCGAGCTGCAGCCTAATTTAGACTTGGAGGCATAAAAGAAATTGTTTTCATTAAAAGGTTAGATAATTATCTTCGAAAAAAATTACAATATATATTTTTTCCATTCATTTATTTATGTTTTTGTCACTATTTTCAGGTTAGGGGTGGAGATGAAATACAAGATAATGATGACTCCTTGAAGTTTGAACTCTATTAATTTTAGTACTTTTGAATCCTAATATTTTGTTTTATATCTAGAGATGGTATTGTTTACATATGACTTGAGATTTGAGATTCTATAATTATTAGTTTTTTTTTTTTTTTGTGTTAATGCAAAAGATGATACTTTCAAGTACATGAATGAAGTTATTTTTGCTTTGATCAAGATATAACACCATTTTATAAGTGTTTATAGTCAATTCTAATTAAAAATCACAGTTTATATGTCAATTAAGACTGTCATTGGTGTTGCAAATTAAATTGTTTGCGTTAAAGCAAGCAGTGCAAAATAATAAATTCAAAAATAATTCAAAAACTGAATTTATTAAAATTGCGACACTACATACAGTCATTAAATCTTTTTTAACGACGCTGTGCCACTGTCGTATATACTGTCGCCAAAAATGCATTTCCTTTGTCGTGTAAGAATTAGCGACAGAACAGCACCGTCGCAATTACTTTAGTTGCGACACGAGATCGCGTCGTAACTAGTGTCGTAAAATCGCGTCTTAAATCCGACACTCAGTTTATTGCGACAATTTTTAACCGTCGCAAATTCGACGCAATATGTTATTACGACGGCTCGAAGTGTCGTAAAAAGGGCTCAAATCATTTGCGACGCCTTTTATTGCGACGCGACAAAAAACGTCGCATTGCCGTCGCTAATTTCTATTTACGACGCGTTTTTGTTTTTTTGTGACGGAATTTGCATGTCGCTAAAGGCGTTTTTTTTCGTAGTGTCCTTTGTCTCTCGATCTGTCGCCTAAGGTTCGATGGCAGATCTGATGTTCTAGGATTTTCCCATCTCGCAAGGTCTCTAGATCCTCTTTTCAAGGACATCGTCGTCGTTGACTGTGATGATGGCATCAATTGCCGTCGGTGATGGCTGATGCAAAGAACGATGGCGTTGACGGCGTCGCTGCGTGATGGCGTTGATGGCTGGTAGGTACGTATGAGGAGTAGAAAGGTGAGAGATACAGTGTTTTCGGATAGCTCAGGAGGGTTTCAAGGAAGAGAGAGGAGCTCAGGAGGTTTCAAGGAGGGAGAGATAAAGTTTTCAGACACAATCTGAATTTTAGGTCAAGCGTGAATTCATAAGCCGCCCTTTTGTTTAGCGTGACGACGCTTGTCAATTAACAAGTGTCGTGTTTTAAAAATCCTTTTGTTTAGTGGGTTTTAAAAGACGACGCTTGTTAATTGACAAGCATCGTGTTTTAAAAATCAACCCAAGCAATTATCTTTTAGTAGCGTATAAGATGATATAGTACAACGGTTTTGTAAAACCGTCGTCTTTTAAAACACAACGACGATTTTAAGGTGCACCGTCGTCTATGTTTAGTCGTGGTTTAATAAAATTGTAGTAGTGGGGGTAAATTAGAACCCAAATGGATAGATCTAAGACAACAATGATTAAATGTTCATAGTAACAATATGACTAGTCATTGACCTATGAACAAGCAAGAGATACACATATTCAAATCCCTTAATCAAACATATCTAACAATGACAATGATTGAGTGAACCTAGCAGAAATATGACTAGTCAATAAACTAGTCATAAACCTATAAACAAGCAATCAGTTCATAAATACAAGGTAAATCAATTATCCAAAACTGGTATGAAGCTAAGCAGCAGTATGACTAGTCAACAACTAGTCATAGGCTTCTAACATGCAATCCACAACCTAGATTCAGAACAAATCAATTATCAACACTTGCAATTCTAGAAGAAAGCTAAGTGACACCCTAGGCACTCAGAAGGGTCCGTCAATCTAGGCATCCCCAATGCTAGCCACAACTAGAGTGGAGAGTGTGTGAACATTCATCATAATCATATACATATTGAACAAGTATGACTAGTCATAATATCCAGAATCAACACCATAAATGTTCTTCCAGAAACCCACCATTGGGAAAATTGGGGTCGTCATCCAACCAGGCAATCCACTAAGTTAAGAAGGTTCTTACGAAAAAAAGTAATCACAAGCTCAAGCAATCCTAGGTCTATTTAGGAAATGAGCAATATCTCCCTGAACAACCATCTTCTCCAACTTAGTTAAGCTGGTAGCTAGTCCTTCATGTAAGTGGCAGCTATTCCATCAGCTCCTTCACTCCATGGCACTAGTGACTTAGCTCCATATTGAACAATATGAAATTTTGAAACATATTCTTCGAAATCTACTGTGCTTTTTAAAATTTACATATGGGTTCAGTTATGACTAGTCATATTCTTCGTCTCTGTATCTGGGTTCATTATGACCAGTCATCATCTTTAGTCTAAATCAAATTCTTGGTTGATTTCTCTAAGAGTATGGTTTCTTGAAGGAACTGACCATTTCATCTAAGAATCTATATTTCACTATGTCTGTTCAATATTTTACTCTAAAAAATTCTCAATGGGTGAAGAAGATTTCAAACACAGAAGCAAATTTCAAAAATGATTTGAAAACCTCCTTCCATAAGCCATGAACACTCTCAGACAAACCAAAGAGAAAACCAAGTTTTCCAAAATGGTGAAATGAAAGTGATGAGAGATGAAAACTTTGTATCACTAAACAAAAGTTTGAGAAATGAAATTTTCAATGAAAGCCCCAAAAAGAATTCAAGAACCCATGAACTCTTCTCCCAAAAATCAAAACTTAATTTATGCACAATCTCTCACTAGAACTCTCTCTCTCTCTCTCTCTCAAACCCATATGAAAAATATAATAAAATGAGAGAGTTGGTGAGTCCAGACCAGCCCCAACCTTTTTGACAAGTCAAAAGGACACTTGGCAGCCAATGATTGGACTTATAATAAGCAAAATCACGTGCCTTGATTAAAATCTGGTTTGAAAATATTTGGCCTATATGACTAGTCATCTCGACAAAGTATTGTGATGTAGATGATGATTTTCCTAATGATGCCCATTATAAATGAATGCACAAATTATCTTGGTTTTGTAGCCTCATAAGCTCTTCAATGTATTTCAACTTTCTAGCAAATACCCAAATCCTAATTTCTAAAGATGAGTTAAGAGGAATTACACACATGACAACTAATGATGACTAGACATGCATATTGGACTAGTCATACATGACAACACTTAATGCATGCAATGCAATGTATGAATTTTACCTTCAAGGATCTTGACTTCATTTGAGCCATGACAAGGTTGATCTCAACTTCTGTAATCATCTTGAATGCAGACTTAAACTACCTTAAATTCCTTGAACTTAAGTGATTACATATAAGATTACACTATGCCAAAAAAGGGCTTTAGCGCCTATTACACATAAATACCGTGGTATTCAAACTTGTTGCCTATTACCATGTAATAGGCAACGGATATTCTCCGTCGCTGTTTGTCACTTACTACATCGGATATTTGGTAAACTCCGATGCGTAAATGATTTCCAGGTGCAAAAAAAGGTTGACTTCTGACGCCTAAACCCGAAAAGCGTCAGGAGTTTCAAAAGGGATGAGGCTAAAGAGGTCTAACAGCATTAAGTGACATCTACTATGCTAATGCGTATTATCAATTACAACATCGTAGAAACAAATAATGGTGTTGTGAATTATGTTGTACAACATCGTTTTTTTTTATTTTGCAGACGTGAAAAGCCTTTAATAGTGCTAGTGGTTACATAAATGCTGATGCTACTTCTCGTTTTAGGCATCAGTGATAATAGATGTCTGGTTGTTGTTTTTATCTTTCAACTTCAGTTATTTTTGGAAAACTGAAGTTGTTATAAACAATAGGCATCACTTATGTAAGGAAATGGTAGGTATTTTGCTTGTTTCACATCACACTTTACTTAGTTATTGTGTTAGTATTTAAGAAAGGGCTCATTTCCAAATCATGTTGTGTTGTCATTGCTCATAAAAAAATATTATATAAACAGTAATTTAAATATATCCATAATTGTGTATATATATAAGCAAAATACTTGAATGATCCATACTTGTCACATCCAAATCACAATTTTACCAGCCTTACACCACAAATTATCCGTACTTGTCTATGCATAAACAAAATATTAGCTAAAAAGACATGTAAAATGAAGGAATGTTTAGCTCAATCAAAAAGTCATTCTAGGACATGAGTTGCCAATTCTTCTCGCATCTCATCCAATTCCATTTGTGTGTACGTGTCCTTCCATCTAGCTCTATACTGGAAAAAAAAAACAAGTAGAATCTAAACACAAACAGTGTATAATATAAAACATAAGCTTAAAAAATGCAAGGTACTAAATTTGCATAAGATATGTTGTCACTTCAAATTAACCAATATGCAAATTTACGAAATCATATTGGTGAACAAGAAAATCTAATTTGTCAACCAATCTAATTAGATAACAAGAAGTCATTAAATGGATCTCACTTCATGTTTCAACTAGCAATTAAATGATCATGTGATGGGGTAGAGAGTTGGACAAGCACAGCTAGCATTTCTTCTTAATTAACACAGACCCAACTACCAAAAAAAGTCACTTTGCTGTGAAAAAAATTACACAAGGTTCATATTAATATCAATATTTTTTCTCACTTAACTACTCATATCAACATCGATATTTTTCCTAGCTTTGGACATTGAGTAAAATAAGGTTCAATGAACCCATTCAAGCGCGGGTTTATTCGTTCCTACATCCATAACTTGTCTCAAGCAACACAATCCTAATAACATAAACATAATGTTTTTAGGTCAAGTACAACAAATAAACCTATGAAGAAGCTTATTCCAAGTTAAATTCCCTTTGTAAAAAAGCTACAAGTTTAGTCATGCCATTAAATTGACTGTCACAAGATGATAATGCGATCGCATAATATATAATCAGTTCACGTGTTGTAATATAATTGCCAAGGTGACAATTGTGAATTATAATTCTTTTCACTCTAAATTTGTACAAGTCAGCCTTATGTTCCCCTAGTAGTACATATGACATAACTATCAAAGCTTCACCGCTCAACTTCCAACCGACCAAACAAGTGTACTTACAGCAGGTTAGAAGATCAGCAGTTGCAGAAAGCGATCTCACTCCTCTTTGACAACCTTGTAAATATATAATCTCAGTCAGACACCATAAGAAATTGATGTAGTTTGCTCCAAAAGCTACAAGCTACACAAAAATTGAAAGAAAGTAAAATAAAATAAATAGCTAATCTACTAATAGAATTTACAACCACCTTCACGTATATTGAACAGGTAATGAATGTTTAAAAACCCACCTTAAATTTGCAACTTCCAACAAACTACCCAAACTAATAAATGATCTATCTTAGATAAAAGAACAATTCAAAACCTAAACTGACAAATTATACTTATAAAATAGCAAAACCACTTGTCAACACATAACAAACTAAACATATTAGAAACTAAGCTAGCATCGATGAAGACCATATTCCCAAAAACCTCGATGACCCTGCACTACATCCATTATAATATAGTTAGATAGACTAATTTAATATACAATAAATGTTATACTTTAAAAACACATTTACAATGCAAACAAAACATAATGAAATGAACTAAGCTATCTAGTAATTATATGTTACTCTTGAGGCTACTCTTGGGGACTACTACATGTTGTGTAGAGTCAGCTGCACCAAAATGGATTCAGCTGCATCCTCAACTTGTGATACTCGCAAGTGCACGAGCCGTTCGGTAGTATAGCATATGTAAGTGCGAGGTCGATTCCACAGGGATTGGTGATTGAATGATCTAATTCATTTTTCCTACACAAAACAGAAATGAAAACAAAAGAAACGAAACAAGAAGAAAGAAAAGAACTAAGACAAGATGGTGAGGTTTTAGAATCCACCCTAATTGTTCTAATCGTGTTATGGCAGCAAGTAAACAAATTGATTCACTCATGAAGATGCTCACAAATAAGTCTATGGTGTTTGGATCAAATTGTATTGAACATCACAAGGACCCCAAGCATGGTGTTTACATTAGGAGACCTAGAAACCAAATCACATGAGTTGCTAATGGATGGAATGAAGATGATCCCCAAACCTTCCCAACAAAAGCATAACGCATAAAACTTTAGGTGATCAGTCAAAGGATGCAAAACAGCTCCATTAAAACAGTGAAGAAGAATTCATGAATGAAATCAAACTTTATAAACTCAAACCATGATACAAGACTAGCAAGATGTTTATTACAATTAATAACAGAAAAACAAAGCAAACAAAGGAAATACAAGAAGAAAATAAAAGACAAAGGGAGGAGAAGAAGATAAGGACAGCATGCTAGAGATGGAAAAGAATCATTTCCATGGCTGCTAGGAGGCCAAAGCCTCCCAGCTGCTGCCTTCTCCCTTCTCTCCCTTTGTGACTCTCAACTTTCCCTCTCTTTGTGTACAATGGAAGTGTAAAATGATGGAATGAAATTCTGGCTCTCTAAGCTCTCTAGAGACTCCCTATTTATAGGCACAAGGGTTAGGTGAATCAGATTATACAATTAAGTTCACCAACCACACAAATTTCACCTAACACACTTGCATTAGATAATCAGAAATGGTTGTTGCACTTCACCAACAAATCCCACCAGCAGCCCTAGCTCATCAATATGTCAGGCATGACCAAGCATCCATCCAGGAAACCAATACCTCATGCCTAGCTCACCATGACCAAGCGTCCATCGAGCTCATCCTTATGTCAGCATGATGTGTAGCTTCAAGGGCTTACGAATTGGGCTTGGTTGAATCAAATGACAACTTTAAGATGTCCATTGTGAAGTTCAGAATGTCTCTGATCCAACCACACAAGTATTGGCCCAATCCAAGCTCGGATGAAGAAGATAACGCTGAAATGAACGTCTACCTCAGCCTCCAATTTTTGCACGTTTTTGCACCATATTGCTTCAAATGCCTTAAGTTGTATTCCTCTCATGCTCTCATACTCTATTGGCCTACAAAACACACAAAGAGAGGCAAATAACTCAAAATTCTAAGAAACTAAGCAAAAGAAGTAAGTAAATAGGGTACGTATATGTATGAAATTATGAGCTTAACACTACAATAATGTAAAACAACGACATTAAATACACGACACAAAAGGAAAAAACCGTCATGATTTAAAAAATCATTATAAACCATGACTGGTGTTATAATAACCGTCGTTGTAGAGTCCTAAAGCTTAGTTGATTTTAATAACACGACGGTTGAAAGAAAGATGCCGTCGTCTTTCAAATGAGTTGATTTTAATAGCATGACGGTTGAAAGAAGTCACCGTCGTCTTTCCAACAAGATGCGCTCTTTTTTTTGGTCGAATCCAAAACGCGCTAATAAAAATTTCGCTCAAGTGTTTCGCGGCCATTAGCGAACCTCTCTAGTTTGCATCTTTTCAGTCTCTGTCGTATGGCTCCTAATAATTGTGAAGCTCCAAACCCTAGCCTCTTTCCTTTCAAAATTCGCGGCCATTCATGCTCTTCGTCTTGTGGATCTTGTTGAAATTTTCCGTCAACACTGGCTTCGCCACCTTCCCATTCACGATCCGTCCCTCTTCGCTCAAACACTACAACAGCCGACTCCACCGCTCAGATCTGATGACCTCTTCCTGCACCTCGTATGCCCCGTAAACGAGTTAATCTCCTTCGTCTCTCTCTCTCTCTCTCTCTCTCTCAAAAACCCCAAAGTTCTCACTGCTCTCGAACTCTCAAAAAGAAAAAATCGCAAAAAACACAAAGTTCGGCTGTCTCTGCTCTCAACCTCTCAGTCGTGTTTGTCAACTACGACTGGCTCTCATTCGTCTCTGATCTCGAACTTTCTCTCCTGTCTTGCGAAAGCTCAAGGGTTTGGGATCTGAGCAGTTCTGTCAGAGGTAAATTTGGCGACTACATCGTACATAGATTTGTCGAGCAGCTAATGACGAATCTAACAAGGTATTTGTGTTTTCAGAGGAATATGAGTATGACTATGACTATCTGTGTTGGCTCAGGTCCAATGGAGGGAAATTTGTTTTGAGAATTGAAGACACGGATTTGGAGAGGTCTGCTAAGGAATCTGAAGAGGCTGCGCTAATCGATCTCTCTCGGCTTGGACTGTGTTCTCTGTCACGACTCTCTATTTCTCTCTCTCTCTCTCTCTCGCAGATCTGCTACTCCACTCTCCAGCCTCTGTAAGTTCCTCCTCCTCCTTCTAATTTAATTTTTGTTTTCTGTCTGATTTATACCATCTATATTATTGTTTCAACTTTCTATCGGATTTCCACCATCTATATTATTGTTTGGTTACTTGAATTTTGAATGTGTCATTTTTTGAGCAGTTGATGGAGTTGAAGGCTAAACCCAGGCTTGGGGCCATTGACATCATCACCTTCATCATTACCCTCCACATCCAGTACTGCTAACTCTGTATAGAATAATAAAAACTAGAGGTTGATAGATCTGTAAACACCTTTTCCAATCCTTTTGCTGAGTGTGCGGTTTAAGCTTAAAATTATGAGATATTTGTTTTCTGATCTTGTTTTGATGTTCTTATCCTAATTAGATTAGATCTTGCTGTTAACTAAAGTTGCAAGCTCTGAATTTAGTATCATCATTTGACCTTATAGTTTTAGACGTTGGCTAAGTAAGGACAAAGGACATTACAAATTCCATACTGAAATTTTAGATTTTCAATAATTAGAGCTAGTTGTGATTGTATTGTGATTCGTACTTCTGCTAATTTTTTTTGGCCTTTGGGATTACAGGGAAGAATATGGATTACAAGAGCGGCAAGGATACGATCTTCAGTTTGGAAAGTTAGTGATAATAAGCCAGGCTGACTTCTCTCCTTCCAATCAAGTTTTTGGCAGCAACCATCGATTCAGGAGCTAGGTATAGCTTTCTCTTTGTCAAAGTGATTTTTGATGTTCATCTTTTAATTTTCCTTTTATTTATCAGAGAAGGGTCTTTCTTTATTCATTGATCTTCTTGTTTAGTGCAGTTCTTCCACTACCCAGGTAATTAATCTAGGCTTTGTTTGTTATATGTTTTTAATGTTTTCTTCAGTTTCTCTCTAAACTTATATGGTTTAATTTTTTTTTCGTTTTTGATGGGCATCTGCAGTGCTTGGTTTATATGCTTTTTTTTTAAAATGTTAATACTTAATTGTAATATTATATGCTTTGAGCATTTTTGGGTTGTATGCAGTAAGGCAACGTTTGTGGCTTTGGCTAAAGTGAAGCTTTAGTCACTCCTTGTCTGCTGCTTTATTGAAGTTGTAAGAAAGACCATGGCAAGGTCACGATCTTCAGTTTATAAGAGAACAAGACTATAGAGGTCTTAAATGCACTACTTTGTGGGAAGAGAAGTTAAGGAGAATAATAGTCACCTCCTATATTGAGAAAAGGAACAAAACATAGAGTTCAAGAAATGGCCCCAGTGTGTTTTTCCCTTCAGCTTTCTTCTACTTCTTTATTATGCTTTGAGTGCTTTAGTTAGATAATTAAAAAAAAACCCTACACTTTTGCTATGGTTATTGTTTTTTTATTCTTTCTTGAATAAATTGTTTATTGTCATGTAAATGGTGAATTGTAGGATTGGTACTACAATGGCAGCCATGGTATATATACTGTTGTTCCTTGTTTGAACTTGTGTTGAGTACCCATCTTTATGTTAAAGCTCTTTTGTTTCTTGTCCAGCAGAAGTTCGCATCAAATGGGCAACATTTTGATGAAGTTAAGCAAGCAGAGCTAACTCTTATACCGAAGAACAAATTGATGAAGTTAAGATCAAATTAGTAGAATTTGGGAGCTCCATTATTTCTAATTATAGATAGGAAGTATGTATGTAATAGAACAAAGATTGGTTGACTATGTAATTGCTATTGAATCTTCAAGTTTTATTAAAAAAATAATTTTTGAGTGTATATATTCGTTAATAGAGCATTATAATTGGTTTTCTAGTTAAAATCATTGTATAGAATTATAAGAAACAAAAAATTAAAATGTAACAACTTGGGAGCTTATTAGATGACAGATTTAAAGATAATAAAACCAAAACCGTTGTATGTAAATATAATCAATGACCATTTTTAACAAAATACTGTCATCTTTATATACAATCAATAACGCTTTTTAGCAAAAAACCGTCGTCTTTACCTATAAATAACGACGGTTTTTATAAACTGTCGACTTAACCCATAAATAACGACGGTTTTTAACAAAAAACCGTAGTCTTTAACTATAAATAACGACGGTTTTTATAAACTGTCGACTTTACCCATAAATAACGATGGTTTTTTGTCAAAAAACCGTCGTCTTTACCTCATAGCAACGACGGTTTTATTAATAACCGTCGTTTTTACAGATAAACAACGACGGTGAAAAGCCGTCGTAGTTTGATATTTCAATAGATGACGGTCGATTTACGACGGTTTTTTAAGCATTACAACGACGTGGATCACCGTCGTCTATTTCATTTTTTGTAGTAGTATCCAATGAGATGAAATTCCATCTTCAATGCTTTAGTAATCCAAGGCTCACTAATACCCATCTCAACGCTTTCATACCAATTGTTTGTAGAAAAATAATTAAAATAAAACATCAATTAGGCTTTAACAAATACCATGCCAATATCTCAAATCATAACCAAAATTTCATATTGGTGTAAGTGTTAGAACCTGAAATATAATTGCAGATCAATTACTGCAGCCACGACAACAGATACTATTGTATGTGCTAGAACCTGAATTTTTTATATTAAAGCGTTAGAGCAAAAAGGAGAAGTGGTATAAGGACAAAATGGTTAACATATCAAGAAACAAATATTAGAGCACAATAGAAAAAGAAATTAACCAATTACATGAAATGGGATGCAAGCACCCTACAAACTAAAGTATGAACACCGAAAGAAATACGTAGTTAAGAAATGGCGTCAAGAGATGATAGAGTCATTACATCAATATATATATATATATAGGTGTGCGTCTGTGGAAAGAGATTAGTCCCCTAATCTAAGCAACACTCAATAAAGTCAAAACAGTTGAATAATAAAAGTAAAATTCTTAACAGCTTTTGTTTGTTTTACATGATGACATACAAAAATAAGTGGATTGTAACAATAGGACGATAAAATAAGAGAAAATTTATTCACATACTAAAAAATTATGGGAATGATTGAAGAACAGCAAAGAAGGTTCTTAGCTGAGGCTCTACTGTATGCTAAAAACTCAACTTCAATATTCATATTGATCCACATACTAAAACAGGGGAGAGTCAAGAGCAAAGATAGTTGGAATATATATGATTCCAGAAAATTGTTGGAATATATATCGAGAAAGAAATGATCCCACTACAAACCCAAAATGAACAAAGCAAAAACCCAAAAAATTAACCCCCAAGATTTGATAATATAGAGAGAGAGACATAAACCTAGAAAAATCAATACCACGTTTTTCCTAAATGAGGGTGAGCAAGCTAGAGGTGGAGGGATGCTGGTGGTCTAAGTGATGGAGATCAATACTTGCAACGAACAAAAAATATCAAGACTGACATTAAAAATTGCACATCTAACACAAAAGAACAGAGAGGGTCAAGAGAGAGTCGCCAACCAAGTATTGGATTCTTTGGATACTTCTTTGCAGAGTCGTTGAGAGTAAAGCAGAGTTTCAGGACGATGGTGGCTGCGTAGCATCAGATCTAGATCTGGGAGAACAAGAGAGAGGCAAAAGGAAGAACTTAAAAGAATGAAGAAAAACAATGAGCTAGCATCATATCTAGATCTAGGAGTGTGAGAGATTTTAGGATAAAGTGTGGCACATGCAGATACTCCATATACCACTGCCTCAGTTTCCCTGATGGTTTTCTAAAAACGTCAAGTTACAGAACTAAAAAAAATCAACCTCTAAACCCCCCTCACAAAACAGACAAAACAGAGAAAGTTTATGGAATATTAAGTCTAAAAAGTTTATGGAAACCTGGCTGAACAAAAGCATTACACAAGTGGGAACAAAAATGACTGAGACCAAAAAACTCTAAGCCCACCTCCCAAAAGACACAAAACAGAGAAACTCTACAAACCAACAAAGTACGAAACGAAACCAGAAAAAGATACAGAAAGATATTACAACAAGCAGCCACTAGTAGCTTTTTAGATCTCTAGACAATTTTATACTTTCTAACCCAAAAAGACAAATTAGTAGCAGATGCTTGCTTAGGAAGATGTAACAACAACAATTACATAAAAAAAATTCCGCAGTTCTCGCATTTTCTAAAAGTTACGACTCTGCAACTCCAAAAAGTTTGAAGATTTTCCAAGAATTGAGAGAAAGAATGTTTAAGCTTACATTTTAGTTGTGAAGAGAGAAGAAAAGCTTACCATAAGAGGAGGTGTGGGGTGTGATCA
Source organism: Prunus fruticosa (assembly GCA_018703695.1). Taxonomy (NCBI): domain Eukaryota; kingdom Viridiplantae; phylum Streptophyta; class Magnoliopsida; order Rosales; family Rosaceae; genus Prunus; species Prunus fruticosa. Next base: position 37,019,474 of record CM031917.1, on the reverse strand, counting down.
AAACCCTAACGTTTGGGGGAAAGGGAAATGCTTCACTGAGAGATGAAATCACACAATCGTCGACTTAAACTTCCGTTTGAGCGTCTGAGCTTGAGAAATTGTGTGAGTTGGCTTCAGAATCGTCGAATGGAAGAATGATTCTCACTGTGAATCGTAATGGTTGAGCATCTGAGGGTTTTAGCAAGAATGGGGCAGTGATGGAGGAGAGAGAAGAAAGAGAGAGTTTCAGAGGGACTAAAGGAGAATTTTGTTCAGAAGATGAATTTTTAGGGTAGAGTTTCAGAGGGAGTGAAAAAATTGAGAGGGAGTTAGAAGAATTGGGGCTAGAGTTTGAGAGGGAGCTGAAGTTTTCAGAGAGAGTTTGCGAGGGAGAGTAAAAATTTTAGGTTAGGGCGTTGACTCAGACTTTAGGCATCAGAGGTATATCACCAAAAAATGACCCTCTTAAAACTAAAATAAAAACTAATCATTTTAGGCATCTGTATTTATGTAGATGATGCTAAAGGGGAATAAAGGCATCATCATAAATAAACAAAAATGCTCGCTGATGTCTTTATATCTGTTTAGTATCGTTATTTATGAAATTGATGCCTAATCTACTAGTAGCATTGATTTCCCTCTTTACCGATGCCTATCTAGTGTTGCTAAAAGTGATATTTGGCATAGTTACAAGTTTGTCAAAAAAAGATAAAAACATTAGCTAAACAAAACCTAACAACTAGTTAGTTTTGGGAAAACTCATATAAAAAGAGAGCAAACACATAAATTAATATGAGACCACTGACTACACACACACCACAACCTACCTAGGCCAGTAATAAAAAGACAAAGATGAGTTCATGCATGACGCTTGACGGAAGTCAATTATTGAAAATATACTCAAATAAAGAATTAATTAATAGCCATGTCCCTTCTGAATAATGAAGGAGAAGCAACTGCACGAAGATGGTCTGGAGTTGGAGAAGATGGTTTGATTATCTCTCTGGAGCTTACTTCATGATCGTCTGCTTAAGTTCAAGTACCTTGGTAACAAAACAATGAGAGGGGGTATGTATGTTTAGCTGTGATTGTGATTGGCTGTGGTTTGTCTTGCTCTTCAAGGAGACTTACATAGAGCTACAGTAACTCCATGCTAAAGGGGACAGGTACTTTTAAAAAATTAACTTATATATTGTCTCATGGTTGCCACAAAAACGTAATTGGATCATGGGAATGATATATATGATAGTATATCTTTAGTCCAACATGTTTTTTTCTTGGATGGTGTAGTCTCTGTGTTGAAGTGTCTCTTTTTTTGCAAACAATATAATACATATATGATTAGTATCTTTAGTCCAGAATGTTTTTTCTTTGCAGAAATTTCATATGCTACATCATTCAATTTTTTTAATAAACTATTTTAATTCATTTTACTTTAATATTTTTATTTCTCAAACCCTACCATCGCTCATCCTTCTCCATCCTCCACCACCAGAACCCTCCATTGCCGCCCAATATCACATCCATTTGTAGTCATCATCACCAGAGCATAGTGGCCCTTTGATCTGATTTTAGTAAATAAAAATTTTCATAAAAGAGTAGATTTGATGTTCTTAAAAGATTCAAGGTTTTTTTTTCTTCATAAAAGAGTAGATTTGATCAAAGAACATGGAGGCCTTTCAACCCAAACCAAGGGCATAACCTCCTCACCAAAAAAATAATCTGCAACTTCTTTCACTTAATTCCAGACATGAAACCCAACACCATCTTGAGAAGTTCATGGCTAATCTATAATGTCCAAGTGAATATCCCATCTGCCATTTTCTCCACCATATTCCCAAAATAGATTTGGGATGTCATTAGTGCGTGAGATGGCAAGAAAAGGGAAAACTCATCTCTATGGAAACGATGTTGCAATAGACGACAATATTTCAACAGAGACAATGGCAGCAATTGGGGGAGTTTTGAAGGATGAGCGATGGTTTTGAGAAATAAACATATCAAAATTAAATGAATTAAAATGGTTTACCATAAAAATTGAATTAAAATGAATGATGTGGCATATGACATGGTTTGCCATGTTATCTTCCACATCAGTTGTTATTAAAAAAATTGGTAAATAAGTTGGTGCCTCTAGTGTTACTGTTGTAATAATTAATGCTAATTTAGAAAGAAAAAAACACATAAAATTGCACGCCTCTTCCTTTTTTTTAAATTTGATTTAATAATTAGTGCTAATTTAGAAAAAACAAAAACAAAAAATTTGAAATATATATTAATTTTTTTTCTTTTAAAAAAAATGGTTAATTGGAAACCCTCCTGCCTTGAAATATGTTGAGCTGGACACCTAAAGCAAACTCATTAGTAATATCATCAGGTTCAAATGGGAGGAACTTGTTGAGCTCATCAAGAATTGGATTGTTGTGGAAATCAGAAAGTTTGTACTTGACTTGTGCTTCAAGAAAGGGAATGCCCGCTAAGCAAAGGGTTAAGACCTCGGCAAGAAAGGGAATGCCCGCTAAGCAAAGAGTTCTTGAGGTGGCTGGATATTTCAGTAATTTTGGGTTGTGTTCATAGAAGAGGAGCAGAGGGTTGTAGATTGGTCAAGGAAGGAAAATTGGTGTAGTGGCGGAGATGGTGAGGGGTTGGAGAAGATGGTTAAATCTCCTTGGAGATCAATTCAACTTCAACCTTCATTCTAATTTTCTCTGCTAATTGAAAACACACCACAAACAAATGAAATCTTTGTTTTCTTTTTTCTTTTGGTAGATAAAGTAAGTATTTGTTTAATTTTCTAATAGCTTGAAAGATTAAAACATGAGATAATAATTGCACATACCTAATAACATAATATTTTTCTCTTAATGAATCTTCATCTCAGTTGTGATGAATGAATCTTCATCATATATATAAATGATTCCTATTATAATATACATCCATAGAATTTGTGAATCACAACTAAAGTGAATACAATACAAGATTCCTAAAATTTAGTGTTTCCTTATATATGTGTGTATGTGTATGCATACCCTTATATATACAATGCGTTTTCCTTGTATATATATATATGTACCTGCCTTACAGGTAAGTGTTTTTTTCTTGAGTTTTCTTAAGCAGTTTTTTCTGGAGCTTCATATTTATATACATACGTATCTGTCTTCCATGTAATAGTGTTTTTTTTTGTTTTTTCCGAAGAAATTTTGTATGGATTTTTATCTCAGTTGAGTTTAAAGATCCATACCAAGATACTATATGAGTTCAATTACCTGGGCTAGAGGGTATAACTACCTAGACTGGAGGTAATTTATGGATTTAATTACTTGCATACTGCATACGAGGTGTATGCATATGTACCTTACCTATTGTTAAGGTATGAAGTTTTTATGAACTCTTATTACAAATTTTGACGTGGTATACCTTGGGAAAATTTCAAAGGCAAAACGATAGTGGTAGTCCCTGTGGTTTCCAACTTTTACCATTAAGGTCCATGTGGTTTCAATTTCGTCACTTTTGCCACTGTGGTTTAAGAGTCCAAACAATTTGAGGACACTTCTCAATTTCCGTCAGATTCCTTTTAGTTCTCAGGGCATCTGCCGTTAGTTATTAAATAAGTGGAGGGGCATTAAGGTAAAATCCCCTGTAATTACAAAAACAGTAAAATATTAATAATAACAAAAATAAAAAAAATAAAAAATGAAGAGCCTTGCAGTGCTCTGGAGAAAGTTGCAGAGTGAGTGATTGCGTCTTCTCTGAGAAGCCAGCACCCAAAAATATTCGAGAGAAAAAGAAAAGCTTTGAGAGAGCTCAGATTGTAGTAGAATACAATACAAGATTCAATAATTGCCTACTTCTCCAAGCCAAAGCCATCATTTTTGCTATTTGGATGCTGAACTTCATACTGGTCATCATCACCACACCAACTCCATACTTTTTCCATTAAAGCTTTCACGCTATTTCCCACGAGAAATTTGTAGCTTCCTTTCACGGAAAAGTGTTTTCTCCAACCTCTTCTTCCCTAAAAGCTCAACCTTTCTCTCTGCTATAAAACCCACAACACAAAGCCCTCTTCTTTCACACCAAAGCCTTTTCTCAACCAATCATCCTCTCTCTCTCTCACTCCTCAGCAGAAAACCAGAGAACCTAGAAAAACGAATTAAACCAGAAAACCCAGAAAAACGAATTAATCAAACCCAGAAAAACAAAATAATTAAAGAAATAAATTAACGAAACCCAGAAAAGAAAAAAAAATCCATCTTTGGTTTGATTTCGAGGAGTTGAAGAAGAATGGCTAATGGGGTTTGAAAAAGGAATGCACAGCTTTGATCTCTTTCTCCATTTCTCCCCAATCCAACTTTGACCCCACTCTCCCTTTCTCCCTTCCTTAACCCACCCTCCACCCTCCACCCTCTGTCCCGTCAGCCTCCAGCCATTGCCTCCCAAACAATCGCGCCTCACCTCAAGATCTCCTCGGCTCAACCCCAGAAAACAAATGCTGGATCGCTCCTCACCTCTGTGCGACTTCTCGGAGGCGAAATCGTGAATTAAGAATGTGAATGTCGTCGACCACCAGAACATCCGACGGGTCGAACTCCGCAGGTCCCACACTCCCACCCACCCAATCCCACCCTGACGCACATCTCGTCTCTCTCTTTCCCACCCCGACGCACCTCCATCCCCAATCAACCCCAATCTGCCCCCATATTTGGAAACCCAGATTTGGAACCGAACTTAAAAAGTCAATTACAACTGGATTTTAACTTGAAATCCAAATTTAAAACAAAAACAAAAGAAATTGATTAACTCCAGTAAATTGAAGCGTTTTGGATGAGAGTTTGGTTTTGGATTCATAATCATGGCAAAAGTGACGAAATTGAAACCACAAGGACTACAAGTGTCGTTTTGCCAATTTCAAAATTCAATAAATAGATTTGCAATTAAATTCAAATTAAATATGATAATTAATGTCCTACAAGTCAATAACTTACCTGTTTTATGAATTCATAATTTACCTTATTTATGTTTTAGGTGCATAACTAGATCAAAAAATAAAAAATAAATAAAAGTAAATATCAATAAATTGAAAAAAGCATGTAATCTTATATGGCGTAAAAGTCAAAGTACTTGGATCAACAACAATTTCTGAATAGATTACACCCAATATCTTCCCTCATAATTGGACTTATGCCAAATTTTCTAAAAAATTTATTGTGTCACAAGATCACGAAGATCACAAGTGACGTATGTCAATGTAATATCATGGTTGTATGACATGTGGAGTCATGAATACAATACGTACTCAAACAACTTTTCCGTACATACATTGATTTGTTATTTCTCAATTGTGGTATTTGAAATTAAATATGAAATACAAAGAAAACAGAAAATAATTTAATCCTTCATAATTTTTTTGTGTCACATCAGGTTTAGATTTTTCCTTGATAAACAACTTTATTCAATCCAAACCTTATACTCCAGAAGAATCATGGTGTACACTTTCGTGTACTAGCTACACCAAATTCTAAATAATAAATAAAACATAAAATAATTCCAAGCGATCGCATTGACCAATTTGATTTTTGGCTTTGTGCAAGAATTTGATTGCATTTAAAACTTGTAAAGATTATGTTCTTGCTGGAAATGATCACAAAACTACACTACAAGAAAAACAGGTATTAGTGGCACTGAATGCAATCAATGTCCAAATATTGGTGGTCACTGGGTGGTCACTAGAAGCTCGTCACAAATTCTATTTAGGGGCTAATGTCAACTATTGGTCACTACAACACAAAGAATTAGTGGCTATCCCTGCCCTGGTCACTAATAAAAACACTATTAGGGACCAAAAATTTGGTCACTAAAGGGCTAACAATTTGGTCACCAAAACATGCGTTTTGGTCACTAAAACTGAGTCACGTGCCCACATTAGTGACCTACTTGCTTGGTCACTAATTTATTTCAAAAAATTGGTAACTAATTAGGTTTACCTCTCCATGTTCTTTATTTATTGTATTACAATATGAAATCACAATTAATTTCTTTTAAACAGTGTTGTAGATAAATTTTATAGCATCAAATAATTCATTGCATTCAAAAGCAATCCATATATCTTAACATTCTTCCAACAAATTCACAAGATGTCTCAAAAACAAAATGCTACATATTTAAGTTCAACCTAAATGTCAAGTGATTCCCAAAAATAAATAACATAAGATTCATCACTAGTAGATTGTCTTCTGTGGCACAACCTGCCCCGCAGGATAAGGGATCTTTGATCTCGGAACCTATGGGATCACACTATGCACAACCATGAAAACCAACCCAAGTGGAGTCAATCCCCAACCGCTGCCATCGTCAAATCGACGACTTCCACTCGTCGCTTAATGTTGTTAATTATGTTGTCTATCTATTAGTCAATTAATGTGGCTAGTAATAGTCAATTAATGTTTGGCACCTACTATGTTTGGCACCTACAATATGTGGGGGGCTTGACTAGGTTGGTTGCCTAACTTGGTTGGTTGCCTAATGTCTTAGGAACTTGTATATATATGTGTTGATTGTAAGTAATGCAAGACATAAGAAAGAATTCTAAACCAGAAAATCTCTACACAAATCTCTACACTTTGTTTGGCATGGTATAAGAGCAATCGATTTTGGTTGCCTCTGCATAACCTTGTTTTACCTTGCTCTTACCTTGTTCTTACCTTGTTCTTGCCTTACCTTGCCTCTACTTAATCTTGCCCTTACTTCTTTGCTCCTATATTGTTCCAACACAAAACTTGTGTTGAGTTCCCTTTGTTGTTTTATCCTTCCGCTGCATATACTTATCCCTACTTATCTCATGGGTGACGCCAACGACTCCTCCAAGGCTAACTCCTCTACTCCACCAGTCCGCTCTTCTCACGATTACCCTTCTCAAATCACTCCAGATAAGTTGGATGGGTCCAACTACTCTGCATGGTCTTGTAGTGTTCGTTTGGCCATAACTAGTCGACGTATGGCTGGTTTCATCAATGGTAAAAAATCTGCCCCTGCCATTGATGATCCCAGTTATGACACTTGGGATGAAGATAATTGTTTGGTGCAGTCATGGCTCCTCAACTCCATGACCAAAAATGTTCGTGCCTTATTTGATCACTGCCCAACAGCTTGTACGGTGTGGGAAGCAGCTCAAAAAACCTATACTGTTACTCAGAATAGCTCCAAGTTGTACCAGCTCCGCCGTCAGCTTCAGTTACCACCTCTCAGAATGGTGAACCTGTGAGTGTTTTTTATGAAAAATTGCATCTAATTTGGCAGGAAATTGACGTTCTTCGTCCTTGCAAGCACACTAATCCTAATGGTGTGGCACTTCACCAACAAGCACTCGATGCTGATCGGGTGTACGATTTTCTGGGAGGACTCGATCCTCAATATGATTCAGTCCGTAGCCGGATCCTTGCTATGAATCCAGGACCACCTGTCCTTGAAGCTTATGCACTTATGATGGAGGAAGATAGTCGCCAATCCTCCATGCTTGGAAGTAGCAGTGCCATGGAGTTAAGCCCTATCGGGCACCCCACCGTGCATCCTCTGGGCTGCCCCCTCGTGGCCTCAAACCTGATGATGCGAAAGGAACTCGAAAATGTACCCATTGTGGTGGTGATCACCTTGTCGAAAAATGCTTTAAACTTCATGGTTATCCTGAGTGGTGGGATACACACAAGACCCGCAATATGACACTCAAAGCTGCTTGTGTCATGACTACCGATGCATCCCCATCTCCTGCCTTACTCTCTAACTCCAACCCTAACTCAGGTACGCATCCCACTACATGGATAATTGATACTGGTGCCACTGATCATATGACTTTTGACTCTAACCTTTTCTCTAAACTGTCTACTCAGTCCCGTCATCCTTACATTACTAGTGCCAATGGGGTCCCTTCTAATGTTGCTGGAGAAGGGACCATATCACTTTCCCTTTCTCTAGTTTTACCCCATACACTCTTAGTTCCGTCTATTAATTGCAATTTATTATCAGTTGGAAAATTACTTGATTCACATAATTGTTATGCCACCTTCTATCCTTCTCATTGTACATTTCAGGATCTTTTGACTCACGAGACGATTGGGCATGGTAAATGGAGAGGGGGGTTGTATTCCTTGACAGTCTCACCACCACCACCACCACGTGCCGCTCATACTCATGTTCCAAACTCACATGCTCACCAACAGATTTGGCTCTGGCATCGTCGCTTAGGACATCCATCTTTTGCTTATCTTCGCCGGTTGTTTCCATCTTTATTTCGAGGTCTAGTTGATCAAAAATTTCAGTGTGAAACGTGTGTATTGGCCAAAAGCCATCGTGCCGTATTTCCCTCAAGTGATAATAAAACAAAATTTCCTTTTGAGTTGGTTCACTCTGATGTTTGGGGTCCTGCTAAAATCTCTTCTAATGGCAAAAGATGGTTTGTTACATTTATAGATGATTGCACCCGCATGACATGAGTGTACTTGCTCGCCCATAAAAGTGATGTTACTACAACAATCCGTCAATTCCATGCTATGATCACCACTCAGTTCCAAGCATCCATCAAAGTGTTCCGGTCCGACAATGGTGGGGAGTATGTAAATAGTGCCTTGGCTCAATTCTTCAAGGACCAAGGCATCATCCATCAAACCTCCACACCCTCACTCCACAACAAAATGGTGTCGCCGAACGGAAGAATCGCCAATTACTTGAAGTTGCCCGTGCCTACATGCTTGATAAATCAGTTCCTCACCACTTATGGGGTCATGCTCTTCTCTCTGCAGTCTATGTGATTAATCGAGTGCCTAGTAGTGTTCTGGATTTCCAAACTCCACTAGATACCTTGGCTCATCACATCTCTATTCCTACCATCCTCAAGTTGCCTCCTCGTGTGTTCGGTTGTATTGTTTATGCTCATATTCCTTCTCATCAACGGAGTAAGCTGGATCCGTGTGCCCTCCGATGTGTGTTTGTTGGCTATGGCTTGAATAAAAAAGGATACAAGTGTTACCATCCTCCTACTCAAAAGCTCTTTGTCACTATGGATGCCACTTTTCATGAAGATTTGGCCTACTTTGTGGTTTCCAAGACCCCTTCTCTTCAGGGGGAGAGGGGGAGTGAAGAGAAGGACTCATCATTTGAAGAGACGATCGAAAAATATATTGAAAAAAATGGAGAAGTGCCTAAGGCGACCGGTTACGAAGAATCCTGCGACCAGTCGCGTTTTCACAGAGTTGAAAATCCTGAAGATCCTGATCTTTTCAGTTCTGACCTCAGTGAAGACCTTGAGACTGTGGAACCAGAAGGTGATCCAGATGCCCCAGATGATCAACTACAAAATACAACCCCTCTTGCCCTGCCACAGCATCATTCGTCTAGTGATGAAGAAGTACTTGAGGTAATCACTGAGCCACCTAATGTTGCACCATATACACTTCCACCTAGATCCACTATGGGAAAACCTAAACCTCAATATTGCCCTGACCTTAATGTTAAATCTAAATACCCCATCAATAACCATGTGTCCACTCATAGATTGTCAAAGTCATATGCATCATTTGTCAATCAATTATCTACTGTATGTGTTCCAAGTAAGTCGCAGGATGCCTGAGAGATTCTAGATGGACTGAAGCAATGGCAATTGAAATGGAAGCTTTGAAAAAGAATTCTACATGGGAAATGGTTCCTTTACCACATGGGAAGAAACCAGTTGGATGTCGGTGGATATACACTGTTAAATACAAAGCTGATGGATCCATAGACCGATACAAAGCTCAATTAGTGGCCAAGGGATATACACAAACATATGGAATTGACTACCAGGAGACGTTTGCACCAGTTGCCAAAATCAATACAGGTACGTGTTCTCATATCCTTGGCTGCAAATCTTGACTGGCCACTATTGCAATATGATGTAAAGAATGCATTTCTTCATGGGGACTTACAAGAAGAAGTATATATGGATCCACCGCCAGGGATTCATATGACATCCGGTCCTAATACCGTATGCAAGCTAAGAAAAATCTCTGGATGGGCTAAAGCAATCACCCCGAGCCTGGTTTGGGAGATTTACTGATTCCATGAAGCGATTTGGATACACTCCGAATAGCTCAGATCACACATTGTTCTTAAAGCATCGTGGTGGAAAGCTTACGGCCCTGATCATCTATGTAGATGATATGGTGGTTACCGGTAATGACAATGAAGAGATGCAGAATCTCCAGAAGCTCCTTGGAAGTGAATTTGAGATGAAGGAACTGGGTGAGTTACAATATTTTCTTGGCATTGAGGTTGCCAGACTCTAAACATGGCATATTTCTATCACAAAGAAAGTATGTGTTAGATTTGTTGACAGAAACAGGAATGCTGGATTGCAAGCCAGCTGACACACCTATTGAACAGAATCACAAATTGGGAATGTATCCAGATCAAGCTCCTACTAATAAAGAAAGGTATCAAAGGTTAGTTGGGCGATTGATTTATCTATCCCACACACGCCCTGACATAGCTTATGCTGTGAGTATGGTAAGCCAATTCATGCATCAACCAAGTGAAGCTCACATGAATGGAGTAATACGGATAATGCGATACTTGAAGACTGCCCCTGGAAAAGGATTGATGTTCTCCAAACATACACACATGGATATTGAAGGATACACTGATGCTGATTGGGTAGGGTGTATCAGATAGACGTTCAACTTCTGGATATTTTACATTTGTGGGTGGCAACTTAGTTACTTGGAGGAGTAAGAAACAAAGAGTTGTAGCAAGATCCAGTGCTGAAGCTGAGTTTAGAGGAATGGCTCAAGGGGTGTGTGAATTGCTTTGGTTGCGGAGATTACTAAAGAATCTTGGCATTAAACAAGTGAATGCCACAAACCTATATTGTGACAATAAAGCTGCCATCGAGATATCACATAATCCAGGTACAACACGACCATACTAAACATGTGGAAGTCGATCGACACTTCATCAAAGAAAAACTGGAAAAAAAGATGATTAAGTTTCCGTTCGTAAACTCAGAAAATCAACTGGCTGATATTCTGACAAAGGCAGTGTCAAGTAGAGTTTTCAATGAGTCTATTGACAAGTTGGGCATGCGTGACATCTTTGCACCAACTTGAGGGGGAGTGTTAATTATGTTGTCTATCTATTAGTCAATTAATGTGGCTAGTAATAGTCAATTAATGTTTGGCACCTACTATGTTTGGCACCTACAATATGTGGGGGGCTTGACTAGGTTGGTTGCCTAATGTCTTAGGAACTTGTATATATATGTGTTGATTGTAAGTAATGCAAGACATAAGAAAGAATTCTAAACCAGAAAATCTCTACACAAATCTCTACACTTTGTTTGGCAAATGTTACGTACAACACCATCAAATTAGCCTTTATCCGAGCAGCAAACGCCAGGACAAAGCTCTCCCACCAACTATAGCAAGGAACACAGTAAAAACAACCACCATGCATCCACAAAATTTCCTCTATGCACCCATGGCCTTCCCTGGTTCTGACCACGCATACTAGCAATAAAAAACTGGAACGACAGAAAAATAATGAAAATCTTAAAGCAACAAGTTGTCCTGTTGCAGACACTGACGTCGCACCACCACTCGCGACACAACCTGCCCCTAGCAGGATAAGGGATCTTCGATCTCGGAACCTATGGGATCGCACTGTGCACAACCATGAAAACCAGCCTAGGTGGAGTCAATCCCCAATCGCTGCCATCGTCAAATCGATGACTTCCACTCATTTCTTAACGTCATATACAACACCATCAGACCAGTTGACATCGAACAGGAGACCCCGGTACAAAGCTCTCCACCAACCACAAGAAATGCGCCGACGAAGAATCTGGAAAATTTCCAGCCGCTGCCATCGCTGAGTCGAGACTTTAAGCCATCACTTCATCGTGTCGACAGAGCCGTTGAACTCAAGGATGTCCAAGGAGCAAACGCCAAGGTGAAAAACTCTGACCTGCAACCGCGAAATCACAGGGCGCAACAAAAATTGGAGGTCTTGGCCAAGCTTCAGTTGGAGACCTTCCCAGTGTCTCCTTGCAACACCGTCGATGTCATTGGAATCGTCCGCCTTCAAATTGCATGAATTCGGAAGGGCGCCGCCATCTAAAGCCTGAATATGATTGACGTGCCATCGATAGTTATGTTAGAATTGCCCAGCTTCGTCGATGCTCCACCTCTAGAGACACCGCAACCACCAGCAAAACCAGGATACTCAGCTTTGTCATTGAGCTGGAATGCCCAGCCTCATCGTCAAACGGTGCAACCACTAATATGCCGCTGCCGGCAGGGCAGCCAAGGAGAACATCCCCTTACAGCCGATGAGGAATTTGACCAACAACGCCCACGTCATGGACATCCCCAATAAGAACCACAAGCATTATGTGCAGAAGACGCAAGAAGATCGTGAATGACCGACTTCAAGGCTTGAAGATTGGAGGAGATTTCGAAGATGCTCTGTGCAAGAAGGTGGGCCAAGTGAACTCCTCACAGTTCACCTCTGAGATAGAGGAGGCTGCTCTAAAGAAGCGATTCTCAACTCATTCTTTCAAACACTTCAAATTAGATTCCGATCCTACGAGCCATTTGAAGCACTTCAAAAATGTAATGATTCTCTACAAGGCCAAGGATGCGCTGATGTGCAAGGTGTTTGCAATCACCTTACTTGGAGCAGCCTAGGATTGGTTCCATACCTTACCCTCCAAGTCGATCAGCAGTTTCAAGGAGTTGACTTTCATCTTCACTAAGGAGTACACTTCCTACCAGACAATCAAGAAACAAGGCGACCACCTGTTCAACCCATGAAAGAAGCATGATGAGTCCCTCCAAGACTACATCAAAAGGTTCAAGACAAAGAAAGCCAACATTGTAGGATGCGATGATCGAATCTCACGCTCTGCCTTCAAGAAGGCTCCACCGAACATATGGGCAATACACAACCAACTGCCGATCTTGGAAGATGCACCGTGAAGAGCTTGTAAGAGAAGGCCACTACACGAAGTTCGTGGTGAAGAAGGTCATCTACTACATAGAGGATCACAACGTAGCCAAGGAGCCCCCCAGAGGGTCATAGGGATTAACATAATCGTTGCTAACTTTGAGGAATCCTAACTGAACAGGAAAGGAAAATAAGATATGTACCAGAGAAAACAATCCAACACGGTGATTGTTTATTCTCAACCACATGTCGGGATCCTGCATCATACAAGTGGCTGGGGATGAGCAGTCCAACTGGGGGACTATTGCTCCCCAACACGCACGTCGGGACCTTCATCACACGTGCGGCTAATCCAGTCATACGCGTAGACTAACATCTTGGCACACCTCCCAAAAAGTATATGTGTGCCCTAATGGGTCCTAAAGACCAACTGTAATTCTTTTCCATAACTCCATCATCTTTTTAACAATGAACCAAGGGAAGGTACAACACATGGTGTGTAGTCACACAAATCCCATATCCCAAACCACATACATATAATCATAATAATAATACTACTCAATACTCTTTATGCATAACCAAGATACAACATAAAATCATTAAAACTTCACAACATCCCAATTCCAGTAAAACACATTTTAACCCAACCAAAACATAGTAATGCATGCACTTGCCAATACGAAAATAATATTCATTTGAAAACAAAGTCCACTCACAATTAGTTCGAAGTAAACTCAACCCTTAGAGGGTCATTCCAACTAAGTACGAGGAGCCTGAGTACCTATGGAAAGAACACAAGGATAATAACATTTGAATTCGAATCGAATTGAACTTAACTTGAAACTTAATTTCTCGAAGATTAAAACAATTTCGGAAGATTCACAATCAACCGAGCGGTCAAACTTTCCATATCGGTCCCATAATTGGAGATATGCCCTCTAATTTCTGATATGAAGGTTCCTATAGGTCCCATAATGTATACTTATCAAGTTCCAAAGATTTGGTCACGATAGAGTTGTCAATTTAAGCCAATCGCACAATCGGACGACAATCGTTTTTGCCTACTTAGAATGGTTGATTTGGAGTATTGAGACTCCGATTCTCGATCAACCAATTCCTATATGATCCTATAAACACGGGGAACAACATATTTGGAATTGGAGTCGATCCAATAGTCCAAACATATCGAACCGGCATATCTCCATTCGAACTGTCATACGATAACCAAATTCGAATCCAAGTATACCGTCGCGCTTAGGACGACATGAGGATCAAATCAAAACACAATAGGGCACCACACCATGACCCACGCACTAGCACCGAGTGGGTGGCTCGATGGAAATTTCTCAAGTTACTCAACACACTACTAAAATTATGGGAAACCACGACCCGTATTAGATGACAGTAAAACTAAAAAGCGTCTTATTTTTAAAAACCATGAAAAACCACGACAGTTCCTTTTAGAAACCGTCGTGCTTTAAAAGGCGGAGATAAAAATTATGACCATTCATTTATATAACCGTCGTGCTTTAAAACGCGCTGGACCAAAATTTCATTTAAGTTTTAAATTTTCACGGACAGCTCTCTCTCTCAAACACTCACTCTCGCGATGTTTTCAGAAATCGCTCTCTCTCTCTCTCAATTCCCTTTCTCATCTCTGAAAAGCCATCTTGGTTACGAGCTCGCCGTCCAGGTCACAAATCTCGCCATCCAGGTCACAGATCTCACCGTCCAGGTCACTGAGGGCATCATTTTGGTTTCAATATCGCGATAACTCTCTAGCTATCTTCACTCTGGCTCTCTCAACGACTCTCTATCTCGATGGCTCTTTGTCTCTCCATCTTCCTCTCTCCGTCTCTCTCTGGATAGCTCCCTCTCCATCTTCCTCTCGACGGCTCTCTCTCGTCGTCTATCTCTCGATGGCTCTCTCTTGCTGGCGCTATCTTTCTTGTTGTCTCTCTCTAGCTCACTCTATCTCTTTCTTGTTGCCTCCCTTCCTCCATTCCACAGGTAACAACTCTCCTTCTCTTAGGATTATTTTCTATAATTTTTGAAGAATCAATTTCTATATCTTTAATATGATTTAGGGTTAAAATATTTGGGTGTTTAATTGTAAATTATCTGGGCAAATTGTTATATTTTTTGTAAATATTTTCGATTTGTATAAAAATTAAGGCAACTTTTCTGATTTTTTTTTCTTTCTGTTTTAGGGATTTATATATGTGTGAATATGTGTTTGTTCCTCCATTGTTTATGAGATTTTGAATCAGAGAAATCCATTTGATTGAAGCTTAGAAACAAAGCGTCAATGGAGAACATATTTTGCTTGTGATTGTGTCGATTTGAGTTTCTGTTCGGATGTTGTGAAAACTGAGACAAAGGGATTTAAAAAAAGGGAGCATAACTTATCTCGATTGGCAGTTTCAATATGGTAAGTTAACTTTTGTTGGTGCTGTTTATATGGTCTAAGTCATGCTTAGCTTGAGTTGTATGCAGAAGTGTGGGTGGTGCTTGCATCTTATGTTATTCATGTCGAGATTTGAGTCATAATAGTAAAATATGCATAGAGAAATGGAAGTAGCACTACTCCAACTAGTTTTATTTTAGTTTTTTTATTCCCAAATGAAGCTAGACAGGGCTACATATCCCCTTATTTCATCACCAACCAGAAAAATCAGAAATGTGTAAGTTTTAGTTTGACTCAGCGATAACTATATCTTGAAACTGTTAGAGGGCTGCTTGTTAAAGTTAGCAGCACCTCAAGTCCCTTTTTGCTTGATGCTGATTATCTTCAAACAACTGTATGTCTGATAGGAATTGGAAAATCCTCTAATCATAATCCATGAGAAGAAAATCTCAAGTATTAATGTCGTGGTTAAAGTATTGGAGTTGGCTTTGCAGGTTAGCATTTCTTTGGTTAGGTTCACTAGTTTTTTTTTTCTTTTTTCAATTGGTTGACAAACTTTTGTTCCTCCTTTTCAGAAGCCAAGGCCTTTGCTGATTGTCGCCGCATATGTGGAGAGTGACCTTATTCTAAATAAGCTTCGAGCTAGAATCAAGGTTTGCTTTCAGTTGTTTTTATGCTCCTGTTTGAGGGTTTTTTTTTCTTTCCTATGTAATCGTTTGGTTCTTTGTGTAGGGAAGGCAGCTTTTGCTAATCTAATGTGATTTGCTACAGGTCTGTGCAATCAAAGCCCCTGGTTTTGGTGAAAATAGGAAATCCAGTCTCCAGGATCTTGCCGTTCTCACTGGGGGTTTTGTAAGTTTATTTTTCTTATTATTAGCTTTGTATTATTATTACCTGACCTAATCAAATGCATCTCTTTTGAATTTTCTCGACCTGGAAATGACATCTATTTCGTATTTTAGATTATTACTGAGGAGAGGAGCTTGGTTGAATCTTGACAAATTGGAATTGAATATGCTCGGCACTTGCAAAAAGGTGAGCTTTGATATACATGAGGTTTTGTTTGCGTTGTTGTCAGTCTAACCATGCCATGTAGTTCTTTGATGAGGAGAATTTTTAATGGAGTTTCCCATTCGATTTAATGATATTTTTCCATATCTTGTTTTTCTTCCACTCTCCTAACGAATGGGGTAATACTACAGGTCACAAATTCAAAAGATGACATTGTAATTCTTGATGGTGCTGGTGACAAGAAGGTTATTGATGAAATATCTGAACAGGTTACTGTTGCTTCATTGTGAAATAGTGTTAGTCCAATTTGTAACTGTTGTCATCAATGGTTTGCATTTTGTTATATATTTCAAAACAAAAGTTATAAAAGAAAATGGTTTTCCTCTTTGTTAATTGAGAATCATTTGCAACTATGATTTCAGATATACACATAACCTGTTGCTGATATTGCTGGGAGGGTAATAAAGCAGCTTGGAAAATGTGCAAGAAGGCAAAGCCAACTCATACACTGAAGAACAAATTGATGAAGTTAAAATCAAATTAGCAGAATTTGTGAGCTCAATTATTTCTAATTATAGGTAGGAAGTATGTATGTAATAGAACAAAAATTGGTTGACTATGTAACAACTATTGAATCATCAAGTTTTATGAAAGAAATAATTTTTGAGTGTATGTATTCATTAATACAGCATTATAATTGGTTTTCTAGTTAAAATTGTTGTATAGAATCATAGGAAACAAATAACTAAAAATGTAACAGCTTGGGAACTTATTAGATGACATATTTAAAGATAATAAAACGATGGTTTTATTGGAAAAACCGTCGTCTGTACACATTATCAATGACCTCTTTTAACACCATACCGTCTTCTTTATATACAATCAACGATGCTTTTTAACAAAACCAACGTCTTTGGATATAATAAAACACAATTCTTTTAAAAAAACCGTCGTCTTTACACTTAATAGACGACGGTTCTTTCTCAAAACCGTCGTCTTTACGAATAATAGATAACAGGGATTTACCGTTGTGGTTTTATGCATCAAAAGATGTCGGTTGATTTCACGATGGTTGAATAACTAAATACACGACGGTGGATTACCGTCGTCTATTGCAATTTTTGTAGTAGTGACAATACATATGCCTACGTGATCAAGACAACTAGCGGAGCAACTTATACAACTGGGCCAACCTCCAATTTGGCTGGGAAGCGGCCGGAAAACGCTATCAAAGTCAGACAAAGCCTAAGTTTCTAATCAGACACTCACAACTTCAAATCAATCCAAACCAACTATCAAAACATTAAGAACACATTGAGAGGATGAAAAACCATACCTCACTTGACGGTTTTGGTTGCTGGAAACGCCGTGTCGGCGTCGAAAAATCCGACATTTCCCCTCATTACAGTCGCTAAGCCATGCAAAATCAATCCTAGAAATTAGGTAGGCTGTGTAAAGGAGGAGGAGGAGAGGAAAATTTTGGAAGTGATTTCGTCGGATTTGGTGGTAGGACGACGGTGATATCACGATCAGAAAATCTGGCTGTGCGAGGTGGAGAGAGAAATTGTAGGGGGAGGAGAGAGAAAAAGAGAGAAAAACGCGTGAGAAGAGAGAGAACATACCTGTTTTTATAAAAATCCAACTTCAAAAAATTTATGATTGTGCCACTGCACTTCCATGGACTATAACTTCTTCGTTAAAACTATGATTTGAGCCCACTACATGTCTATGAACTCATGTCGACGAACTAATACAATAGTACCACTCAAATCCCAAAAATCCTTAAGGATCGAAAAGTGACTAAAGTACCAGCACTACCAAGGGCAAAAATGTAATTTATAATTAATTAAGTAATTAACTAATTATTTGGGACGGGGTGTTACAATCTCCCCTCCTTAGAAACATTTCGTCCCCAAAATTTCATACCTTTTTTATCCGAAGAGGTATGGTTGTTCCCAATATGCACCGGTTCTTCCTCATAAGTTAAGCTTTCATTCAACTCCACTGGTTGAAATTCCAAAATATGAGATGGATTGCCAATGTACTTCGTAACATAGACAAATGAAACACATCGTGAATCCCCGATAGTTCCGAAGGCAAGACAAGTCTATAAGCCATGGGTCCAACGCATTCAACAATCTCATAAGGTTCGATATAACGGGGACTCAACTTCCCTCGTTTCTCAAACCTCATAACACCTTTCCACGGAGATATTTTCAAGAACACCCAATCACCGACTGTAAATTCAAGGTCTTTGAACCGGTTATCAGGCATAACGTTTTAGTCAATCTTGTGCCGTTTTAAGCTTTTGTCGATTACCGTTAACTTGTCTATTGTCTCTTTTATAAGATCCAGTTTCTTCAGTTTCCTCTCACCAACTTCATTCCAACATATAGGAGTCCTACACTATCTTCCGTACAAAGCCTCATAAGAAGCTATTTCGATGCTCGAATGATAACTGTTATTATAGGCAAACTCCATTAAAGGAAGGTGAGTACCCCAATCTCCTTTGAATGGCAATACACAAGCTCTCAACATATCCTCCAAAGTCTGAATCGTCATTTCAGATTGTCCATCAGTTTGTGGGTTGCATAAGTCCAGTTGGTTTTTGTCACTCCGCTTTCACTTGTTGACAAATTAAGCATTTGTTCACATACTTAGCTATGCCTTCTTTCATATGAGGCCACGAATAATGCTCTCAAAGTGTACAATACATCTTGGTACTACCTGGATGCATAGTATAAACTAAACAGCGAGCCTCCTCCAAGATTTCCCTTACGAAGGTGGGCTTCGAAGCTGTGGTGGAAGAGCTTCAGGGCCAATTCCAGGGAGCCCTCAACTTCGGGCTAGACATCATAAGGCTAGATGTCCAAACCAAGCTAGATCACTTCTTAGTGGAGCTTACTGCGCTTCGTGATGAGGTGAAGGATGTGAAAGGAGACTAAGCCTTGTGCAAGGAAGCTGTCTTGAACAAGACCCGGACTCCGAAGGAACCGAAAGTGTTAGATTCTTTCAAGCCCAAATCCTATAATGGGAAGAGGGAGGCGAAGGAGCTGGACACGTTTCTGTGGAATATCGAAAGGTATTTCAAGTACCTCAAGATGGAGGATGATGAGCCCAAGATTTCTACAGCAACGTTGTTTCTCACCGACAATGCTCTCATGTGGTGGCGTCGTCGATCCATGGAGATCGACCAAGGTACGTTTACACTTGAGACTTGGGATGAGTTTAAGAAAGATATTATATTGCATTTCTATCCAGAGAATGCCAAGTATGAGGCAAAGGAGAAGTTAAGATGGCTAAAGCAAAAGAGGAGTGTGAAGGACTATGTCGCCACGTTCACCAACCTACTATTCGAGGTGCCTAGCATGACAGATGAAGACAAGCTCATGTACTTCATGAGTGGCCTACATAATTGGGCCAAGCTGAAGTTTCAAAGGAGACACATCTAAACCTTGTCAGAGGTAATTGTTGCAGCTGAGTCTCTTGTGGAGTTTAAGAAGAATGAACAAAGCAACTCCAAGTTCAAAGGAAAGAAAGGTAATTATGGATCCGGTGGGGGAGACCACAAAGCCAAATAAGGGTAGTAAGTCAGGAGACAAGTTCTCGACAGTCACAAGTCATCCGTGAAGAAGAATGACAAAGGTGACAAGGGGAAAGACAAGTCGAAGCTAGCTTGCTACTTGTACGATGGAGCGCACATGATGCGGGATTGTCCGCAAAAGAAAGCCTTGAATGCTATGAACCAGGAGAAGGAAGAGAAGGCCAACAAGGAAGTAGGAATGGGGGTCATTCACCGCTTCAACGCCCTACAGGCCAAAGTCGCTCAACCACAGGTTCAAGTTAGAGGGGTGATGTTTGTCGACGCCATGGTAGATGGCAAGGCAACCCGTTGTCTGGTGGATACGGGTGCCTCGCACAACTTTATGTTAGTGCAAGAAGCAAAGAGACTTGGGTGTCGAGTCTCGAAGGAAGCAGGCAGTAT
The DNA here is from genome assembly GCA_018703695.1 of Prunus fruticosa. Classification (NCBI taxonomy): domain Eukaryota; kingdom Viridiplantae; phylum Streptophyta; class Magnoliopsida; order Rosales; family Rosaceae; genus Prunus; species Prunus fruticosa. The sequence goes on along the minus strand of CM031917.1, from coordinate 36,999,123 downwards.
GAAGACGGTGAATTCAACTGCCAAACCAATTAATGGAGTAGCTTGTGGTGTGGAGCTACACATTGGTACTTGGAAGGGAGTAGCTGACTTCTCCGTGATCGTAATGGATGACTACGATGTCGTGCTAGGAATGGAGTTCATGGACGAGATAAAGGCATTTCCTATTCCATTTTACAATACAATGTGCATTGCACAAAGTGGGGCAATACCATGCATGGTGCCAGGTAATGAGGCAAAACCAGTCCCAAAAGCGATGGAAGCAGTCCTTAAGGAGTTTGCAGATGTTGTGCCCAAGGAGCTGCCCAACACCTTACCACCTAAGAGAGAGGTGGATCATGCCATTGAGGAGGAACCAGTGTTGAGACTACCTGATCTTAGCAAACCTTTTGATGTACATACTGATGCATCATATTTTACTATTGGTGGTGTACTCATGCAGGATGGACACCCATTGGCTTTCGAGAGCCGAAAGCTCAATGACACTGAGTGGAGGTATACCGTTCAAGAGAGGGAAGATGTAGACTCATTCGTGCGGACTTGTATTGTATGCCAACAAGACTAGACCTTGCAGAAGCAGCCGGGTGGGTTATTAGAGCCATTTCCCGTTCCAACCAGACCATGGGAGAGTTTGTCCATGGACTTCTCTACCAACTTTCACCCACAGACAGATGGTCAGACAAAGAGGGTGAATGCATTGTTGGAGTTATGCTTGAGGCACTATGTGAGTGCCAACCAACGAGACTAGGTAAAGTTGCTGGATGTGGCTCAGTTCTCGTACAACTTGCAGCGATCAGAGTCGACATGGTCAAGTCCTTTTGAGTTGGCAACTGGACAACAACCTATGACACCGAGCACAGTGGTGTAGGGCTACACGGGAGTAGCCCAGCTGCATACAAGACGGCCAAGGACTGGTAGGTGACTAATAAGCTAGCTCAAGCTCAATTGGAGAAGGCAACTCGAAAGATGAAGAAATGGGCAGACAAGCACCGGTGAGATGTTGTATTCCAACCAAGTGATATAGTCTTTGTGAAGCTCAACCTTTCTCAACACAAGTTCACTAGAAAGGTGCACAAGGCGTTGCTGAGGAAATATGAGGGCCCATTTCCTATCCTCCGAACCGTGGGAAGAGCTGCTTACCGTGTGGAACTACCACTTCAATTGAAGATTCATCCAGTGTTTCATGTGAGCAATCTTAAGTTCTACCATGCTGACCTCGAGGAGCCAAATCGTGGGGAGTCTCAACGAGCTCCATCTTTAATGGTAACTTCATTTGACAGGGAGGTCGAGTGCATCATGGCCAAACGCGAGGTGCGACGCAAAGGTGTACTGAGATACTTTGAGTACTTTGTCAAATGGAAGGGCCTACAAGAGTCTGAAGGCAATTGGGAGAAAGAAGAGTCCTTATGGCAGTACAAGGACAAGATCAAAGCATTCGAACGAGAAGGAACTACCTCGGCGACGAGGACGTCACTGGATTAGGTGGGGGAGAATGTCACGGCCCGCATATTGAAGGCTCAACCCAACAACTATGAGGCCAACCTAGAGGATCCATTCATGAAGGTCAAGCCCCACAAGAGAAGCTCAAGGCCCAGCCCATCGGATGGATCATGCTAGACCTCTTAGCCCATATGGCTAGATTCAATGTACAGTAGTAGGTAGACTCCGGTTTGTGACATTGTATGTAGATTCCGGTTGTGTATCTTAGCCCTCTATTGTGGTGGTAGGTGGGATAGGATCTCTATTTAAGGAGGATGTCTCATTCTGTATCCTCACCTCACAACTTGTAAAGCATTTGAGTAGCAATACAAGCATATATTCTCCCAAACTCTCTTCTTGAGTGGTCTTATTATTCTTGCTCTTGCGTTGTGTTCTTGCTTGGTTCGATCTTATTTTGTAGGAAGGAAGACTGACTTAGCTTGTTCGGGAGGCGATCAAGTCTAAGGCCGCACGGAAGGAAGACTCCAAAAAAGTTATCCCGTGACAATATGCATCTATTTCCAAACATACCATTCTAATTTATTTATTTTATTTAAGAAAGATTAGGTGCGCTGAGAAAGAGAGAGAGAGAGAAACCGATCTTTTACAGAATTACACTTTTCCTCAACTTATAAATTGTTATATAACTAAAGAGCATATCCAGGAATTGAACAAAAAAAAAGAGCATATCCAGGAGAGTCTTCACATTTTAATCAAATTCTAACTAAAATAGTTAGAAAGCTATAATAGCAAACCACTTAAAATGTGTTTCTTCCAGTAATATTCTTTATTTTGGCTAATCTGAAATATTTTATTATTATTTTCCCTTTCTCTTTTTCCCTCTTTCTCTTGAAAATCAAATATATTAAAAAGAAAAGTAGAAACCTAACCCCACAAACCTCCCAAATGTCTCTATCTCTCTCCCCCCGTTTCTCTCTCTTTCTCTTTCTCTTCAATTTGGTGAGCCTCCATTTCTCTCTCCTCCTTGCTAGATGTAGAGAGCCAAAAATTAGTTCTCCAAAATGGAGAGCCAAGTAGGGAGTCTGCTGGAAGAATGATTTTCCTTCTTTTTAGCTAAAGAGAATTTGTAGGGATGAGAGGATAGGGAGTCTGCTGGAGATGCTTTAAGGGAATTTGTAGAGAGAAATAAGGAGTAGAGGAAGACAATAGGAATTAGTTTCTAAACTTGTTACATTCATATTTGATAAGCATTTATTTATAAGCTTACAACTATAGGTAATTTAACCCACAAATGTAACATCCCGAACCCAAAATTTAAATTATTCGATAATTTAATTAATTTAATTAAATATGAAATTCCAATTTTTGCCCATGGGATAGGGGTATTTTGGTCATTTTTTAATTCAGAAGGATTTGGGGAAAATGAATGATGCTATTACGTAGATTGTATAGAGATGAGTCCGTAGACACGTAGTGGGCTCAAATCGGAGTTGTAACGAAGAAGTTACGATTAAAAGAAACGTAATGGCAAAACCGTAAATATTTCAAAGTGGGTTTTTAAAATTAGATTTTCATCTCTTTTCTCTCTCCCTGAGCCCCCCTCCCCTCCGCAGAAATAGCACCTCCTCCCTCCCTTCCCCAAATTGGATTTTCCTTTGCCGCCACCACCCCCGACCACCGTTTGCGAGGGACCTCTCCCAAAATGACCGGTTAGTCTCCCTCTACTAGCCTCACCCCTCAGCGCCGTGATTCGCGGTGACCTACGGCTAGTTTTTACGTGAGATTTTCATCGCTCGTTTCGGACGTTTCGGCTGCCAAATCTTGCAATCTAGGTATGCTTTTTTATCCTCACGATGTGTTCTAGCTGCGGTTAGGTTGTTTATGATCAATTTCTACGTTTTGAGTGTCAATTAAGAGATAGAAGTTTTGGCCGATTTCGGGCCTTGATTTCGGCCACCTTCTGCCACTTTTTAGGGTTGGTCCAAGAACAAAAGTTGCTTCACTCAATGTCCTGATCATGTAGGTATAAGTATTGACCGACGGACGATCGCGAAATCGCACCGTTTCAGGTGTCCCTCTTAGTCCTAAAATGACCCATATTCCTAAAATGATCCCCATATCGTCCCTGAGCACGATAGTATTCTCTGAATTGAATTTGGTTATCGTTTTACCGTCGATCAGATATCGCATACTAGGCCTTATCCGGGTTTCACATATGTCGTTTGTAAGTCACTGTTTTCGAGAACTTTTGGGTTGAAGTCAAAAGGATTTGGTTTGGATATGATCATATGTTCTCGGGAAAGTGAGAACATGTTAAGTTCAAAATGTTTATATAGATATGGTATTAATTGCATGTTTTTGGCATTATTTTCCAAATGGTGGGGTTAGTAAATTTTTTTGCAAACTAAATCAAACTTTGTTTAAACCCTAAACCCTCCAGAAAAAAGGAGAGAGACGGCTATAGTAACATGGATGTCATTGTAGCCATCTAGGTTACTTGGAGCCATACGATTTTGAGGTAACAACAATGGCATCTAGGTTACTGGTAGCCATCTTTCCGTTTCTAGTGCTTTTTTGGGCGTTGGTGGTTTTGTGAAAACATGTTTAAAGACAGCATGACATTCAAATTTGATTTCTTTAAACGTGTTTTAACAAAACCACCCATGCCCAGAATAGCATTAAAAAGGAGAGAGACGGCTATAGTAACATGGATGTCATTGTTGGCACCTCCAAAGTGGTCTACACCGTGGGCAAGTTGGGGCCGGTTGGTGCGGCTACAGTCGCTTTGCAAGGATTTAAGCACGAGTCAGAAGTCGCTGTGTGTTGCGTAGATTCAGCTGCACCAAAATGTGTTCAACTGCATCCTCAACTTGTGATACTCGCAAGTGCACGAGCCGTTCGGTAGTATAGCATGTGTAAGTGCGAGGTCGATTCCACAGGGATTGGTGATTGAATGATCCAATTCAATTTTCCTACACAAAACAAAAATGAAAACAAAAGAAATAAAACAAGAAGAAAGAATGTACATTACTCGAGAACATGAAGAGTTTTTGAGGAAGGAAGGAAAGTGTTTGAGAGCTTTAGAGAGGGAAGAAGTGTTTGAGAGATTTGGAGAATTTGGAAGGGAATGTGTTTAAGAACATGGGGAATTTGGAAGAGAAAGGAAGGTGTTTGGGAAGCTTGAGGATTTTGTGAACTTGGAGAATTTTGAGAACTTAGAAAAGGGGGGAGAAAGTGTTTGAGAAATTTAGAGAATTTGATGAAGGAATGGGAGAAGTGTTTGGGAACTTTGAGAATTTGGAAGAGAGTGGTTGAGAACTTTGGAGGATGTTTGTGAACAATTTGAGAACTTAGGGAAGGGAGAGAAAGGTGTTTGTGAAGTGTTTTGAGAGCATGGAGACTTTTGGAAGAAAATGTGTTTGAGAGCTTTGAGGATTTTTGGAAGAGAAGGAAATGTGTTTAAGGACTTTGAGAAGAGAGAAGAAAGTGTTTGAGAAGTGTTTGGGAGCTTTAGAGAAGGGAGAAGTGTTTGAGAGATTTGGAAAGGGAGAGAAGTAAGTGTTTGAGATTTAGTGAAAGGAAAATAAAAAGTGTTTGAGAATTAGTACAAAGATCTTGTTACAATAATTGAGAACTACAAAGGGAAACTAAGCGAAATTGAGGGAGAGAAGGGAAGGGAGTTCTAGAGAAGTGCTTGAGAGCTCCCCCCTTGGGGTGTGTTTACAAGCTTAGAGAACTTCCCTATTTATAGGCCTAGGGGAAATGAAAATCTGAATATACAATTGAATTCACTAACCACACTAACTTCACCTAACACACAACACTTAATTCACCAACCTAACCTAACACACAATTGCATTTGAAAACAATTCCTCTTGTCTTTAGGCTTAGTGTTGCATCATCCACTTCAACATCTTTCAATTCATTTGGTTGCTGCAAAATTCCACTCAAATATAGGTATTGAATATGCTTCACCAAACTTTCCCACAATCAACAACACTTCATCATGCATATGTCATGCATGACAATGCATTGCAGCCAGCTTGTGGGCTCATTTTGGGCTTGTGGCTCCATCCTGAAAAATCTGGAAAAATATGGATCTTGAAGCTCTTTGAATTATCTTTCCAAGAATATGCAGCCCAACTCAAGGAAAAATCGGGAAGGCCTTCAAATGTAATTTTTGGTCCAGTAACGCAGATGCTGCCGAATTTGACCTTAAGTTGCCAAAACATGTATAACTTTCTCTAGAAGATTCGGAATCATGAACCGTAAAATTCTATAGAAAATAGACTTCCGTAGCTTTCCAATGATGTATGGCTCATTATCTGGTTCTTCTTGAGCAAGTACAGTCCAATCCGTGAAGTTGGTTGATCTGCAGACATCATTTTGAGCTAACTTGTCTCTAAAATGCAATTAGTGAGTCTCAAGCTTATTACACTGAAACAAACACAAAACTTATTAAAAGCACAAATTTAACTCAAAAACATAACCAAATCATAATTTAAAAGGGTACAAAATGATATGGAATTATGCACCGATCAAATACCCCCAAACCTAGATTTTGCTAGTACTCGAGCAAAACAAAAGGAAAACAAAGATAAAAACAAATAAGAAGTTAATTAGACCACTTTCGTAGGTAACTCGATTGCATTTAGCATATGCAACAAGCCTTTAAACCTCTAGGCATCCCTAGTAGGAGGAGTTGTGTCTCCTGAGGGTTTAACAGCAATAATACCCACAAACGTTTTCTAACTCTACAAAACAAAGTAATTAGAAAACTTAAAAGATTGTTAGTCCTTAAGCAAAACCAAAACCAAAAACAAACATAAAAGCAAAATCAAAAATAAAAATAAAAACAATCACAAAAATAAAAAGAACTCAAAATAATCTTTCCGAACATTTCCGAAGAGAAATGACTTATGCACATGACTTAAACGTTTTAACAATGAAAGCTCGGTTTTAGACATTATTTACAAGGCGGCAACGTTCAAAACATAATATGCTCAAAGTGTGGTAGTGTGATAGCCAAATGCAACAAATTCCCCAATCTTAGTTTTCACACAATTTCAAAAATCATACATAGCACAAGTTCAACTTCAAATCTCACCAAAGTTGTCCTCTCACAAATAATCACTCGGAAGAGGGTACAATGCAACACTCAGTTATAAACATGAGATTAGAGTTAAACCATAAGGACTTAACTCGAAATAGAAAGATGAAGAACTTGCATTAATATGATCTCAAGAAGGATGCCAAACACTTAAAAGTAGAAAAATGAATGCAATTCAACCACATGACATTTAAGATCAATTTAGGTCTTTAACATAGGTTGTAATGGGGTCAAGGGTGTAAGGTGAGTAAGAAATGAAGGGTATGGATAAAACAAAGTCCGAGGAACTCAAAATATAAGAGCATGAAACAATTGTTTACAAGACTTCGAATCATCACAATGAGAATTTATTTTTACATGATCAAAACTCCTTATACCTTCATTTACATTGATTCACACTCCTTTCCTGAACAGCCACTAATTTATTTTGAAGGCCCAAAAATGAATTTTCAATCAACCACCACTTAATCTCAACTTCGCTTTTTTCTTTCACCAATTGTGTGAATATATATATATTTTTGAAATGTAACACCTCTTCCCAAACTTAGTATGAAAAACACCTCCCAATGAAAGCTCATGAGTTCCTTAGAAAGGTAAATATTTGTTTTTCAAACTAAGGCGAGGAAATATAATTGGTTAAATGAAAGAAAAGGTTTACATGTAGGCTCAAAATGGTTAGCAATGGAAAATCATGCATAAGCATGCATAAGGTTAGCTTGAAAGGCACAAATGATCCAAAGAGGGCCTTAATATCATTTCTTAAATGTCATGAAGTCAAATTGCACATGAATGAATGACTTTTAAGTGTTCAACCAAATCAATGAATAATGAGATCAAACAACAACTTAGATGACAAGAAAATAAGAGTATGTATATAACACTCATGAATTGAAGTACAAGGCTCAAAAGCTCACTTTATATGGTTGGTTATATAAGTCTAATTTATGCTTCATACAATTCTTTAGATCATGCAAATCCTTTAATTGGAAAATTATGAAACAAATGGCAAGTGTAAAGAAGGTTTCAAGCATATCATGCTAGAACAATGCCAAATTTTATTTTAAAATTATTTTAATTTTAATTTTTAAGTTTTTTTTAACAATAAAAAGTTACAAAAAAATAAAATTCAATTTTGATTTAAGTCATGGAACATTTATCACAATCTCATCATATGTGTTCGGAAAGTGACTTAAAAACAAAACAAAACAAAACTCAAAATAAAAGAAAAACAAGCAATAAATTTTGTTTTTAATTTTTTTTTATATATAATTTTTTAAAAAAATTAGGAAAAACCAAATTTATTTGCTAAACTTCAATACCCCAAAATCTAGAAATGAACATTGTCCTCAATGTTTAAAAATTAGCCACAAGCAATGTCATAATAACAAATGAAGGTATTAAAGCAAATAAAAAATAACAAAATACAAAAATAAAATAAAAGAAAGTAATTACAAAAATAAAAATTACAAAACAAACAATCAAATAAATTTTTTTTTTTTAAAAAAAAAACGAAACAGTAAAACACTCAAAACAGTAAGCCCTAAACAGACAGTCTTACGCAAACTAAAACCCAATTTTTTTTTTTTTTTGAAAGCCCAAAGCCCACAATGAAATTAACCCACCTTGAAACCCAAAAAAACGGACCCAAACTGAAATCCGAAGCCCACACGTTTTTTATTGTTTTAATTTAATTTAATTTTTATTTTAAAGATGAAACGTGAATTGGGACTGCAAAGGCGGGATTTCTGAAAAGCACGTGGTCCCTAATGTCGTCTCTTGGTTAGTCATAGGCAGCTGAGCGAGACACACGTCGCAGATAGAAGCGTCGAAGATTTCACAAGCGGAAATTACGGGCTAATGGAAAGGCGAAGACTTTACTGAACGCGTCCGTTTAAGAAAGGTCACGTCGTGATAAATGAGTTGGGTGTGGTTGGAAAAAGAGAAGGTGGTGGGACTCGAGGAATGCTGGAGATTTAGAAATTGCTAAGACGCTGCAATGGCTAGGGTTTGTTAAAGACTATGTCTATAAGAAGGAAAAAGAAGGGAAAACACACAAACTCAAAAACACAAAAGAGAAAAGAAGCAAGAAAAAGAAAAAAAAAAGTGAGAAATCAAATGGCCTCTTCCTACCCATTTTCGTTGGATCTCAACATAACTCCACCGACTAGACATGGGGCCAAGCAGCGGCACCAGGATGGGTACCCTACTTTGCCTCCGCATGGGGGCTTGTGACTGTCAATGACTCAATACTCCTGGACAACGATGTTGCCATTGGAGTTGGTAGAAATTTAGTAACTCCTAAAGATATACGTGTGTTCGGGACAAGGGATGACAACCGGGTCACGAGTGATGCCCTGGCACTGAGCGTGCAGAGTACAGCATGTGTTGCAAGTTTGGGTCATCGCCTACTGCGAAGTCCCATGAGGTAGAGATTCTGAAAGGTCAGTTAGCGGCGGAGCGAAGTATGGTTGAAGAGTGTCAGACTGCCTATAAAAAGCTTGAAAAATGAGAGGGCAAGGATAGTGGAGGTGAATCGACACCAGCTAGAAGTATTACCGGGACGAGAATAAAAACCTAACAAAGATGGTAGAGTTGTATTCTCGTGACATGAGAAAGCAGCTGGAGGACCTAGACCGACCGAGTAAAACGCAATCAAGCAGATCGCGAGAGTAGTTATGCACAAGCTAAGATTGCGATCTTTGGGAGCTCAAGTGGTGAGCCCCAAGAGGCTGTGCGTGAAGCCCCGGAAGAGGATAGCCAGAGGGCCAAACTCAAAGCTCCTATGGTCGAGACACCTAGCGCTGAAGAAATGATTTCTACTGTTTTTATTTTTTTGGTTGTTTTTGTTTTTGTTATTTTTGTTTCAGAAATAAAAGAGTAAAGTTTCAGAAGGAAAAAGAAAGAGACAAAGAAAACACACTTCCCAAACTTAAATCAAACAAAAACGACAAACGGAAAAGAAAGCACACTTCTCAAACTTAAATAAAACAAAAATGATAAACGGAAAAGAAAGCACAGTTCCCTAACTAAAATAAAACAAAGATGATAGCCGAAAGGGAAAGGCAAAAACACAAAGCTCTAGAAAATAAAAGTAACGGGCAAAAACATAAAACACCAGAAAAACACGGAAAAAGAAAAAAGTAAAGTAAAGTAAAGGTGCTCCCCCTTGAAGCGATTAGGTCGAACATGCCCGGGAAATTCGAAATGGTGTTGGCTCTCTCTCATCAGCATATGCCTATTTAAACCACATCTCTGCAAGCGGATGATGCCCAGCATTTCTTCCTGCAAACTCAAGGAAAAACATCAAAAAATTCAGAAGCAAAACAAATGGCATCCTCATGCACTCACCTTGATGATCTCAACCTTGAGCTCTCACTTGCACCATCGAATGCCCAGACAAGGGCTCGTCCAAACCCTGTCTTCCCAAACTCCACATATCATCACGGTACGGCCTCAAATTTTGCTGAGGTAATACCGAACTTTGCTGAGGCAGTGCCGAACAGAGCGGTGCTCCTGGGCAGCATGATTGGCAGTAAACTCACATCGGCAGATCACCTGCATGTGGCACAAAGGTCCGACAAGGCTGCAGGAGAGGAGTCCCACAATTTAACGGTGCTCCATGCGGTCTCGGCTACCAATTTGGGCATGCGATTAATGGCGAGGACACGGGAGTGTGCCGCGCTGAGCGAGGAAGTAGCTGCCTTGAAGGCTATGGTGGCGGACTGCAGAAGCGGCTCACCTGTGCCAATCAGCATGTGGAAGCATTGCAGAAAAAGAATGAGGACCATGTGGAGCTGCTGCAAATTCTGCAAGTGCGAGAAAATAGAGGCATGCCATGAAGATGAAGATGAAGATGAAGAAGATAAAGATGAAGATGAAGAAGAAGAAAATGATGATGATGTTGTTTTTTTTTAATTCACTTGAATGTTTTTGTTTTTTTTGTTTTTTTGTTTTTTTTGTTTTTTTGTTTTTGTTTTTAAGTGAAATAAAGTTTGTTTTTTTGTTTTTTTATTTTTAACACTTAGAAATAAACTAACCAACCAAACCACGTAAATAAATACATAAACTAACTTAACAAAACAAAAACAAAAGCAAAGACTCAACAAAAAAGAAAACAAAGAAAATAAAAATAAAAATAAAAAAAACTTAATTTAAAAACACACGAATATACAAGCAACTCACGGATGACCAGTTAAGGGCCTCAGAAAAACACTGCCAGGGGATCCGGGAAGGTTGGAGGGGTCACAATGGTCCCGCTTAAAACCCAAACTTCTTAAACACCGAAGGTGTCGCCTAAAGAACTCCTAGACATTTATTGACGGAAGTGCTTCCTGGAGTTACCATAAGTTAGCTCATATGAAAAATCTTTTTAAATTTTTTTAAATTTTTTTATAAAAAAAAGAAACATAAGTTTAAAATAATAACAAGTAAAGAGAAAGGATTGAAATGCTCCCCCTTGAAGCGATTAGGTCGAGCATGGATGCACTTGGAGGTCGCGACTTCTCCCACTGCTCCACACTTCCCATTCTTATGATTGAGGTTGTCATCTCTCTCCATTTTAATGAAGCTGTCATAAATTGCTAAAACAAACACAGAAAACTTGAAACAGAATTAAAAGATTAGGAAATAAAAACTAAAATGAAAAAGAAAATCAACACACGTCCAATTTCATGCTTCAAAGTAATAAGCAGCAAAGTAAATCAAACTAGCTTATGAAGTTTGTTCTTTCTCAAATATGATTATCCATTTGGTGTGTGGTTGTTGATCGGTCCATAATTGTATATCATTTTGTACCCTTCTAGCTTATGATTTGGTTATGTTTTTGAGTTAAACTTGTGCTTTTAATCCTTTTTGTGTGTATCTTTCAGTTAATTGAGATTTAGGTAATAATGATGGCTTTGGATAGGAAATGATGCAATCCAAGCATGTGAAGGCCTGATTTGGATGAAGGGAAGAAGAGCTTAAAGACAAACTCATTTTTTGCTACAGCCCCCTGCCAGTCCAGTTTCGTAGGTCATATTGCAAGCTTTGTTTCAGCAACCTACATAGCTCTAATGAGGCCACATTCTTCATGAAAGTTGTTCCAATGGGTGTTTACTATAACATATCCAAAATTCAGCCCCATTGGATAAATCTGGAGTCCGTTACCTAGCAAACACAGAACCATGCTCAGGATGGATCTTATCAGCTCGGAAAATGAGTTAGAAATTTGTTTCGGCCTTAACTTTTTCCTCCGACCTTGGATTGGCCCAAATAACATATGGCTGGAAAGAAGACATTCTGAACTTCAATTTCGAGTGCTTAAAGTCCTAATTTGATTAAGAGAAGCCCAAGTTGTAACCCCTTGAAGTTGCTGGTCATGCTGACCTCAGCATGTGCTGGTTGGATGCTTGGTCATGGTGAGCTAGGCATGAGCTATCATTTCTGGTTGGAAGCTTGGTCATGGTGACATGAAGATGACCTAGGGCTGCTAGTGGGATTAATTGGTGAAGTGGATCAACCATTCAAGATTTTCTAATACAAGTGCATCACCCATTCAAGATTTTCTATTACAAGTGCATCAACCATTTCAGATTTTATAATTCAAGTGTTGTATGCATTAGCCATATTGAATTCAGATTTTTCACTTCCCCTAGGCCTATAAATAGGGAAGTTCTCTATGCTTGTAAACACACCCCAAGGGGGGGAGCTCTCAAGCACTTCTCTAGAGCTCCCTTCCCTTCTCTCCCTCAAATTCTTTTAGTTTCCCTTTGTAGTTCTCAATTGTTGTAATAAGATCATTCTACTAAATTTTCTTTTTATTGAATCTCAAGCACTTCTCTATTCTCTTCCAAACACTCTCCAAACCCTAAACACATGTCTCTTCCCTTCCAAATTCCCCATGTTCTCCAAACACTTTCTCTTCCAAATCATCTAAGTCCTCAAACACTCTCTTCCAAAATCCACAAAGTTCCCAAACACCACTTTCCTTACTCTTCCAAATTCTCTAAACTTCTCAAACACTTTCTCCTCCCTTCTCCAAATTTCCCAAACACATTTCTCTTCCCTTCCAAACATCCTCCAAGTTCTCAAACACTCTCTTCCAAATTCCTCGAAGCTCTCAAACAAATGTTCTTCCAAAATTCTCTAAAGTTGTCAAACATTTTCTTCTCCCTCCTCCAAGCTCTCAAACACTTTCCTTTCTTCCTCAAGTTCTTTTAATTTCTTTAATGTTCTTTTAGTTGTAATTTATTTTTCTTGTAATGTACATTCTTTCTTCTTGTTTTGTTTCTTTTGTTTTCATTTTTGTTTTGTGTAGGAAAACTGAATTGGATCATTCAATCACCAATCCCTGTGGAATCGACCTCGCACTTACATACGCTAAACTACCAACGGTTCGTGCACTTGCGAGTATCACAAGTTGAGGATGCAGTTGAACCCATTTTGGTGCAGCTGAATCTACGCAACAAGTTTTTGGCGCCGTTGCCGGGGAATCGGTAACATTGTTTGATTCTATTTGGTTTTCCTACTTTTTATTTATTTTTATCTTTTTCATAACTTGACAGTTTCATGTTTTAAAGCTAATGAGGTTAATTGATAAGTTGTGTTTGTAGTCCAACGGACAAGGACAATTGCCTGACAAGCAAGAGAACTGGGTTTGAGTCCCAGCTTACACAACACCCAAAAACAAAAAGGTTCAAGTAGCATGTTGATTATTTCTAGTTTATGGTTTCATTCACTTGCTCTTAATTAAATATCTTGTTCAAGTTTACATAAACACCATATGACTCTTGGACTGATTAGTGAATGAATGGGTAGATATTGAAGACAAACACCATGTTTAAATTCTACTTGGTTCTTTATTGTTCTTCTTGTTCTTAATGGGTTCAGGATTTGTGTTTAGACTAAACACCATAGCTAAATGCATTTTCTGAATACTTGATTAAAACCACACACCATATGGATAATCATATTTGAGAAAGAACGAACTTCATAAGCTAGTTTGATTACTTTGTTGCTTGTTACTTTGAAGCATGAAATTGGACGTGTGTTGATTTTCCTTTTCATTTTAGTTTTTATTTCCTAATCCTTTAATTCTGTTTCAAGTTTTCTGTGTTTGTTTTAGCAATTTATGACAGCTTAATAAAAATGGAGAGAGATGGTAACCTCAATCATAAGAATGGGGAGTGTGGAGTAGTGGGAGAAGTCGCGACCTCCAAATGCATCACGCTCGACCTAATCGCTTCAAGGGGGAGTATTCCAATCCTTTCTCTTTAGTTGTTTTGTTATTATTTCAGTAATTTTAATTTTCTATTTCTTTTATTAAAAAAAAAAATTAAAAAAGATTTTTTATATGAGCTGACTCGTGGTAACTCCAGGAAGCGTCTCCGTCAATACAGTGTCTAGGAGTTCTTTAGGCGACACCTTCGGTGTCTAAGAAGTTTGGGTTTTAAGTGGGACCTTTGTGACCCCTCCAACCTTCCCGGATCCCCTGGCTGTGTTTTCTGAGGCCCTTAACTGGTCATCCATGAGTTGCTTGTATATTTGTGTGTTTAAAAAAAAAAAACAAAACAAAACAAAACAAAAATTTAAAATTTAAAAAAATTTAAATAAAAAAAAAAAATTGAAATATGAGTTTTTATTTATTTTCCTTGTAAATTGAAATTTGGAACTTTTTTGTTTTTTTTTCTTTGTGTGGTCAGTTAGTTGTAAATAATAATAAATTTTTAAAAAAATCAATTTGGAACTTCTTTGCTTTCTTTTTTTTTGTTTTGTTAAGTTAGTTTATGTATTTATTTACGTGGTGTGGTTAGTTAGTTTATTTCTGAGTATTAAAAACATATTTTTATTTCACTCAAACACTGCATTACAAACAAAGAAAAAAAGTTAAAATTAAAAAAAAAAAAAAACATTCAAGTAAATTAAAAATAAAAACAACCATCTTCATCTTCATGGCATGCCTCTATTCTCTCTTACTTGGAAGAATCTCCAGCAGCTCCACATGGTCCTCATTCTTTCTCCAGTGCTTCCACGTGCTGATTGGCAAGGAGAGCCGCTTCTGCAAGTCCGCCACCATAGCTTTCAAGGAAGCTACTTCCTCGCTCAGCGCGGCACACTCCCGTGTCCTCGCCAATAATCGCATGCCCAAGTTGGTAGCCGAGACCGCGTGGAGCACAGTTAAATTGTGGGACTCCTCCACTGCTGCCTTGTCAGACCTCTTTGCCACATGGAGATGATCTGTCGATGTGAGCTTGCTGCCAATCATGCCTTCCAGGCGCGCTGCTCTCTTCGGCACCGCCTCAGAAAAGTTCGGTATTACCTCAGCAAAGTTTGAGGCCGTACCGTGATGATATGTGGAGTTTGGGAAGACATGGTTTGGACGAGCCCTTATCTGCGCATTCGGTGGCGCAAGGGACAATTCAAGGTTGAGATCATCAAGGTGAGTGCATGAGGATGCCATTTGTTTGTTTTTGGATTTTTTGATGTTTTTTCTGAATTTGCAGGAAGAAATGAGGGTGCTCTTCTACTTCACCGAGATGAGTTTAAATAGACTTATGCAGGACGAGGGAGCCGAAAGCACTTCGGATCTCGAGGGTGCTATCCTGTGCTCTTTTCTCTCGGATCCCTTCATTTCTGCCGCAAATTGCGAGCACGTTTTTTAAAAAAGGGAGCATGACTACACTTTCACTTACTTTTGCCTCCCCTTTTTTCTGATGTTTGTGTTTTTTCTTTTTTTCAGTTGTTATTTTATTTTATTTTGTTTTTTTTCAATTGTTTTCTTCTTGTTTGTCAGGTTTCTCAAGAATGTAGTGGAAGTAGAGACAAAATTAAAGATGCGTCTTGGACACCTGGTGCAAGAATCTCATCTCTTCTTTTAAATTCTTGTTTGAATTGCGTGTTTATTTTAGTTTTTATTTATTTATTTATTTATTTTGTTTTTATTTAATTAGTTAGTATAATTTAAAACTCATAGGATATTCTTTGAAGGAGCTAAACTTTTGGTAACTCCATGAGCAACCGCAGTCTATACAGTGTCTAGGAGTTCTTTAGGCGGCACCTTCGGTGTCTAAGAAGTTTGGGTTTTAAGAGGGACCATTGTGACCCCTCCAACCTTCCCGGATCCCCTGGCTGTGTTTTTCTGAGGCCCTTAACTGGTCATCCTTCAGTTTTTCTCTTAAAAGAAAAAGCAGTTACTTGTGTGTTTACTTAACTAAAAATAAAAATGCATGTTTGGGTTTTCATGTTTTTGTTTGATCGTCGTTCTTTAAATTTAGGATCATTCGTGTCTTTGAGATAACATAACTTTTTATTTCCCAATTAAAAAAAAAACAAACAAACATACATTTTAAAGTAAATAATAAATAAAAACTGAAATCATTTCTCCTTGGCCTTCGGTGTCTCGACCATAGGAGCTTTTAGTTTGGCCATCTGGTTGTCCTCTTCCGGGGCTTCACGCACAGCCTCTTGGGGCTCATCACTTGAGCTCCCAAAGATCGCAATCTTAGCTTCAGGATAACTTTTCTCGCGATCTGGTTTCTTGCGTTTGCCCGGTCGGTCTAGGTCTTCCAGCTGTTTTCGCATGTCGCGAGAGTACAACTCTACCATCTTTGATAGGTTTTTATTCTCGTCCCGCAATACGTCTAGCTGGTGTCGATTAACCTCCACTATCCTTGACCGCTCCCTTTTCAAGCTTTTTATAGCACTTTGACACTCTTCAACCATCCTGTGCTCCGCCGCTCAACTGACCTTTCAGCACCTCTACCTCATGGGACTTCGCAGTAGGCGATGAACCAAACTTGCGACACATGCTGGTACTCTGCATGCTCAGTGCCAGGGCATCACTCATGACCTGATTGTCATCCCTTGTCCCGAACACACGTATATCTTTAGGAGTCACCAAATTTCTACCAACTCCAATGGCAACATCGTTGTCCAGGAGTATTGAGTCATTGACGGTCACAGGCCCCGTGCGGAGGCAAAGTAGGGCATCCATACTGGTGCTCCTGTTTGGCCTCGTGTTTGAGTCGGTGGAGCTAGGTTGAGATCCAAAGAAAAGGGGTAGGAAGAGGCCATTTGATTTCTCAGTATTTCTTGCTTCTTTTCTCTTTTGTGTTTCTGAGTTTGTGTTTTTTTTTGTTTTTTTTCCCTTCGTTTTCCTTCTTATAGACATAGTCTTTGACAAACCCTAGCCATCGCAGCGTCTAAGCATTTTCTGAATCCCCAGCATTCCTCGAGTCCCACAACCATCTCACTTTCCAACCGTTTCCAACTCATTTGTCACGACTTGCTTTGTCTGAACGGCACGTTTAGCAAAGTCGTCGCGCCTTTCCATGGCCCCGTAATTTCTGCTTGTGGAGTCTGCGGCGCCTCTATGCGTCGACACGTGGCTCCTGCTTTCTGCCCGTGACTATCCATGAGACGACATCAGGGACCACATTCCCTCTTTTCAGAAATCCCGCTTTGCGCTCATAATTCACGTTTTATGTATTTAAAAAAAATTAAAATTTAAACGTGTGGGCTTCAGATTTCATGTTGGGTCTGGTTTTACCGTTGTTGGGTTAATTTCATTTTGGGTTGGGCTTTCAATTTTTTGGGTTTCAGAATTGTGTGATTATGGTTTACTGTTTTATTTTAATTTTTTTTTTGTTTGTTTTTTTGTTTGTTTAGTAATTTTTATTTTGTAATTGTTTTATTTTATTTTTGTATGTTTTGTGATTTTTTATTTGCTTTAATACCTTTCATTTGTTGTTATGACATTGTTTGTGGCTAATTTTTAAACATTGAGGACAATGTTCATTTCTAGGTTTGGGGGTATTGGAGTTTAGCATGTATTATTTATTTTTTTCTTAATTTAAAAAAAAAAAAAAATTGCTTGTTTTTCTTCTATTTGAGTCTTGTTTTTGTTTTGAGTCACTTTCCGAACACTTATGATGAGATTGTGATAAATGTTTGCATGACTTAAATGAAAATTGAATTTTATTTATTTATTATTTATTCTTTTTCCTTGTAATTTTTTAATTCTTTTATTTTTTATCTTTTTTAAAAAAAAATTTAAAAAAAAATAAATAAATTTGGCATTGTTCTAGCATGATATGTTCGAAACCTTCTTTGCACTTGCCATTTGTTTCACAATTTTCCAATTAAAAGGATTTGCATGATCTAAAGAATTGTATCAAGCATAAATTAGACTTATATAACCATATAATGTGAGCTTTTGAGCCTTGTGCTTCATTTCATGAGTGTTATACACATACTCTTATTTTCTTGTCATCAAAGTTGTTGTTTGATCTCATTATTCATTGATTTGGTTGAACACTTAAAAGTCATTCATTCTTTTGCAATTTGATTTCATGACATTTAAGAAATGATATTAAGGCCACCTTTGGATCGTTTGTGCCTTTCAAGCTAACCTTATGCATGCTTAAGCATGATTTTCCATTGTTAACCATTTTGAGCCTACATGTAAACTTTTTTTTTCATTTTACCAATTGCAATTCCTAGCTTTAGCCCGAAAAACAAGAATTTACCTTTCTAAGGAACTCATGAGCTCTAATTCGGATGTGTTTTTCATGCTAAGTTTGGGAAGGGATATTACATTAAAAAAAAAATTATAGAAATTCACACAATTGGTGAAAGAAAAGAGAAAAGTTCTGATTAAATGGTAGTTGATTGAAATTTCATTTTTGGGTTTCATTGGTGTTTGGAAAGGAGTTTAAATCATTGTAAATGAAGGTATAAGGAGTTTTGATCATGTAAAGAAAATATCTAATCGTGATGATTCGAAGTGTTGTAAATAATTATTTTATGCTCTTACATTTTTGAGTTCCTTGGACTTTGTATTATCCATACCTTTCATTTCTTACTCACCTTACACCCTTGGCCCCATTACAACCTATGTTAAAGACCTAAATTGATCTTAAATGTCATATGGTTGAATTGCATGCATTTTCTTACTTTTAAGTGTTTGGCATCCTTCTTGAGATCATATTAATGCAAGTTCTCCATCTTCCTATTTTTGAGTTAAGTTCCTTATGATTTAACTCTAATCTCATGTTTATAACTGAGTGTTGCATTGTAGCCCTCTTCTGAGTGATTCATTTGTGAGAGGACAACTTTGGTGAGATTTGAAGTTGCATTTGTGCTTGGTATGATTTTTGAAATTGTGTGAAAACTAAGATTGGAGAATTTGTTGCATTTGGCAATCACACTACTACACTTTGAGCATATTATGTTTTGAACTTTTCCGCCTTGTAAATAATGTCTAAATTGAGTTTTTATTGTTAAAACTTTTGAGTCATGTGCATAAGTCATTTCTCTTTAGAAAATGTTCGGAAAGATTGTTTTGAGTTTTTATTTTTATTCTTTTTTTTTATTTTTGTAATTATTTTTGTTTTTGTTTTTGTTTTATTTTGCTTAAGGACTAACAAAGTTAGTAAAGTTTTCTAACCACTTTGTTTTGTAGAGTTAGAAAAACGTTTGTGGGTATTCTGATATCTGTTAAACCCTCAGGAGACACAACTCCTCCTCCTAGGGATGCCTAGAGGTTTAAAGGCTTGTTGCATACGCTAAATGCAATCGAGTTACCTGCGGAAGTGGTTTAGTTAACTTCTTATTTTGTTTTTAACTTTGTTTTGTGTTGTTTTGCTCGAGGACTAGCAAAATCTAGGTTTGGGGGTATTTGATCGGTCCATAATTGTATATCATTTTGTACCCTTCTAGCTTATGATTTGGTTATGTTTTTTAGTTAAACTTGTGCTTTTAATCCTTTTTGTGTGTATCTTTCAGTTAATTGAGATTTAGGTAATAATGATGGCTTTGGATAGGAAATGATGCAATCCAAGCATGTGAAGGCCTGATTTGGATGAAGGGAAGAAGAGCTTAAAGACAAACTCATTTTTTGCTACAGCCCCCTGCCAGTCCAGTTTCGTAGGTCATATTGCAAGCTTTGTTTCAGCAACCTACATAGCTCTAATGAGGCCACATTCTTCATGAAAGTTGTTCCAATGGGTGTTTACTATAACATATCCAAAATTCAGCCCCATTGGATAAATCTGGAGTCCGTTACCTAGCAAACACAGAACCATGCTCAGGATGGATCTTATCAGCTCGGAAAATGAGTTAGCAATTTGTTTCGGCCTTAACTTTTTCCTCCGACCTTGGATTGGCCCAAATAACATATGGCTGGAAAGAAGACATTCTGAACTTCAATTTCGAGTGCTTAAAGTCCTAATTTGATTAAGAGAAGCCCAAGTTGTAACCCCTTGAAGTTGCTGGTCATGCTGACCTCAGCATGTGCTGGTTGGATGCTTGGTCATGGTGAGCTAGGCATGAGCTATCATTTCTGGTTGGAAGCTTGGTCATGGTGACATGAAGATGACCTAGGGCTGCTAGTGGGATTAATTGGTGAAGTGGATCAACCATTCAAGATTTTCTAATACAAGTGCATCACCCATTCAAGATTTTCTATTACAAGTGCATCAACCATTTCAGATTTTATAATTCAAGTGTTGTATGCATTAGCCATATTGAATTCAGATTTTTCACTTCCCCTAGGCCTATAAATAGGGAAGTTCTCTATGCTTGTAAACACACCCCAAGGGGGGGAGCTCTCAAGCACTTCTCTAGAGCTCCCTTCCCTTCTCTCCCTCAAATTCTTTTAGTTTCCCTTTGTAGTTCTCAATTGTTGTAATAAGATCATTCTACTAAATTTTCTTTTTATTGAATCTCAAGCACTTCTCTATTCTCTTCCAAACACTCTCCAAACCCTAAACACATGTCTCTTCCCTTCCAAATTCCCCATGTTCTCCAAACACTTTCTCTTCCAAATCATCTAAGTCCTCAAACACTCTCTTCCAAAATCCACAAAGTTCCCAAACACCACTTTCCTTACTCTTCCAAATTCTCTAAACTTCTCAAACACTTTCTCCTCCCTTCTCCAAATTTCCCAAACACATTTCTCTTCCCTTCCAAACATCCTCCAAGTTCTCAAACACCTTCTCTTCCAAATTCCTCGAAGCTCTCAAACAAATGTTCTTCCAAAATTCTCTAAAGTTGTCAAACATTTTCTTCTCCCTCCTCCAAGCTCTCAAACACTTTCCTTTCTTCCTCAAGTTCTTTTAATTTCTTTAATGTTCTTTTAGTTGTAATTTATTTTTCTTGTAATGTACATTCTTTCTTCTTGTTTTGTTTCTTTTGTTTTCATTTTTGTTTTGTGTAGGAAAACTGAATTGGATCATTCAATCACCAATCCCTGTGGAATCGACCTCGCACTTACATACGCTAAACTACCAACGGTTCGTGCACTTGCGAGTATCACAAGTTGAGGATGCAGTTGAACCCATTTTGGTGCAGCTGAATCTACGCAACAAGTTTTTGGCGCCGTTGCCGGGGAATCGGTAACATTGTTTGATTCTATTTGGTTTTCCTACTTTTTATTTATTTTTATCTTTTTCATAACTTGACAGTTTCATGTTTTAAAGCTAATGAGGTTAATTGATAAGTTGTGTTTGTAGTCCAACGGACAAGGACAATTGCCTGACAAGCAAGAGAACTGGGTTTGAGTCCCAGCTTACACAACACCCAAAAACAAA
Organism: Prunus fruticosa; assembly: GCA_018703695.1. Classification (NCBI taxonomy): domain Eukaryota; kingdom Viridiplantae; phylum Streptophyta; class Magnoliopsida; order Rosales; family Rosaceae; genus Prunus; species Prunus fruticosa. The sequence goes on along the minus strand of CM031917.1, from coordinate 36,978,006 downwards.
AAGGTTCAAGTAGCATGTTGATTATTTCTAGTTTATGGTTTCATTCACTTGCTCTTAATTAAATATCTTGTTCAAGTTTACATAAACACCATATGACTCTTGGACTGATTAGTGAATGAATGGGTAGATATTGAAGACAAACACCATGTTTAAATTCTACTTGGTTCTTTATTGTTCTTCTTGTTCTTAATGGGTTCAGGATTTGTGTTTAGACTAAACACCATAGCTAAATGCATTTTCTGAATACTTGATTAAAACCACACACCATATGGATAATCATATTTGAGAAAGAACGAACTTCATAAGCTAGTTTGATTACTTTGTTGCTTGTTACTTTGAAGCATGAAATTGGACGTGTGTTGATTTTCCTTTTCATTTTAGTTTTTATTTCCTAATCCTTTAATTCTGTTTCAAGTTTTCTGTGTTTGTTTTAGCAATTTATGACAGCTTAATAAAAATGGAGAGAGATGGTAACCTCAATCATAAGAATGGGGAGTGTGGAGTAGTGGGAGAAGTCGCGACCTCCAAATGCATCACGCTCGACCTAATCGCTTCAAGGGGGAGTATTCCAATCCTTTCTCTTTAGTTGTTTTGTTATTATTTCAGTAATTTTAATTTTCTATTTCTTTTATTAAAAAAAAAAATTAAAAAAGATTTTTTATATGAGCTGACTCGTGGTAACTCCAGGAAGCGTCTCCGTCAAAATCAGTGTCTAGGAGTTCTTTAGGCGACACCTTCGGTGTCTAAGAAGTTTGGGTTTTAAGTGGGACCTTTGTGACCCCTCCAACCTTCCCGGATCCCCTGGCTGTGTTTTCTGAGGCCCTTAACTGGTCATCCATGAGTTGCTTGTATATTTGTGTGTTTAAAAAAAAAAACAAAACAAAACAAAACAAAAATTTAAAATTTAAAAAAATTTAAATAAAAAAAAAAAATTGAAATATGAGTTTTTATTTATTTTCCTTGTAAATTGAAATTTGGAACTTTTTTGTTTTTTTTTCTTTGTGTGGTCAGTTAGTTGTAAATAATAATAAATTTTTAAAAAAATCAATTTGGAACTTCTTTGCTTTCTTTTTTTTTGTTTTGTTAAGTTAGTTTATGTATTTATTTACGTGGTGTGGTTAGTTAGTTTATTTCTGAGTATTAAAAACATATTTTTATTTCACTCAAACACTGCATTACAAACAAAGAAAAAAAGTTAAAATTAAAAAAAAAAAAAAACATTCAAGTAAATTAAAAATAAAAACAACATCTTCATCTTCATGGCATGCCTCTATTCTCTCTTACTTGCAGAATCTCCAGCAGCTCCACATGGTCCTCATTCTTTCTCTCCAGTGCTTCCACGTGCTGATTGGCAAGGAGAGCCGCTTCTCGAGTCCGCCACCATAGCTTTCAAGGAAGCTACTTCCTCGCTCAGCGCGGCACACTCCCGTGTCCTCGCCAATAATCGCATGCCCAAGTTGGTAGCCGAGACCGCGTGGAGCACAGTTAAATTGTGGGACTCCTCCACTGCTGCCTTGTCAGACCTCTTTGCCACATGGAGATGATCTGTCGATGTGAGCTTGCTGCCAATCATGCCTTCCAGCAGCGCTGCTCTGTTCGGCACTGCCTCAGAAAAGTTCGGTATTACCTCAGCAAAGTTTGAGGCCGTACCGTGATGATATGTGGAGTTTGGGAAGACATGGTTTGGACGAGCCCTTATCTGCGCATTCGGTGGCGCAAGGGACAATTCAAGGTTGAGATCATCAAGGTGAGTGCATGAGGATGCCATTTGTTTGTTTTTGGATTTTTTGATGTTTTTCTCTGAATTTGCAGGAAGAAATGAGGGTGCTCTTCTACTTCACCGAGATGAGTTTAAATAGACTTATGCAGGACGAGGGAGCCGAAAGCACTTCGGATCTCGAGGGTGCTATCCTGTGCTCTTTTTCTCGGATCCCTTCATTTTCTGCCGCAAATTGCGAGCACGTTTTTTAAAAAAGGGAGCATGACTACACTTTCACTTACTTTTGCCTCCCTGTTTTTTCTGATGTTTGTGTTTTTTCTTTTTTTCAGTTGTTATTTTATTTTATTTTGTTTTTTTTCAATTGTTTTCTTCTTGTTTGTCAGGTTTCTCAAGAATGTAGTGGAAGTAGAGACAAAATTAAAGATGCGTCTTGGACACCTGGTGCAAGAATCTCATCTCTTCTTTTAAATTCTTGTTTGAATTGCGTGTTTATTTTAGTTTTTATTTATTTATTTATTTATTTTGTTTTTATTTAATTAGTTAGTATAATTTAAAACTCATAGGATATTCTTTGAAGGAGCTAAACTTTTGGTAACTCCAGTGAGCAACCGCGTAGTGTATCCAGTGTCTAGGAGTTCTTTAGGCGGCACCTTCGGTGTCTAAGAAGTTTGGGTTTTAAGAGGGACCATTGTGACCCCTCCAACCTTCCCGGATCCCCTGGCTGTGTTTTCTGAGGCCCTTAACTGGTCATCCTTCAGTTTTTCTCTTAAAAGAAAAAGCAGTTACTTGTGTGTTTACTTAACTAAAAATAAAAATGCATGTTTGGGTTTTCATGTTTTTGTTTGATCGTCGTTCTTTAAATTTAGGATCATTCGTGTCTTTGAGATAACATAACTTTTTATTTCCCAATTAAAAAAAAAACAAACAAACATACATTTTAAAGTAAATAATAAATAAAAACTGAAATCATTTCTCCTTGGCCTTCGGTGTCTCGACCATAGGAGCTTTTAGTTTGGCCATCTGGTTGTCCTCTTCGGGGCTTCACGCACAGCCTCTTGGGGCTCATCACTTGAGCTCCCAAAGATCGCAATCTTAGCTTCAGTATAACTTTTCTCGCGATCTGGTTTCTTGCGTTTGCCCGGTCGGTCTAGGTCTTCCAGCTGTTTTCGCATGTCGCGAGAGAGTACAACTCTACCATCTTTGATAGGTTTTTATTCTCGTCCCGCAATACGTCTAGCTGGTGTCGATTAACCTCCACTATCCTTGACCGCTCCCTTTTCAAGCTTTTTATAGCACTTTGACACTCTTCAACCATCCTGTGCTCCGCCGCTCACTGACCTTTCAGCACCTCTACCTCATGGGACTTCGCAAGTAGGCGATGAACCAAACTTGCGACACATGCTGTACTCTGCATGCTCAGTGCCAGGGCATCACTCATGACCTGATTGTCATCCCTTGTCCCGAACACACGTATATCTTTAGGAGTCACCAAATTTCTACCAACTCCAATGGCAACATCGTTGTCCAGGAGTATTGAGTCATTGACGGTCACAGGCCCCGTGCGGAGGCAAAGTAGGGCATCCATACTGGTGCTCCTGTTTGGCCTCGTGTTTGAGTCGGTGGAGCTAGGTTGAGATCCAAAGAAAAGGGGTAGGAAGAGGCCATTTGATTTCTCAGTATTTCTTGCTTCTTTTCTCTTTTGTGTTTCTGAGTTTGTGTTTTTTTTTGTTTTTTTTCCCTTCGTTTTCCTTCTTATAGACATAGTCTTTGACAAACCCTAGCCATCGCAGCGTCTAAGCATTTTTTGAATCCCAAGCATTCCTCGAGTCCCACAACCATCTCACTTTCCAACCGTTTCCAACTCATTTGTCACGACTTGCTTTGTCTAAACGGACGCGTTCAGCAAAGTCGTCGCGCCTTTCCATGGCCCCGTAATTTCTGCTTGTGGAGTCTGCGGCGCCTCTATGCGTCGACACGTGGCTCCTGCTTCTGCCCGTGACTATCCATGAGACGACATCAGGGACCACATTCCCTCTTTTCAGAAATCCCGCTTTGCGCTCATAATTCACGTTTTATGTATTTAAAAAAAATTAAAATTTAAACGTGTGGGCTTCAGATTTCATGTTGGGTCTGGTTTTACCGTTGTTGGGTTAATTTCATTTTGGGTTGGGCTTTCAATTTTTTGGGTTTCAGAATTGTGTGATTATGGTTTACTGTTTTATTTTAATTTTTTTTTTGTTTGTTTTTTTGTTTGTTTAGTAATTTTTATTTTGTAATTGTTTTATTTTATTTTTGTATGTTTTGTGATTTTTTATTTGCTTTAATACCTTTCATTTGTTGTTATGACATTGTTTGTGGCTAATTTTTAAACATTGAGGACAATGTTCATTTCTAGGTTTGGGGGTATTGGAGTTTAGCATGTATTATTTATTTTTTTCTTAATTTAAAAAAAAAAAAAAATTGCTTGTTTTTCTTCTATTTGAGTCTTGTTTTTGTTTTGAGTCACTTTCCGAACACTTATGATGAGATTGTGATAAATGTTTGCATGACTTAAATGAAAATTGAATTTTATTTATTTATTATTTATTCTTTTTCCTTGTAATTTTTTAATTCTTTTATTTTTTATCTTTTTTAAAAAAAAATTTAAAAAAAAATAAATAAATTTGGCATTGTTCTAGCATGATATGTTCGAAACCTTCTTTGCACTTGCCATTTGTTTCACAATTTTCCAATTAAAAGGATTTGCATGATCTAAAGAATTGTATCAAGCATAAATTAGACTTATATAACCATATAATGTGAGCTTTTGAGCCTTGTGCTTCATTTCATGAGTGTTATACACATACTCTTATTTTCTTGTCATCAAAGTTGTTGTTTGATCTCATTATTCATTGATTTGGTTGAACACTTAAAAGTCATTCATTCTTTTGCAATTTGATTTCATGACATTTAAGAAATGATATTAAGGCCACCTTTGGATCGTTTGTGCCTTTCAAGCTAACCTTATGCATGCTTAAGCATGATTTTCCATTGTTAACCATTTTGAGCCTACATGTAAACTTTTTTTTTCATTTTACCAATTGCAATTCCTAGCTTTAGCCCGAAAAACAAGAATTTACCTTTCTAAGGAACTCATGAGCTCTAATTCGGATGTGTTTTTCATGCTAAGTTTGGGAAGGGATATTACATTAAAAAAAAAATTATAGAAATTCACACAATTGGTGAAAGAAAAGAGAAAAGTTCTGATTAAATGGTAGTTGATTGAAATTTCATTTTTGGGTTTCATTGGTGTTTGGAAAGGAGTTTAAATCATTGTAAATGAAGGTATAAGGAGTTTTGATCATGTAAAGAAAATATCTAATCGTGATGATTCGAAGTGTTGTAAATAATTATTTTATGCTCTTACATTTTTGAGTTCCTTGGACTTTGTATTATCCATACCTTTCATTTCTTACTCACCTTACACCCTTGGCCCCATTACAACCTATGTTAAAGACCTAAATTGATCTTAAATGTCATATGGTTGAATTGCATGCATTTTCTTACTTTTAAGTGTTTGGCATCCTTCTTGAGATCATATTAATGCAAGTTCTCCATCTTCCTATTTTTGAGTTAAGTTCCTTATGATTTAACTCTAATCTCATGTTTATAACTGAGTGTTGCATTGTAGCCCTCTTCTGAGTGATTCATTTGTGAGAGGACAACTTTGGTGAGATTTGAAGTTGCATTTGTGCTTGGTATGATTTTTGAAATTGTGTGAAAACTAAGATTGGAGAATTTGTTGCATTTGGCAATCACACTACTACACTTTGAGCATATTATGTTTTGAACTTTTCCGCCTTGTAAATAATGTCTAAATTGAGTTTTTATTGTTAAAACTTTTGAGTCATGTGCATAAGTCATTTCTCTTCAGAAAATGTTCGGAAAGATTGTTTTGAGTTTTATTTTTATTCTTTTTTTTATTTTTGTAATTATTTTTGTTTTTGTTTTTGTTTTATTTTGCTTAAGGACTAACAAAGTTAGTAAAGTTTTCTAACCACTTTGTTTTGTAGAGTTAGAAAAACGTTTGTGGGTATTCGTAATTGTTAAACCCTCAGGAGACACAACTCCTCCTCCTAGGGATGCCTAGAGGTTTAAAGGCTTGTTGCATACGCTAAATGCAATCGAGTTACCTGCGGAAGTGGTTTAGTTAACTTCTTATTTTGTTTTTAACTTTGTTTTGTGTTGTTTTGCTCGAGGACTAGCAAAATCTAGGTTTGGGGGTATTTGATCGGTCCATAATTGTATATCATTTTGTACCCTTCTAGCTTATGATTTGGTTATGTTTTTTAGTTAAACTTGTGCTTTTAATCCTTTTTGTGTGTATCTTTCAGTTAATTGAGATTTAGGTAATAATGATGGCTTTGGATAGGAAATGATGCAATCCAAGCATGTGAAGGCCTGATTTGGATGAAGGGAAGAAGAGCTTAAAGACAAACTCATTTTTTGCTACAGCCCCCTGCCAGTCCAGTTTCGTAGGTCATATTGCAAGCTTTGTTTCAGCAACCTACATAGCTCTAATGAGGCCACATTCTTCATGAAAGTTGTTCCAATGGGTGTTTACTATAACATATCCAAAATTCAGCCCCATTGGATAAATCTGGAGTCCGTTACCTAGCAAACACAGAACCATGCTCAGGATGGATCTTATCAGCTCGGAAAATGAGTTAGCAATTTGTTTCGGCCTTAACTTTTTCCTCCGACCTTGGATTGGCCCAAATAACATATGGCTGGAAAGAAGACATTCTGAACTTCAATTTCGAGTGCTTAAAGTCCTAATTTGATTAAGAGAAGCCCAAGTTGTAACCCCTTGAAGTTGCTGGTCATGCTGACCTCAGCATGTGCTGGTTGGATGCTTGGTCATGGTGAGCTAGGCATGAGCTATCATTTCTGGTTGGAAGCTTGGTCATGGTGACATGAAGATGACCTAGGGCTGCTAGTGGGATTAATTGGTGAAGTGGATCAACCATTCAAGATTTTCTAATACAAGTGCATCACCCATTCAAGATTTTCTATTACAAGTGCATCAACCATTTCAGATTTTATAATTCAAGTGTTGTATGCATTAGCCATATTGAATTCAGATTTTTCACTTCCCCTAGGCCTATAAATAGGGAAGTTCTCTATGCTTGTAAACACACCCCAAGGGGGGGAGCTCTCAAGCACTTCTCTAGAGCTCCCTTCCCTTCTCTCCCTCAAATTCTTTTAGTTTCCCTTTGTAGTTCTCAATTGTTGTAATAAGATCATTCTACTAAATTTTCTTTTTATTGAATCTCAAGCACTTCTCTATTCTCTTCCAAACACTCTCCAAACCCTAAACACATGTCTCTTCCCTTCCAAATTCCCCATGTTCTCCAAACACTTTCTCTTCCAAATCATCTAAGTCCTCAAACACTCTCTTCCAAAATCCACAAAGTTCCCAAACACCACTTTCCTTACTCTTCCAAATTCTCTAAACTTCTCAAACACTTTCTCCTCCCTTCTCCAAATTTCCCAAACACATTTCTCTTCCCTTCCAAACATCCTCCAAGTTCTCAAACACTCTCTTCCAAATTCCTCGAAGCTCTCAAACAAATGTTCTTCCAAAATTCTCTAAAGTTGTCAAACATTTTCTTCTCCCTCCTCCAAGCTCTCAAACACTTTCCTTTCTTCCTCAAGTTCTTTTAATTTCTTTAATGTTCTTTTAGTTGTAATTTATTTTTCTTGTAATGTACATTCTTTCTTCTTGTTTTGTTTCTTTTGTTTTCATTTTTGTTTTGTGTAGGAAAACTGAATTGGATCATTCAATCACCAATCCCTGTGGAATCGACCTCGCACTTACATACGCTAAACTACCAACGGTTCGTGCACTTGCGAGTATCACAAGTTGAGGATGCAGTTGAACCCATTTTGGTGCAGCTGAATCTACGCAACAGTTGTAATCAAGTATTCAGAACAAGTATTTAGCTATGGTGTTTAGTCTAAACACAAATTCCAAACCCATTAAGAACCAAGTAGAATTTAAACATGGTGTTTGTCTTTAATATCTACCCATTCATTCACTAATCAGTCCAAGAGTCATATGGTGTTTATGTAAACTTGAACAAGATATTTAATTAAGAACAAGTGAATGAAACCATAAACGAGAAATAATCAACATGCTACTTGAACCTCTTTTGTTTTTGTGTTGTGTAAGCTGGGACTCAAACCCAGTTCTCTTGCTTGTCAGGCAATTGTCCTTGTCCGTTGGACTACAAACACAACTTGTCAATTAACGTCATTAACTTTAAAACATGAAATTGTCTAGTTATATACAAAAAATAAAAATAATAAAAAGTAAGAAAACCAAATAGAATCAAACAATGTTACCGATCCCGGCAGCGACGCCAAAACTTGTTGCGTAGATTCAGCTGCACCAAAATGTGTTCAACTGCATCCTCAACTTGTGATACTCGCAAGTGCACGAGCCGTTCGGTAGTATAGCATGTGTAAGTGCGAGGTCGATTCCACAGGGATTGGTGATTGAATGATCCAATTCAATTTTCCTACACAAAACAAAGTCATCCAGGTGTAGATGGTTTTAAAGGTGCCAACAATGTCATCCAGGTTACTGTAGCCATCTCTCAAAGTTTCTAGAGCTCTTTTGAGAGTGGGTAAGTTTGGGCCGGTTGGTGTAGCTACAGCTGCATTGCAAGGTTACTGTGAGCCATCTAGGTGATGCATCTTCTTCATCATATCTTCATGTTGACTGATCATTTTCTCGTTGAACTGTCATAAAAAATAACATACAAAATAGAACAAAAAAACCTACCACTTGCATCTGAGTAAATCCTTGCACAGCCACCTGCACTGCCTCTTCCAACTTAGTCACTCGATCCTACGACACGGCAACTCTGACTCATGCTTAAATCCTTGCAAAAAGGCTGTAGTCGTACCAATCGGCCCCAACTTGCCCACAGTGCATACGATTTTGAGGTAACAACAATGGCATCTAGGTTACTGTAGCCATCTTTCCGTTTCTAGTGCTTTTTTGGGCGTTGGTGGTTTTGTGAAAACATGTTTAAAGACAGCATGACATTCAAATTTGATTTCTTTAAACGTGTTTTAACAAAACCACCCATGCCCAGAATAGCATCAAAAAGGAAAAAAATGGCTACAGTAACCTGGATGCCATTGTTGGCACCTCCAAAGCGGTTTATCCTGTGAACCGGTTGGTAATTGAAGTTATGATTTTTTGAAATATAGATTATATAAGTTGAGAAATAGTTATTCACCTTGTGATTGTATTGTTCGGCCAATAGATAAATATGAGTTGAGGTACTTTATTGTTTGGTTATGTGAATATGAGATTGCACCATGCTAAGTACCCTCCCTTGGTTACGGTACCCACACGTGGCATTGGATTATCCGATGTGCGGGCATATACGGTTATGTTGTAGCTTATCACACGTGGCATTGGATTATCCGACATGTGATAAAGTTGTATGCGTGCGTAGGACTTAGTGTTCGGTTTTGGCCACACGTGGTGTTGGAAATTTCCGGCTTGTGTGCTGTAAAGTGTTCGTCCCTCGGTTGGACCGCTCACCAGGAGACACAGGGTAGAAACTTGAAACCCTGCGGACTAGCCAAACAATCCTCTTGTTGGATTGTTTTCCCCTCTACTCAAATTGGTATGATACTTTTATTTATATACTAACAAAAGGTGCCCGCGCGATGTTGCTGGTTAAAAAAATTGCTTGAAATGTGTATAAAGTGATGAAAATAGGCAGGGAATATCTCAACTACCCAATTGCCAAAACACTCAAAGGATTTACCAACATGTTCAAATATTGTAATCATCTAAACCTATCATTACAACAATAAATTAACACCAACCAATTGTCAATTGATGCCATTAGTTAATTCCTATGCTCTATTCACAAAACTTAAAACAATTAATTGAAATTTCTGCCTAGAAACTCACCTTAAGAGAAACTGAAAACAGCAACCAAACCGCTCTATCCAAAGCAACAAAAGACCGCCTGAAAATATCAAAAGAAAACATGGTTTTAAAAAAGAGAATAAGAAAAAGGAAGAAAAAACAGAAAAATTGGAGAAGAAATTAGCTTGAGTATTTTATGCATGCGCAATCTTTTCATTAAACCAAAAAATTATCTTGAGCAAAATCTCTACGGAAAGAAACCACTCTTTACGGATCCCCTCATTTCAACATTGCTTTCATGATTCAATTACAAAGCATATGTTATGATGTAAATTGTATTATATAATACAGGTTGTGTTCCTACCAACTGGGGAAAAAAAGGAAAGCATAAAGAAGCTGCATATATAATTCAAATGAAAACTGAGTTGATAATACAGAAGGACATGCATTAAATTCCTGTTTTTCTTTTTTATTAATAAAATATTAATTTCAATAGCTAAAATATGCAGAAGTCTATAAGCCTGAGAATTTTTTATTTTTTATTTTTGGCAAACACAAAAAGAATCTCTTTCAGAAGATACAATTAATAAGGTCCAGTTAACTATGAATTAGATGGGAAAAAGAAAACTTATATGGTTAAACAGAAATAAGCAACTGGTGAAATGGATCATCCTATATGTTATAAAAGAAAGGTATTCCATGATATTCAAAACAAATATAAACATGAATGAATTGATAATATAAAATAATTATTGACCGGCATCTTATTGCAACACTGTAAATGACAACAAACCAACCAATATTATCACACTAACTAAGCTGGAGATCCTGGGTTTAAATTCCTAAGACTGCAACCTTCCAATATAATGATAGAGGCTCACATGTGAGGAGTTAGATAAATTCACCATGAGAGATTATTGAACTGAAACTTTGGGGGGTTTCTATATTTCAGATACCTTTTTCAAACTCCTTACATTTGTTAGTCATTACACAAACTTTGGGGCAAAATGTTCATGTTGGGCGGTAAAGTAAAATTTTACACTCATGTATCAAAACAGAACAACACACTCATACATACAAAGGTACAATCTTGGACTGAAATAACACACAAAGATGCATAATTTCACTCACACAACCGAACCCAATTCCCTCCACTTCCATTTATACCCCTCAAATTCACTAAAAGCAGAAAATTTAACAACTAAAGGAAATGACGTGATGGAGAAAAGAGTGATATCGGAGAGGGAGAAGAAACATAACATTCAACAAATAGGCACAAAGTCTTACTTGCTCTCCCAAAAGGGAACGCAAGATAAGTACAAACAGAACCAAAAAAAAAAAAAAAGCCACACAGAAAATCTATAACCACAAGCAAATTCCCAATGGCTCCACTTATTTTTTCAGAATTGTTACAGGCTATAGTGCAGTGTGAGGCTCATTCTGCAAGTTCCTCATGGTACATACCTCACAAAAAATCAGCCACACAGAAAATCTATAACCATACTCAAATAGAAAATCTATAACATTTATTAGAATCATAATTCTGATCTAGAGTCATTAAAAAAAAAAAATTAAAAAGTAGGAGTCTATAACCACACGCAAACATAATATTAGCCACACAGACATCAATTACCAGATTGATGAGCAGACTAGGGGTTCTCATATTGATTACTCCAGTTCTTTTTCCTTAGATCTTCCTCCCTGTAACAACAAACCAAACTCAATTTCTGATTTACTTCTTAATTTTCTACATGACAAATGAATAAACCAACCTAGAAAACCAAAAGAACGTTAAAACCAACCTTTTTTTTACTAAACCCAGAAATCCTTTGAGTCAACCCGTGCGATGAGAAGAATGATGAAGCGCATCTGGAACAGCAACACACGAACGCAACATTTAAGAGGAGAACCGATGAGATAAAGACCAAAAGGGCTACTCGATTTGCAGCGCGCCTCCCCAAACAAAAATCGACGGCCCCAACGCATGTAGAACAGTGAGCTCTGATCTTCCATGGCTGCCCCCAACCAGCCCAACCAACTGGTTCGAAACGGACTGGAAAGCTGAGAGCGAACGAAACGTTCGAATTGAAAGAAATGCAAATCGCAATGGGCAAAAAGGGAACAAAAAGGAAAAAATTTAGTAAAGGGCAAAACCGCCACTTCACCATTGCGAATGAACAGTCTAGGAACAGTGCTTCCGAACTAAGTTTTAGTATATATATAATTTACTTATGTATTTGAGGTATGTACTTATTGTATATGTTATTGTAGTATATGGATTTACTTAACTATTAATCTTAGTATATATGGATAGATGTATAAGTGAAATATTCTGAAGTTATTCTCACATATGTCATTTGTAAGTCATTGTTTTCGGGAACTTTTGGGTTGAAGTTAAAAGGATTTGGTTTGGATATTATCATATGTTCTTAGGAAAGTGAGAACATATTGAGTTCAAAATGATCATATAGATGTGGTATCAATTGCATGTTTTTGGCATTATTTTCCAAAAAGTGGGGTTAGTATGTTGTTTTGCAAACTAAATCAAACTTTGTTTAAACCCTAAACCCTACAGAAAGGAGAGAGATGGCTACAGCAACCTGGATGTCATTGTTGGCACATACAAAGCGTTCTACAATGTGGGCAAGTTGGGGCTAGTTGGTGTCGCTACAATCACTTTGCAAGGATTTAAGCATGAGTCAGAAGTCACTTGCTGAAGGACCGAGTGACTAAGTTGGAAGAGGCAGTGGAGGTGGCTGTGCAAGGATTTAATCAGATGCAAGCAGTGCCTTTTTTTGTTTTATTTTATACGTTATTTTTTGTGACAGGTTCAACGAGAAAATGATTAATCAACATGAAGAGATGATGAAGAAGATGCATCACCTAGATAGCTATAGTAACATTGCAAAGCAGTTGTAGCTGCACCAACCGGCCCCAACTTCCCCACGGTGTAGATGGCTTTAGAGGTGCCAAAAATGTCATCCAGGTTCCTGTAGCCATATCTCAAAGTTTCTAGAGCTCTTCTGGGAGTGGGTAAGTTAGGCCGGTTGGTGCAGCTCCAGCTGCATTACAAGGTTACTGTAGCCATCTAAGTGATGCATCTTCTTCATCATCTTTTCATGTTGACTGATCATTTTCTCGTTGAACTATCACTAAAAATAACATACAAAATATAACAAAAAATAAGAATAATAATAACCCACCGCTTGCATCTGAGTAAATCTTTGCACAGCCACCTTCACTGCCTCTTCCAACTTAGTCATTCGGTCCTTCAGCACGGGAACTTCTGATTCATGCTTAAATCCTTGCAAAAAGGTTGTAGCCGTACCAACCGGCCCCAACTTACCCACGATGTATACGATTTTGGAGGTAACAAACAATGACATCCAAGTTACTGTAGCCATCTTTCCGTTTTTAGTGCTCTTCTGGGCGTTGGTGGTATTGTAAAAACACGTTTAAAGACGACATGACATCCAAATTTGATTTCTTTAAATGTGTTTTCTTTAAATGTGTTTTAACAAAATCACCCACGCCCAGAAGAGCACTAGAAAAGGACATAGATGACTACAGTAACCTAGATGTCATTGTTGGCACTTCCAAAGCGGTTTACACTGTGGCCGGTTGGTAATTGAAGTTATGATTTTTTGAAATATGGATTATATAAGTTGAGAAATGGTTATTCACCTTGTGATTGTGTTGTTTGGGCAATAGATAAATATGAGTTGAGGTATTTTATGGTTTGGTTATGTGAAAATGGGATTGCACCATGCTAAGTATTCTCCCTTGGTTACGGTACCTACATGTGGCGTTGGATTATCCGACTTGTGGGCATATGTGGTTATGTTGTAGCTTATCACACGTGGCGTTGGATTATCCAACGTGTGATAAAGTTGTATGCGCGCGTAGGACTTAATGTTCAATTTTGGCCACACATGGCGTTGGAAATTTCCGGCGTGTGTGATGTAGAGTGTTCATCCCCCGGTTGGACCTCTCACCCCTAGACGTAGGGTAGAAACTTGAAACCTTGCGGACTAGCCAAACAATCCCCCGGTTAGATTGTTTTTCCCGGTACTCAAATTGGTGTGATACTTTAATATATATATTTATTTACAGTATTTGAGATATGTACTTATAGTATATGTTATCGTAGTATATAGATTTACTTAACTATTAATCTTAGTTTATGTGGATAAATGTATAAGTGAAATATTCTGAAGTTATTCTCACATATGTCATTTGTAAGTCATTGTTTTCAGGAAATTTTGGGTTGAAGTCAAAAGGATTTGGTTTGGATATGATCATATGTTCTCGGGAAAGTGAGAACATGTTGAGTTCAAAATGATTATATAGATATGGTATCAATTGCATGTTTTTGGCATTATTTTCCAAAAGGTGGGGTCAATATGTTTTTTTTGCAAACTAAATCAAACTTTGTTTTGTGCACTCACACATTTTCTGTTTTGCGCCCCCAAACAGTAGTTAATCGTGTTGAGTAGCAGAGCTGAGACCAGTACTTTCGAATCATGAGCTTCAGGAGGATAAGCTTTGCTCGTTTCTGTCTTGTTAAACTTTATTATCGTGTGTAAATCAAAACTCTTAGACTGTTCTGTTATTGCCCGTATTAGGGTTTAATTTGTGTGGCCGGAGGCCATCTATGTAAACTGCTTGATTGTATTTGAGGCATGCTGCCAGTTGGAGTTATTAAATGTGCTTTTAGTAGGTTGAGAATTTTTGGGAATGTCCATTTTTCAGTGGAAACTCTGCCAAAATTTCGGCAGAAAGTCTCATGTTTTTAGTATGTGAGCATGGCATCGGTTTGATGTCGGAAATATCACGAGATCCATCTCGGAATTAGGAGGAATTCGGGCAGGTTTTGTCTACTTGGTATTAGAGTATTAGGTTCATTTTCCTTCAACTTTCACTCCTTCTTTGCACTCTCAAACTAACAGTTCTCTTGGTTCCTTCGTATAGAACCATGCCTCCTCGACCTGCTAGGACAAGATTTCTCATTCTGAGATGGGGGGAAACTGTGCCACCTCAATTTCTACCACCATCTCCACCACCTCAAACTAGCGGTGAGCAAGCTGGAGAGAATGAGCTCGATATACGTCACATACTCAACCAGTTCACTCGGACCGTGACTACTGCCTTACAAGGGAGACGTAATACGGAGGGCTCCGATGGATGTCTAGAAAAATACGGGCAACAAAGAAAAAATTTTAAGACGACGATTTATCACACGCACGTGATGAAAATATGAAATTGTTGAAACAGACATCTATATAAATACAATTGGGAAAAAATATTTATGAAACTTTGTAAGTCGCGCGCAGCTCACGAGATTAAAAAAAAAGCCTCTAGTACACATGGAAGCGTGTGCAGAGAGGCTAGTATTTATATTATAAGGATTGAAAGCTAAGGATCTTCTAGCCCTTAGCCTATCTCCAACCATGGGCAAAAAAAAAATTTGACCAAATTTGGAGGGCCACATTTGGCCTTTTAGCCTTCTAACTAGGCCACTTGTAGCCCAACTTTGGCCTAGGCAAAATTTTTTGTGGGCCCATCGCATGTGCTTTCTAAGAAGAAAAAGTATCATGTATGGGCAAGAGTACAAAACATCTCGTACAACTGCAAATCCAACAACCAATATTAAATGCGAGTTGATGTCAGCTAGCCGTTAGGTTTTTTTTTTAATAACCTTTTTAAATTTTTTAAAATTTATTATATATATAATTGGTTTCTAACTGTTAAAGGTCCAAACCATTGACCAACATGAGTTGGTCCAAGTGGAAGGGGCTTGGATCCTTTAAATAAGAGGTCCTTGGTTTGATCCCAGACACTTGCAAATAGAGCAGACTCTGTTGGGAGAGGTCCCAGCTTTGCGCCTCGACTGTACCTTGAGGGATTTAGTCTCCGCAGCCTTACGGGCGATACCCTGGGAAACCCAAAAAAAGGTCCAAACCATTGATTGAAAAGTTACTCTTTTTTTTTTTTTTTTTTTTATAATTAATTTAAAACCTTTTTAAATGTTTTAAATTCGTTTTGTTTAAAAATATATATATATAATATTTGTTATGATCGTTGGGGGTTAGAACCACTGAAACGCAGCCAATTTTTCTTATTTTTAATAGTAACGATGAGCAACTCAAGGATAACCAGTTAAGAGTCTTCGAAATCACAGCCATATTTTTTCTGGGAAGGTTGGAGGGGTCGCAATGGTCCCGCTTAAAACCCAATCTTCTTAGACACCGAGGGCGTCGCCTTGAAGAACTTTCCTAAACACTGTAATATCAGAGTTTACTTACTGGGGTTACCAAAAGTTGGCTTATTTTGCGGCATGACATAGGAGATAAGTCTTGGTTGAATTTTAACCCGAAATAAGTTATCTTGCATGATTGATGTGCTTGAGTGACTAGAGATGCTTGATTTGGCATGGTTGTGGTTTGCAAGAGATGCATTGACTTGTGCATCTGATATTAGTTTTGTATGCTTGATATTGGCTTGCATGCTTGGTTTTGATGTGTATATTTGTTGTGTCGGATTCAGCTGCATCAAAATGGATTCAGCTGCATCCTCAACTTGTGATACTCGCAAGTGCACGAGCCGTTCGGTAGTATAGCATATGTAAGTGCATTAGGAACCCATTAAGCATAGAAGAATAATTTAAGCATTAGGAACCCATTAAGCATAGAAGAACAATTTGTTTTCTAACCTAAAATTAAGCATTAGGAACCCATTAAGCATAGAAGAACAATTTAAACAACCAAGCATGTATCTAATTCCTGTTGTTCGAATGTCCATACATACTCTTCCTATTCATAGTTCAATTCGAATTAAAGCATGGTGTATACTCTTAATTCAAACCAAGATAGCTAACATGCAAACCTAAATGGTGATCAATCATTCAAACTAGCATATTAACTTATAAGCATAATGAATAAGAACAAAACCATAATTGAAACTTGGAAACTAATTAAACTTGAATACTTAAGAAAGAATGTACATTACAAATAAAAGTAAAGTGGAACTAAGAAAACTTGAAGGAAAATTTAGTAAACTCATTTTGTTACAACAATTGACAACTTGAAAGGAAACTAAGAGAATTTGAGGGAGAGAAGGGAAGGGAGCTCTAGAGAAGTGTTTGAGAGCTCCCCCCTTGGGGTGTGTTTTGAAGCTTGAAGGCTTCTCTATTTATAGGGCTAAGAGGGAGGAACAACATGATGAAATCCAACACCACCATTCCTAATTCTTCTCTCTCTCCTTTCCACCATGGCACTTTAATCTTTGTCTCTTCCTTGTCCCCTTTGCCATCATGTATTTTTGTCTTCACAAATATGCTCTTGCTTTCTCTTTAATAGCTGGAATGCCTCCCCACTTCACTCATTATGTTGAGTACAAATTCAATTATAGCTAGGGAGAGTCACATGGAAAAAAACTGGCAGTTGGAAATCCTCTTGAGCAAGGTTGAGTGTTGGACGGACTGAGCACTCCAAAAATGTCCAATTGGGCTGAAATTTGGATATGTTGTACTAGACACCCATTGGAACAAGTTTCATGAAGATCTTCACCTCATCCAAGCCCCATAGCATGCTGATCCAAGTCCATGAAGTTGACCTACGAAACTGGGCTGGAAATGGGTTGTAGCTAAAACGAGTTTGTCTTTAAGCTCATATTCCTCTTATGCCAATCAGCCCTTAACATGCATGGATTGCATCAAATGTGATCTCTTGCTTTCTTAACCTACAAAACACACAAACAGAGGTAAGTGACTCAAAATAAAGAGAAACTAAGCAAAATCACTAAGTAAAGAAGGCATGCAAGTTTATGAAATTATGGACTTATCAAAACAGAAAATGGATTAAAAGCACAAGTTTAACTCAATAACATAACCAAATTATAAGCTAGAAGGGTACAAAATGATATACAATTATGAACTGATCAATATTTGGTATTAGCATGTATGCTTGATGTTGGCATGTATTCTTGGTATTTGGCTTGGGTGCTTGGCATTGGCGTGTACGCTTGATTTTGGCTTGTATGCTTGGCATTGGCGTGTACGCTTGGCATTGGCATGTATGCTTGGTTTTGGTTAAGGTGGCATGGTTCAATATAGCTTTTGGGATATTTAGCATGATGGATGTCATTTGACAGTAGCTAGACATGCTAATAGATAGTAGAGATCCAATCTTGGATTATAGGATGCCATGAGCTTGTAAGGATGGATTGAGCTTTGATTCACCATTGTGTTTGAGTTTACAGCACCAACCTCGAAAGACTTGAAGTTAGCGGACAAAACCTCAGTGGAGGTGATGATGCGCGACATGATGCCTAGATACTGGAAGAATGTTTGAAAGAGGGCATGTGCTGGAATGATGTTTTGTTTGACATGGAATAGGTGCTGGAAATTCTTTGCTTGTGGAGTAGGTGCTGACAGTGCTTTGCTTAATATGGAATAAGTGCTGGAAGAACGTGACGTGGCTTGGCATGATTAGCTTGGACTTGCTATGAGGATGTGGATAATCTAATGGTTGAGTTGAATCAAGATATAGCTGTAGGAATTTCAAAATATTTTTCCAAAGTTCATTTGAATATTAAACATGCATTTAATCAAATTAATCACAGCGGAAGTCTAAGGTGGTTGTTTAAATTCAAAAAACAAAACTTTCTTCCAAGTATCTTAAGCCATGAACATTGATATGTTTTTCATAAATGAAAATTCAAGAGAAAGGATAAGATCTAATTACCCTTGAAGCAATTATATGAACCAATTTGTGTTTGGTTTTCTCTTGATGATTTCCTCTTTGTTGATCTCCTCTTTGATCTTTCTCCTCCATGTGAGCCACAAAATTATATGGCCTCTAAGTCTCCACACCAATGGAACCTTGAGATGAGAAGAAGTATCTTGAGAATACTTGGATGCTAGTGCAAGATTCTCAAGATTGGTTTCAATCTAAACCACTTAGAAAGATGAAAGTGTTTCACTCTTGAAAACTCTCTTTTATCTATCTTTGATCTCCCAAACCCATTTGGTTGATGTTGGATTGTGTTTGTGTGTTAATGAGCTTATAGAAACAATTCCCATACACATTCACTTAACCATTTTCGGCCAAAACCTATTGGGCTTCCAAAATTGGGCTTTATGACACTTAAACCATAATATTTATGTGTCTTAAGCCCTTGAGCTTGATACCCAACCATTTGGACTTTCCTTAACTATTACCGAGGCCCAAATACGTTTTTACACGTAGTAAATCATCCACATCAAATCAATCAAATTGATTTCCTCATTCTCATTTGTATTACTCAAAGTTAACCATTTAAGGTGTGCGATCCATTAGGTTCTAATTAGCAAGGCAGTGGGAAAATATTAGAACTCTTTCTAACCAACTGGAATTAAAACCTCTTTTTAATTCTTCCTTTATTTGGATCGATCACAATCAATCCTAGGACTTCCACAAGCCAAGAGTGACATCTAGCAATATATCAAGGCTACCCAAGCTAACCAGAATAGATAAAGAACCTATTCAGTTGGAATTGCAATGCAATACGGTCCTTCTCTTATACAATGTTTCAAATCATATTATTAGGGTACGGATTGTTTATGTCAAACCCCTAATATGATTTATAACCTCATGTGATTCAAAAGAACATGATTAAGAACAACTTTCTAAATCAAGCTCAAAATACTTTGGCCAAAGATTTACTGAATCACATCTTGAAACATTCTCCTTCTTTATCGAAAGTAGAGATTCCTTATTGTACATTCACATGTCCCTATGATGAATTAAGAGATCCCAACAACACTTAAGACAAATCTTTTACGGCTTGCCTTTAAGAGCTATCAAAGATCAATAACGCATCACAGGACAACCATGATGCCTCAGGTCTAAGGACTAATTTACATTATTGCAACTATGAGTTCTCGTTTGACATATAGATAAATACTCCATACGAGAACTACGGTTGATCGCGTTCAGTGTACTCATTCACTAATGAGCACCCACATACTTGTATTAGTGTCAACCACACAAATGGTTTGAGACTAACCATCCTCCCAATTGAGCATACATAATATGTGCTAATCTTGACGGTTTATCAATGCCCATTTGATAACCTATGATTAGGAACATTTTGGGATGCTACAGTTAGAGATTAAAGGTCTCCGAATCTAATCTTCTTTAGATTACTTTATCTCTTATTTAGCATACCTTGGACATTTGTTTCTTTACACGATGTAAAAGATAACAAATAAGTTTGCCCTTTATATATCATATATGAAATGTATTCTAAGGAGATTACATCAAATGTATTGGTTCTTAGGGCACATTTCTAACAATCTCCCACTTGCACTAGAGCCATATAGCCATGTATCTCATACTCATTATCTCTGTATGTCTATCCAGTTGTGACTGTGACATCGGCTTAGTGCGTGGATCTGTTACGTTGTTTGCAGATGCCCCATCTAATGGTAACATTTTTCTATGTGTTTGGATTCTCTGATGAGACCTAGGTTCCTTGGCTTGAGCTATCGCCCCATTATTATCACACAGTAAAGGTACTTGTGACATTATGGTTAGAACCACATTCAGTTCGGTAATGAACCTTTTATCCAAACAGATTTTATTGTAGCTTCTAAAGCGACAATGTAATCAACTTCAGTTGTTCTCTAACTAACTACGTGTCCATTCAAAATGAAGACGTACCCTTAGGTGGATTTGCAATCATTGATATTAGATACATTATCCAAATCAGTAAATGCTTCCACTTGCAACTCTGATGTTCCTCCCAAATGAGGAACATGTCCTTAGTCCTTCTTAAGGATTTAAGAACATACTTGACTACTCCCAATTGATCTAATCATGGGCTTGATTTATATCTTCTAGTTATACTCATATAACCGATATCATGTCTTGTACATGCTATGACATATAAGAGAATCCCTATTGCATATGCATAAGAGATTTTTACTCATCTACTGTATCTCATAATGAGTTTTTGGACACATTCTCTTAGAAAAGTGAAGTCCATGTCATATTGGAAGTAAACTTTTCATAGACTGTTCCATATGAAATCTCCTTAGCACCTTATCAGTATACAAGGATTGAGATAATCCCATTATTCTCTTAGATCTATCAGGATAAATCTTTATCTCAAGTATGTAAGATGCTTCTTTAAAATCTTTCATTAAGCATGATTTTAATGAGTCACAGCTTCACTGAAGATATCATTCCTATATCGTTTCCGATAAGTAGTATGTCATATACTTACATTACTAGGAATACTACCAAACTCCCACTGACCTTTTTGTACACTCATTGGTCATCCATGTTTTGTATGAAGTCAAACGATTTGACAACTTCATCAAATGGGATGTTTCAACTCCAAGAACCTTGCATCAACCCATAAATGGATCAATGTGGTTTGCATACCTTATGCTTATCAACTTCAGAAATGAAGCCTTCAAGTTGATATATATAGTTCTTCCTGAAGGTGGCCATTCAGAAAAGCCGCCTTCACATCCATTTTGACAAATCCCATAATCATGGTATGCATCTATTGCAAGAAAAATCCAAATAGACTTTGTCATAGTGACAAGAGAGAAGGTTTCTTCATAGTCAATCCTTTCTCTCTGCTTGTAGCCCTTTGCTACTAGCCTTGCCTTGTAGGTTTCTAATTTCCCATCTAAGTCTATCTTCCTCTTAAAGATCCATTTATTCCCTATTGGTACAATACCAGGAGGAGGATCAACTAGAGTCATTCCCTGTTGGTATACGTAGAATCCATTTCGGATTTCATGGCTCCAAGCCATTTCTATGAGTCAATGTCTGACATTGCCTCATTGTAGTTCGAAGGGTTCTTCGATATCCTTACAATCACTTAGGAGATTCAACTCTCACTATGCCAAATTTCGCTTTTAGCAACGCTAGATAGGCATCGGTAAGGAGGGAAGTCGATGCTATTAGTAGATTAGGCATCAATTTAGAAAATAACGATACTAAAAAGATATAAAGACATCAGTGCGCGCTTTCGTTTATATATGGCGATGCCTTTCTTTCCTTTTAGCATCATCTACATAAATACAGATGCCTAAAGTGATAAGTTTTTATTTTATTTTTAAGGGGGTCTTTTTTTGGTGATATACCTCTGATGCCTAAAGTCTAGAGTCGATGCCTAAAGTTTGAGTCAACGCCCTAACCCAAAATTTTACTCTCCCTCGCAAACTCTCTCTGAAACTTCAGCTCCCTCTCAAACTCTCGCCCCCAATTCTTCTAACTCCCTCTCAATTTTTTCACTCCCTCTGAAACTATACCCTAAAAATTCATCTCCTAACAAAACTCTCCTTCAGTCCCTCTAAAACTCTCTCTTTCTTCCCTTTCCGCCATCACTGCCCCATTCATGCTAAAACCTTCACGATTCACAGTGAGAAACCAACAAGCATTCGACGATTCTCAAGCCAGCTCACACAATTTCTCAAGCCCAACACTCAGACGGAAGTTGAAGTCAACGATTGTGTGATTTCATCTATCAGTTCGAAGCATTTCCTTTTCCCCCAAAAGTTAGGGTTTTAACCATACCCCACACCTTCTCTTTGGTAAGCTTTTCTTCTCTCTTCACAACTAAAATTTAAGGTTATTCATTCTTTCTCTTAATATTGGGAAAATATTCCTTCTTTTAGTAATCAACACTAGATGAATTTTTATATAATTTTTATAGCTTTTTTGTTGTGTTATGTTGCTGAATTTTTTATTCTCATCTTGGAACCTGCGTGATGGTTTAATCTGATTCGGTGGCTTGGTTTATTTGATAATTTGATTATGTGGCTTTGGTATTTTCATATAGAATTGAGTTTTCGGAATTTTAGTTTTTGATAGGTGTTTGCTTTCAGTCTAAGCTATAAACATAATTGGGTTAGTAAAATACGTAGAGCTTGGCTTGGTACTGACCATTTATGTAAATAATATTGTACAGTTTTCTAGTCCAAGTTGCCTTAATTTCTGTGTTTACTTTGTAAATAATATGTTAATTTGTATTTGCCTTAATTTGCAGGGTTGTCAAAGAGGGATCAGATCTGTTTCTGCAACTTGCGATCTTTTGACTGTTGTAAGTACACTTGTATTTCATCAAAATTTACAAGTTCTTGCACTTTTTCATGCCATGCATGCTTAAATTTGGGTTTCTTTCTTTCTTTCTTTTTTTTTTTTTTTTTTTGTGAAGTACTCTAAATGCTAGCTATAAAATAAACTGGATATGCATCATTAAAACACTCATTTAGTTAGGGTTCAATTTATATATTGTTTGGCCATATTTGTTTTTTATTTGCAATATTAAAGCAACTTGAGATGCTCTCATATAATAGGCAGCTTCCCTCATTATTTGAAATGTGAACTCAAGTTCTTTATAATATTTTTTGTGTTTATGAAATGGATTGGTTAAAGGGATATGGATAAATCTTGGATGCATGAAGATAGAAGAAGCAAAGAGTATGAAGATGGGGTTGAAGAATTTCTAAGGATAGCATTAGCAAATGCTATTGATCATAGGCGCATTCATTGTCCATGCGAGAGATGTGGGAATACAAGAAAGTTTACTATTAGAGTAATAAGGGAGCATTTGTATTTCAATGGGGTTGACCAAACCTATAAGGATTGGATATGGCATGGGCAACCTATTGAATCAAATGGAAGTGAAAGTGTAAATCAAGAACCATATCTTGAACGTGATGTAGTGGATGAGACAATTGATATGTGCGAAGGTGCACATGAATACTTTAGTGAAAACCCGGACGAATTTAGGAAGTTTGTGGAAGAAGCAGAAAAACCTCTTTATCCTGGGTGTCATAAGCACACCAAGTTGTCGGGATTGGTTAAGTTGTACAATCTTAAAGCAAGGCATGGCATGACCAACAATTGTTTCTCCGATATGCTTATTGAAGTTGGAGATTTGCTTCCAATTGGTCAAGAGCTACCATCATGTATGTATGAGGCAAAGAAGACATTGAATGCCTTGGGATTGAAGTATGAGAAGATACATGCATGCTATAATGATTGCATTTTATATAGGAATAAGTATCACGATTTGACAACCTGCCCTAAATGTGGCCTCTCACGATGGAAGGTGACAAAGAAGAATGTGGAGAAGAAAGGGGTCCCGGCGAAGGTTTTATGGTACTTTCCTCCTATCCCAAGGTTCAAAAGAATGTTTAAGTCATTTGAAACTTCTAAAAGTTTAACTTGGCATGATGAAAGTCGAATAAAAGATGGTCAATTGCGTCATCCAGCTGATTCACCATCGTGGAAAATGGTTGATCATATGTGGCCAGATTTTGCAAGTGAGCCTAGAAACCTTAGGTTAGCCCTTTCATCGGATGGGATAAACCCACATAGTTCTCTTAGTAGTAGATATAGTTGCTGGCCAGTAATTTTGGTCACATATAACCTTCCTCCGAAGCTGTGCATGAAGAGGAAGTTTATGATTTTAACGTTATTGATTTCTGGCCCTAGACAACCTGGCAATGATATAGATGTGTGGAGGGAGGGAGTCTATGATGTTTTCCGACAACAGTCCTTCACCTTAAAATCTGTACTTTTGTGGACAATCAATGATTTTCCAGCTTATGGTAATCTGTCGGGTGCACTACGAAAGGATATTATGCATGTCCAATTTGCGGTGAGAAGACATATGCGGAAAGGTTGGAACATGGAAATAAAATGGCCTTCACCGGACACCGAAGATTCTTATCTCGTTATCATCCTTTAACCGGGGAACAAGTATGGAAAGAAGTTGAGGCCATAAACTATGAGTGGGGGAAGAGAATTGGGAAGCGGAAAGATGATGGTTGTACTAAGTGTTATAAGAAGAGATCAATTTTCTTTGACCTTCCTTATTGGAAATCGCTGTATGTTCGACATTGCCTCGATGTTATGCACATCGAGAAGAATGTATGCGAGAGTATTTTCGGTACATTGTTGAACATTCCCGGGAAAACAAAAGATGGGGTGGCAGCTCGTAAAGATCTCGTTAAATTGGGGGTAAGAACTAGTTTGGCACCACAAGTTGGCGAGAAGAGAACTTTTTTACCTCCAGCAATGTGTACATTGAATAAAAAGGAGAAAATATCTATGTGCAAGGCATTGATGAGTGTAAAAGTGCCTGAAGGTTACTCTTCGAACATAAGAAACCTTGTATGCATGAAAGAGTTGAAACTTGTTGGTCTTAAGTCACATGACTGCCACGTATTGATGCAACAATTGCTACCGGTTGTAATACGTGGTGTGCTGCCCAAGCATGTTAGATATGCAATAACGAGGTTTTGCTTCTTCTTCAATGATTTATGTAAGAAAGTGGTGGATGTACCTAAGCTAGATAAGATACAATCGGACCTTGTGGCTACATTGTGTTTGCTGGAACAATTCTTTCCTCCATCGTTCTTTGATGTTATGGTCCATCTAACGGTGCATCTTATTAGAGAGGTTCGTTTGTGTGGACCAGTTTTTTATAGATGGATGTACCCTTTTGAAAGGTACATGAAGGTATTAAAGGGTTATGTACATAGTCGTGTGTATCCGGAAGGTTGTATCGTTGAACGCATTCTTGTGGAAGAATCTGTGGAGTTTTGTTCAGAGTTCATGGCTGATTTAAGTGCAATTGGGGTTCCTACATCACGCTTGCATTTAGCAAATACTAGTACATCTTTATCATGTCCATCTATAGAATCTGTGCCCCGCGAAAATTGGACCAAGCACATCGAACTGTTTTGGATAATACAGCTGAAGTTGATCCTTACATTAAGTAAGTTATCCTAATCCAATTATTCTGTTTTCTTAGGTTCATTTTATGGATAAGTCAAACTTTAACATTAGATGCTTCTATGTGCACTGTAATTTTTATAGTGAACATAAAGACCATTTGAAGGAGAGTAATCCAAGGAAATCAAAAGATGAAAAATGGATACAAGACATGCACAACCGAAGGTTTATTGACTGGTTTCATAACCGGGTTAGTAGTGTTCATTTTACTAAAGTAACGAAGGATTGGTACCTCAAACAGATTTTAATTATCTTTTATAATTTCAGGTTGGTGGTCAATTAAATATGAATTTGAATGGAGTGACAAACATTGTTAAGTGGCTAGCTCATGGACCACGTAAGGGAGTTTTGAAATATAACGGTTATGCCATAGATGGGTACCGTTACCACACAAAGGCACGTGACAATGAACGTGCTGTCCAAAATAGTGGGGTTTGCTTGGTGGCAAGTACAATGCAAGTTTCAAGTGCAAAGGATAAAAATCCAGTTGTTTCAAACATGATATTCTATGGGGTTATCGAAGAAATATGGGAGCTTAATTATAATCAGTTTCAAGTTCCTTTATTTAAGTGTGCATGGGTAGAGAATGAGAAAGGTGTCAAATATGCCGAGGATAGTGGGTTGACTATGGTGAACCTTAATCGGAGAGGTTATCGAAAGGATGAATTTGTTATGGCCACTCAAGTGAGGCAAGTATTTTACGTTGATGACCCTGAAACTGATGGTTGGTCAATTGTACTTCCAATGCCGAATAGAGTTTATATTCATGGTGATGAGTTAGAGGATGCCGTACTTGAGCACCAATCCTTTACTAATGGACTGCCAGCAGTAGAAGAATTTAAATATGATATTGGTGAGGGTGAGGCGAAGTATATGCGAACAGATTGGGAGGGGATATGGGTCACTAATAGAAAAAAACAAGCATAGATGTTGGTTTTTTATGTGAGAATTTTCATTAACTCTATTATGTGTATTATCTTTTGTGTGTATTGTCAATTTACATAATTTATTTTGTTATATGCATATTCTAATGTTCTTCTTTTATGCAGATATGGATGAATCAAATGAAGGGAGTACATCACAAACAACTAGTACATCAAATAGTGAAGGTAAAAGGAAGCGTGGTCCAACAGAAATGAATCAAATTCAAATAAAGAAACGTAAAGGGAAAATGATAAAAGTTCAGTTTAACTCCAAAGGAGAAGCAAGTGGTCAGGCGGGTAAACAATTGGCTTCATACACAGGTGTAGTAGCTCGAACCTTTATCCCCATTACCATCAATTCTTGGAGTGATGTGGATGACCAATTGAAAGAGAAAAGTGTGTGGACAGAAATTACGGTAATACTAATTAGTTGATGCTTTTACATATTTTTTTTAGTTTTCTATTATAATTTGCCTAAACTGAACATCTTTATTTATTTTATGCAGGCAGTATTTGAATTGCCACCCGAAAGCAAAACGGGGATATTGCAATCAGCTTGTAACAAGTGGAGGCAATTCAAGTCTAACTTAACGAGGTACCACATACTACCATATAGAAATGACCAACAAGCATTGAAGCAGCCTCCTGACATGTATGACTTCATTGAGTTATCGGATTGGCAAACTTTTGTAACCTCAAGATTAAGTCCTGAATGGCAGGTATGCTGACATACAAACTTGCTGTTTTTCATTTAAAACAATGATTTTTTTGGATAAATATGACATATAAACTTCTGGTCTTATACTTATAATGTAGGAAATCCATGAAGCCCAAAAGGAAAGGCAAAGTAAATGTAAATATCATCACAAATCAGGTCGTAAAGGGTATATTGGAGTGGCCGAAGACTTGGTAAGTGTAAGAGAAGAAACTGTTTTTTGGACTCTTATTTGTGTATTGCCCTATGCTAACTTTGATCAATCTTAAATAGTATGAGCAGAATGTAGTGGAGAAGGGTGAGGAAATTGACAGAGCTCTTTTATGGAAGTATGCACGTAAAGATAAAAATGGGGAGATAGTTGATAAGGAGGTAGCTTTAATGGCTGAAAAGATTGTAAGTACTAATTCATTGGTTAATTTATGGTATCTTTTGTTGACAATAAAAATTACAGAAACATATCTATGATGTTGATTGTGATCACCTTCTTTTTGTTGATAATGGTTTCAGGATAACTTGATGAAGGAGAAAGAAGAAGGCACTTTAACCATATCTGGGAGTAATGATGTTTTGTCAATGGCTTTAGGGACCCGTGAACATGCTGGAAGGGTGAGGGGTGTGGGAGGTAATGTGAAGCCAAGTTCATATTTCAAAGTTCCTAGGAAGAAGAGGGAGTGTGTCTCGAAGGTAATGCTGGAACAACGAGATTCTTTGATAATGGAGACAAGAAAGATGATGGAAGAACAACAAAAAAGGCATGAAGCTGCGCAACAAGCTCTTCAAAACCAAATCGAGATGCTAAAGGTGGTGATTAACACTCAAGTTCCTAATAACACATCTCTCCAATCCCCAAATATACATCCATCTCCCATCTTATCCGAGAAAGCATCAACAAACATAGAGAGAAAACTTGAGGAGGGTGAAAAAGAAATTTGTGGTGAAGAAGGTTGTGAGGATGTGGTGGAGCAAACTGAAAGTGAGTTTATGAAGGTAATGCTGATTTTTCATTTACTTGTTTGTTACTTGCTCTAAATATGTACACACAAAATTACTGATTAGAATACGATTTATATGAATTTCATGGCCATAATATCTGAACTTTTTGACAAATTCACTGGAAATAAAGGTTGTTAGTTTTGTGCAGATTGGTGTAATGATTCATCATTGCTCTCCTTTATTTATTTGTTTGTTCGTGATCTTAATGTTATGAATTGCTTGCTTGACACTGATTGTTTGACTAATTATAAATTTTTTCCCTGTCTAATGTTAGAAACCATGTGCATGCAGAGAATTGCTTAGCACTTTTAAAGCTGAATTCCCATTTTCCCAAGATATTGTTATTAAGTAGGAAAAAGGTTTATATTCTTCATTCTCATTTACCCAATAAGGCAATGACATTAGATTCTACAATTAAATAGGTTTAGCTAGGCCTCTACGATCTCTTTCTTTGACTCCATCTTCTACTTAATTGATATAAATGCTTGCTGAAATTGATATGTTTAGCTTGTATTATATTTGTGACTTGTCTTTTATATGCATATTAGGGGACAGAATGCAAAATGGCTTTCGGCGTAAAGGCAAACCTTGTTGCAAGTGGCACAATAGTTGAGATTAATGTGCCAAACCAGCTGGTTCATAATGTTCCTTTGGGCGAGGGGAACATAAGAGTAGCTGTGAATTGTGCACTACAGGGAGATTCTCCACTACCAATCCCTGTGAAAGGAGTGTTAGAAACGGTTGGGGATGCCATTGGGTCGCAAGTAGCTTGGCCTCAAGATCTTATTGTCTTTGATGATAAAGTGGTAAACTTCTTTTCTTTTAAGCTTTGTATGTTTTATTCTAACTAATATGTATGTAATTGTATATATTTATATATATAACCTTCTGCTTTATGCAATAATTGTAGAGGAAGAGGGAAACTACAAAGGAAAAATTAGCAAAGACTTTATTCAAGTCTATATCACCAACAATGCCAAAGTCTTGCAAGGTTTTATATGCATATGCACATCAAGTGATGTCCAAAGGTCAGACTATCTCCACAAATATTGATGAGGACATATTTGGTGTGAAAAAGATGGTATACATCTTTCAAGAACAAGTTATCGCGTTCGCTGAAATGAGAGAAATAGGACAAGCTATAATAACTGCTTATATTAGGTAATAGTAACTTGATGTTTTATAATTTTCTATTTCTCATATTGGCTATTAATCTTGTGTCTCATTTAGTTAGTAACTATGGAAAATGGTTGGCAGCTATTTGTTTCGCTTGGTAAAAAACCAACAAAGGGATCAAGTGATTGGATTTATGGACCCAGCACGTACTGTACATGATCCAAGAGATGGGAATTTGAGGTCGGAATACATTACGAAATGTTTGAAACAAACGAGCATTGACAGCATCTTTTTGATTCCATATAATCCTGGGTAAGTAAAGTGGTTTTTTTTTTATTTACAAGGAATGTTTGAGTATTACTAATATGTTTTGAATTACCATTAGGGGACATTGGATCCTAACAATAATTGATGAGGACAAAGATAATGTGTATGTCATGGATCCTCTTGGGGCTCGTCACCCTCATGATGCATGGAAAACTGTTGTAAATGAGTAAGTCCGTCTCTCTTAGTTATTTCCTTCATATGTAAATTTTTTGCATTTGGCTTACGGCCTATAACAAGTGTTATTTATCTGTTAAAGTGGGATCAAAGCTTTCAATGCGCAAATTGGGAGACGACCTCGTAAATTACCAATGTGGATTATGCTTTCGGTATGCTTGTATTTCACAAACATTGTAAGATTAATTTTAAGGAACCTAACTAACTAAATGCTGAATTGTTGTGTAAAAATGTAGGGTGCTCCTAAACAAAGCGATGGCAAGTCATGTGGGTATTTTGTGATGAGATATATGAAGGACATTTGTAAAGATTCCTCCCTTGAATTTCGAAATAAGGTACTTATGGAAATTTGCAACTTCTGTTTTTTTGGTAGTTAGATCTGTGTTAATATGAACCTTGTGTAATTTTTTTTCACAGCAATGTGCCTCTGTTTTTTTGGTAGTTAGGTCTGTGTCAATTGAGAAAAAATGCTAGCTGTGCTTGTTCAACTCTCTACCCCATCACATGATCATTTAATTGCTAGTTTAAACATGAAGTGGGATCCAATTAATGACTTCTTGTTATCTAATTAGATTGATTGACAAATTAGATTTTCTTCTTCACCAATATGATTTCGTAAATTTGCATATTGGTTCATTTGAAGTGACAACATATCTCATCCAAATTTAGTACCTTGCACTTTTTAAGCTTATGTTCATATTTTGTGTTTACATTTTATGTGTTTTATTTTTCCAGGTATAGAGCTAGAAGGAAGGACACATACACCCAAATGGAATTGGATGAGGTGCGAGAAGAATTGGCAAGTCATGTCCTAGAATGGCTTTTTGATTAAGCTATTCCTTCATTTTACATGTCTTTCTAGCTAGTATTTTGCTTATGCATAGACAAGTATGGATAATTTGTGGTGTAGGGCTGGTAAATTTGTGATTTGGATGTGACAAGTATGGATCATTCAAGTATTTTGCTTATATATATATAGACAATTATGGATATATTTAAATTACTGTTGATATAATGTTTTTTTTAATGAGCAATGGCAACACAACATGATTTGGAAATGAGGCCTATTGTTTATAACAACTTCAGCTTTCCAGAAATAACTGAAGTTGAAAGATAAAAACAACAACCAGACATCTATTATCACTGATGCCTAAACCGAGAAGCAGCATCAACATTTATGTAACCACCAGCACTATTGGAGGCTTTTCACGTCCGCAAAATAAAAAAAGCGATGATGTATAACATAATTCACAACACCATTATCTGTTTCTATGATGTTGTAATTGATAATATGCATCAGCATAGTAGATATCACTTGATGCTGTTAGACCTCTTTAGCCTCATCCCTTTTAAAACTACTGATGATGTTAGACCTCTTTAGCCTCCTACCTTTTGAAACTACTGATGTTGTTTCGGGTTTAGGCGTCGGAAGTCAACCTTTTTTTGGTACTCGGAAATCATTTAGGCATCGGAGTTTACCAGATATCCGATGTAGTAAGTGATAAACAGCGACGGAGAATATCCGTTGCCTATTACATAGGAATAGGCAACAGGCTTGAATACCACGGTATTTATGTGTAATAGGCAACGGATTTTATCCGTTGCTAAAGCCCTTTTTTGGCATAGTGTCTCCTTTGTTGTCAAGAAGGAAATCATAATACCTTTTAGGCATTCTGCTAACCCTACTTGAACTACGTGGAGTTCTGTGTTACAACAGGTTGTGGATCTGGGACTGCATTTAGTTTATCCGCATCTTGCCTTTTGACATATGCTGGACAACCCCAAATCTTGATCTAATCAAGACTTGGTTTCTTCCCAAATCACATTTCAAATGGAGTTTGTGGAATGGATTTGGAAGGCACTCTATTTAGCAAATGAATTACAATTTCAAGTGCATATCCCTAAAAGGATATAGGTGAATTAGTACAGCTCATGGAACTCATTTTAGAAACTCCATTATGTTGTGGAATTCCTGGTGGAGTCCATCGTGATAAGATGCCATGTTTCTTAAGGTAATCAAGAAACTCTTTGTTTAAGTATTCACATCCTCGATCGAATCTAAGGATTTTAATACTCTTGCCTGTTTGGTTTTCAACTTCATTTCTGAATTCCTGAAACTTTTTCAAAATTCAGATTTATTCTTCATTAAGTATAAATACCCAAATCGTGAATAATCATTGATAAAGGTAATGAAGTATGAATAACCGCCCTCTGTGTTTGTATACAAAAATCCACAAACATCTTAGTGAATTAATCCCAACAGTTCTGTAACTCTTTCTTCTTTACCAGTGAAAGGAGACTTGGTCATTTTGCCATGTAGACAAGATTCACAAGTAGGCATAGGAACATGATCAAGTGATCCAAAAGGTTCCATCGTTTGCCATCCGGTGAATTCTATCTTGGCTAATGCCTCCAAGTTTAAGGTGTCACAATTTAGTTGATGTATCCACATCTCTAGGCCTCTCAGGTCTAGTTGCATCTTTATCCATATACAGTTAATGCTACCATTCATTTCTAAAATGAAAAGAGACCATCAATCAAAATTGTATAAGCAACGATTTGATTGATATGTGAAATAGAACAAAGCATTTTGTCAAACAAAACATCAAATCCATCTCTTAAAAATATAGAAACGGATATTAAGTTATTTACACATCCAGAAATGAAATAACAATTATTTCAAATTCAGGTCCTCTTCGGAGGGTAGTATGAGATGTTAGGTGCCTATTGCATTGGCAACTACATTAGTGCTATTTCCCACGGTTAGCACCATTTCTCATTTTCCAAGTCTTCTACTCCCACGAGTCCATGCACACAATTGCATATATGTTGACTAGTTCCTGAATCAACTAGTCAGTTTAGAAGCTTTAACTGTAATTACTAATTTTAGAACAAGAGAGTGACCTTCTAAAGGTTTTTCTCTTGAGGCTTGCAAGACATCTCTTGCATTTTCTCTTCCAATGTCCATTCTTGCCATAGTGAAAAACAAATACCTTTCAGTTACTTGTCTTTCTTTTGTATTCTTTCTTCCTTGGGTTTTTAGAAAACCTTTCTTCTTCTTTCCTTTATCCTTACCTTCTGTTTGGATTCGGAAGAAGAAGAACCCTTCTAAAAATTGCAACTATCCTCTTAACCCTTTATCTTTTGAGATATTCATTTAAGCTACTATAGCTATATTGAGTAGCTCATATAGGGTATCATTCATCTTTCCCATATTATAGTTCATAACATATTGGGATTAACTAATGATAGGGATGAAAGAAAGAATCTTTTTGAACTTCAACATCAAAGAAAAATCCACATTTTCCAATATCTTATGTAATGATATTACATTGATTTCATGTTGATTAACCGGGAACCCACTTACCATTCTTGTCATAACAAGTTCACATATGGTATTGTAAGCTAGGAGTAGCTTCACCTTTTCATGGATGCCAACATGTAACTTTTACCTCAGTTGTCATCTAACACATGCTTCTTATAAGCCTATGTCTCCTCTTCAATGGCATATGGACCAAGAGGGGTATGTGGTGGGGTTTTTCTTATACACAACCAATCTCATCCAATTATAGGACAACTTGGTGTTTGTGCAATCAAACCGGATAGTTCGTGTCATCTTGGACGTTTGAGTCAAGTATCTTTGAGATTGGGTTTGTGATGGTTAATATGAAATTCTGCAAAACGTAAATAGATTTTAATTTAGATTAATTGTTGTCACCAAAAGCGGTGTCTTTTAAAATTTATAAACTCGCAAGCGCACGAATCGAATATAGCATAAGCGTGTAAGAGCGAGATCGTACCCAAGGGATTGCGTGCAAAGATAGAAAACCAATTTCACCCAAGTTAATTTCATTGCCAACCTAGTTGATTCAAATGGTGATTTGTTTGTTGATAAAGAAAATTAAATAAAGCATGAAACAAATATGGAAATGACAATAAACTGAAATTAAGATTTAAATTTATGAGAAAAAATAACTAAGGTATTAGAATCCACACCATTATTCCATAAGATCCTAATTATTTATCTTTCAATTCCCATGGAGTAGTAATCTAGAAATCAATCTACTGCTTTCTCAAGATTTATCAATTAAGCTTGTATTTTAGATCATAAGTAAATTTTCCTTCCCTTCATAAGTACAAATTCTAAGCATAATATGTAAACAAAATTATTTAACTACAAAGGATCAAAGTTTCCTAAGCATCCTATGTGAAAAAGTTTATTTGAATAACAAAATATCAAAGAAATTTGTAAACTAGAAATATAAACCAAGGATGAATTAATAGATTAATCCAAACTCTTAACTACCACAAATACATGTTATATGTCACAATACATGATAGAAGTGGTGAAAAGAAGATTAATCTATTAATCATGTGAAGTGAAAATTATAATCATTGAACACCACAATATTTGAGAATTGAAGATAAAAACTAGAACTTTATTTAATAATGGTGTTTCATCCAACCTTAGTTAAGTATTTTAGCTAGACATAATTAAGAATTTAAAACAAAACAAAGAAATTAAAATACATAATTTACATGAGAACTAGGAAAGGAAGAACAAGTTTAAAAGAGTTGTTAGCTCTTGGTTCTTTCCTTTCCATCATTGTTCTCTTTCTTCCTCACTCTTTCTCTCTCTCTCTCTTGCCTTCTGCTGTGTTTTTCCTGAATTTCTCCACACTTTCTCTCTTGAGTTGTTGCCTATTTATAGAAGCATGAAGTCCCTTTCATTCCAGCTGCATATGCAAGCTGTCTTCTAGAACCTGTCTTGGTGTGTGACAGCCTGTGGATTGAGTTTTTATCCAATTGCTCCAAGTTTTGGATATGTTTTAGTCGACATCTTATTGAACAAGTGTCATGAAGGATATTTATTCATTTGAGCATGGGAAAATTCGTTTTCCAGGTCTGCAAATGGACTGTACAGCATGAGCTGTAAAAGGGCAAAGTCATGAACCTGTCTTGGTGTTTGACAGCCTGTTGAGTTTTTATCCAATTATTCCAATTTTTGGATATGTTTTAATCGACATCTTATTGAACAAGTGTCATGAAGGATATTTATTCATTTGAGCATGGAAAAATTCGTTTTTCAGGTCTGCAAATGGACTGTACAGCATGAGCTGTAAAAGGCAAAGTCATCAAATCCAAATTGAGTTCTTCCTCTCTTTTTGCAACACATTGCTTATTCCTCCTCCTCCTCATGCCATTGGTGGAAGACACTTAATATCTACATACAAACACTCATTAAATACAAAAACAAAGATTGGAATAGCCAATACAAATACTCTAATAAATTTACATAATACAAAAGAAAATACTAACAAATATAAATTTAAGGATAAAACTTGTATTTATTTTGTGCTCATCATTAATCTTCTACCAAGGACTTAGGGTCTTTAAGTCATGATGGTAGCTCCCACTATTTTTGGCAAATTTCATATCCCTCCTGAAATCCGAGAGTTTCCATTGAAACTCTTAGTGGGGATGGGAGTCTCACTTTCACATAGTTTTCCTCAACCTAACAATTTGTTGGATTGCTATGATACTAATGAGAGGATACTCTTATCCAATCACATCATTAATGTGAATACCCATCACTATGGCCTCTAGAGAACTAGACCTCAACCTAACAGTTTGTTGGTTTCATTCGTCTTAGTTAAGTTATTCCCACCATGCTTGTGGGTATAGGGTTTCAAGTATGACCTCAACCTAACAGTTTGTTGGCCACACTCGTTATCTATCCGCACTACATCAAGTATGTGTAATAGGCTTCCATTGGATGGTTACAAGTACTGGATGTTGCCTCACTGAGGTCCAACAAGGTGTAAATGTGCCACCCAATAAGAGACTACCACGGTGGAAGGCCACAAAATAGCATTCAAAGTGCCATTTCGCTTATCAACTTAATATTGCTTTGAGGGTAGTTAAATTGGTCTCATTTTAATCCAATTTTAATCCTATTAAAATTACTTATCTAATCTCATTAAATGGTTCCCATTGCAATATATTAGTAGCACATAATACTCCCACTAAATATTTTAGAAACCATTTGCTTGAAATAGTGGAAATACATGATACTACTAATTGATTAATTATCATCATTACCGAACATTCCAATTGCATTGGGCTTGTAGGATGATTATGGACTTTCTTGTTGATCCAACACGAGCCACCATGTTGGATCATGGTATTGGATGGTGATTCATTTTAATTACGCGCGCATAAAAATAAATTAGGCATGAAAGCCATTTCATTATTACATAGCCAATCAAAATCGAATACATATCCAATAAGCGGCCAATCACATAGCTCAATTGTTTGGTCTAAGTCCATAACCATCCTTTAATTATTTAAACGCTTTAAACAATTAAACTAGCAATGTAAATACATGCTCTTGGGTTGCATACATATATATGGGTTTAATTCAAGTGGTAACCGTATTCAAATAAAATAAATTTACCATGGAGTGAAAACATTTTACTACAATAGTAAATGTAATTGTAGAAACCTTTTAGGCATAGTTACACTTATCATATATTGCAACTATATCCAAAACTATTCAACAATTAATAATGGATCCAAAGTTGATCCACTAGGGTGTGGGGTTAAAGCATGCATTTGTATAATACAAAGTGGTGATCATAATTCTTTCAACTAAGTGAATAATCATGAATGTGACTAGGTAGGCCAACCACACTCACCAAAGTAATCAAAATTAATTTTAGTGTGGTAGGTAAATAATTAGTGATATGAATAATTTGATCAACTTTTGCATTTTATATCAAATCACCATCATTTACATCTAGATAGTCCCCACACACTCACCAAAGTAATCTTATTAATTTTAGTGTGGTGGGCAAATGTTTATTGGGTGGAAACATTTTGGAAAAACTTTCAATTTTATAATAAAACATCATCATCATCTTTTGACCTATTTTGGTGGAAAATTCCACTAAACACAATCATCAAAATTAGTCACCTAACTTATGGATCAAAAAGATCCCATAACAAGAACACCAAGAACACCAAGAACATGCATATGAACTAATATGAATGTTCATGCAATTTTCGAAAAAATTCATATTCCATTTTAACTATCTCATGCTCTTAATATCATATATTTCATGAAGTTAAAATCATGGGGGTTTTAATGCAACTATGCTCTAATGTTCATATATACATATATGACCTCAAAGAGAGCATCAATCATCAAAACATAAATCCGGAAATTCAAAATCCCAAACGACCCCTTTCACTCCATTTGATTTTTATTCAATCATATCAAAATAAATCAAGTATAACTATTATACTTTTAAATGAATTTACAACCCATATATGCATCTCTAAACCCCAAAAACATATCAAGTTCATGACCTATGGCTCTGATACCAATTGTAGGAATTTCAAAATATTTTTCCAAAGTTCATTTGAATATTAAACATGCATTTAATCAAATTAATCACAGCGGAAGTCTAAGGTGGTTGTTTAAATTCAAAAAACAAAACTTTCTTCCAAGTATCTTAAGCCATGAACATTGATATGTTTTTCATAAATGAAAATTCAAGAGAAAGGATAAGATCTAATTACCCTTGAAGCAATTATATGAACCAATTTGTGTTTGGTCTTCTCTTGATGATTTCCTCTTTGTTGATCTCCTCTTTGATCTTTCTCCTCCATGTGAGCCACAAAATTATATGGCCTCTAAGTCTCCACACCAATGGAACCTTGAGATGAGAAGAAGTATCTTGAGAATACTTGGATGCTAGTGCAAGATTCTCAAGATTGGTTTCAATCTAAACCACTTAGAAAGATGAAAGTGTTTCACTCTTGAAAACTCTCTTTTATCTATCTTTGATCTCCCAAACCCATTTGGTTGATGTTGGATTGTGTTTGTGTGTTAATGAGCTTATAGAAACAATTCCCATACACATTCACTTAACCATTTTCGGCCAAAACCTATTGGGCTTCCAAAATTGGGCTTTATGACACTTAAACCATAATATTTATGTGTCTTAAGCCCTTGAGCTTGATACCCAACCATTTGGACTTTCCTTAACTATTACCGAGGCCCAAATACGTTTTTACACGTAGTAAATCATCCACATCAAATCAATCAAATTGATTTCCTCATTCTCATTTGTATTACTCAAAGTTAACCATTTAAGGTGTGCGGTCCATTAGGTTCTAATTAGCAAGGCAGTGGGAAAATATTAGAACTCTTTCTAACCAACTGGAATTAAAACCTCTTTTTAATTCTTCCTTTATTTGGATCGATCACAATCAATCCTAGGACTTCCACAAGCCAAGAGTGACATCTAGCAATATATCAAGGCTACCCAAGCTAACCAGAATAGATAAAGAACCTATTCAGTTGGAATTGCAATGCAATACGGTCCTTCTCTTATACAATGTTTCAAATCATATTATTAGGGTACGGATTGTTTATGTCAAACCCCTAATATGATTTATAACCTCATGTGATTCAAAAGAACATGATTAAGAACAACTTTCTAAATCAAGCTCAAAATACTTTGGCCAAAGATTTACTGAATCACATCTTGAAACATTCTCCTTCTTTATCGAAAGTAGAGATTCCTTATTGTACATTCACATGTCCCTATGATGAATTAAGAGATCCCAACAACACTTAAGACAAATCTTTTACGGCTTGCCTTTAAGAGCTATCAAAGATCAATAACGTATCACAGGACAACCATGATGCCTCAGGTCTAAGGACTAATTTGCATTATTGCAACTATGAGTTCTCGTTTGACATATAGATAAATACTCCATACGAGAACTACGGTTGATCGCGTTCAGTGTACTCATTCACTAATGAGCACCCACATACTTGTATTAGTGTCAACCACACAAATGGTTTGAGACTAACCATCCTCCCAATTGAGCATACATAATATGTGCTAATCTTGACGGTTTATCAATGCCCATTTGATAACCTATGATTAGGAACATTTTGGGATGCTACAGTTAGAGATTAAAGGTCTCCGAATCTAATCTTCTTTAGATTACTTTATCTCTTATTTAGCATACCTTGGACATTTGTTTCTTTACACGATGTAAAAGATAACAAATAAGTTTGCCCTTTATATATCATATATGAAATGTATTCTAAGGAGATTACATCAAATGTATTGGCTCTTAGGGCACATTTCTAACAATAGCTTGGTCTGGCACGAAGGCTTTGGTAGATTAGAAGATGAAAAATATAGAGGAAGATGCTTAAGGCTTTGAGCATGACAGTGTCTGCGGTAGCTTGAAAGCGGTATAGGTGTTGGCAAATAAGCATTGTAATACGGAGGCCTTAAGTCACTTGGACTAGATCATAGTTTTGGAGTCCACTGCGCTACCTTCCAGGTACTCAGATCTAGGGTTCCTCTTTCAAATTTGGTGGCATGATGGTTCACTCTTTCGGCAACATGACTATAGGGCTCGTGTTATCTTCCAAGAGCATCTCGTACATCGCATCATTATCTTCCATGTTTTGCTTGGCTTGAATCTTGGTTATTGCAAGCATATTTTGGTTGGTGCTTTGCATAGTGACTTTACTCTTTTTCTTGATAGCTGGACATCACTTCAAAAAATTTGATTGCTTGGTAAAAGAAACTTCATCTTGACAGCGTTTAGGTTCTTCCGGTAGTAACATAGCACTACCTTCGTAGTTTTTTCCATCTATTATTTACCATGAACTGAGATGTTTTCCTTCTTGGGTAAAGCATAGTGCTTAGATTTTTTGAATAAGGCTTGAGGTTTGATGATGCTTGATTATGGAATTGTGGCAATTGAGACATCCCAATGCCCTTTTGGTTTGACTCTTAAACTTGGTCATTTGAATTGTCAGGACTTAGAAAGTGCTTGAGGCACTGGAGCATATCACTTATGGCGACTTAGGTATTGTTTGCTGCAAGCTGTTGCAAGCATGTTTTAGGAACCAAAAGCTTGGGCTTGGCTATTGAAGCTTGAGCTTTGCATTTGGTCAATGCAACAAATGTGTTGGTTTACAACAGCTTGAGTTCTTGCAAGTGGTGGCAAACTTGGAGCTCATAGTGACATAATTGGAATTTCAAGGAGATTTTTGGTCATGGAATAATGGATTTTTAAGCTCATTTAGGGTTTGGAATTGCTGGTGGTGGTGATTGCAATGTATTCCCTTCTTAGCCCCAAAGTGCATCATAATCATCAGAAAAAGATTTGATTGGCATGAGCTGCAAAAACTCTTGTAGCGTGGCCTTCTTAGTATTTGTTTAGGTCATTGCATGGCGTGATGAACTTAGGATATCCCTTTGTTGCAATGGTGCCGATTTGGCATGATACAGTGATAGCATGGCTTCTTCTCTGTGCTTCCAGCAGCTATAACTGCCAAGTTCTGACATTGTCATTTTTATGATGACTGTATTGCTTGAAATGCTTGATATTGTGATATCTAGTTTGGTTTGCTTGAAATGATTGCATCAAGTGAAATGCTTGAGTTGCATGGTTTTCGAGATGGATTGTTTCTTCTTGGCATGACTTCTCTTGAGACCACCTCAGCTACATCCAGTACATGAGGGCATAAAAGAAATAGCCTCTATGTCTTCACACATGCTGGTGGATATGAATATCTTTTCAAACAGCTCAGATTCGTTATCCAAGTAGGAGACAACCGAAACAGGAGCCCTCTAGCTCTTATGCTTTAGTCTTTTCCAGCACATGATTCTCATCAAAGCTTGACTAGTATGAATCCCTACACAATCTTTTAGCATCAAGGCATCACAAATTTGATTTCATATACTCAAAAAAGAAAAAGAATCGCCAATTTATGTATGAGCTTTTTTTTTATTCGCATGGGTGTGTCTCTAAATGGGCAAATGATGATGGCCGAAGACTTTCTTGATTCCCAACTGTAGACTTGTGAATAAGCTGAGCATAGTGCAACATCAGAGAGAAGAGGTTTATCCTTGGAGATCTGTACACCAAAGAGGTCCAATTTAATTTCGGCTCGAAAAGTATGTGCAGCTTTGTGCTAGATATAGCTATGTTGTTCTAGAGCTGGCTTTGTTTCCTCTGTTGGCCATAGAAGATCCTGCATACGGACATCATTCTCACAAATTGGGTCTGGTTAATGATGTTGCATGTTAAGCTACAATACCTATGAAAAATTGTAATATTAGGCGACAACTTTTAATGTTTTAGTATTATATATCAACACTATAAAAGCAACATTCATAAATGTGATGGTGCCTTAGGATGATAGCTTTGGCATATAAAATATAGTCATGCTTTATTAGAATGGTAGCCTTTAGGCAGACATCATATGGTATAATGCATAGATAGAGTAATAAAGTGATGTGATAAATGACTCATGGTGCCTTAGGATGATAGCTTTGGCATATAAAATATAGTCATGCTTTATTAGAATGGTAGCCTTTAGGCAGACATCATATGGTATAATGCATGGATAGAGTAATAAAGTGATGTGATAAATGACTCACGCACTAAACAAAATAATGATACAATATAATAATGCATGTGGTAAGTAAAATAATGGTAGTGGATCAATATATAATAAGAAAATGACGCAAGCTGGTGCACCATATCCTGCATAAGAGTATAATAATAACTAATAAATCAATCTTTTTGACTTGGGAAGACCAAACACACGTGCTTTTGTCTATACTTAAGACAATTCAATGAAACATAAATTTTATGAATATATTAAAACAGTAAACAAATATATATGCTATATTGAGATCAACGAGATAGGATAATAAAAATCTTATCTTGGTGAAGCCATTCGTAGAGATGAGGCTGAGAGCATTGAGCAAGTGTTCCTTCTCCCTTTCTCATCGTGTTTGCACAACTCTAGAGAGGTGAGGGCTGCTATGAAGGTGATTTACGGCGATGGCCAGATTTGCTGATGATGTTTCATGGTGGAGAGGTGAACGGCAGAGCTAGCCTTAATAGTTGACGACGGTGATCAGCGGCTTGCATGTTGGCTGAAGCCCCCAATCTGTGAATGGATGTTGAGCTCAACCTTTTTCTGCTCAAGTTTTTATTTCTCTTCT
Source organism: Prunus fruticosa (assembly GCA_018703695.1). Lineage (NCBI taxonomy): Eukaryota > Viridiplantae > Streptophyta > Magnoliopsida > Rosales > Rosaceae > Prunus > Prunus fruticosa. The sequence goes on along the minus strand of CM031917.1, from coordinate 36,936,231 downwards.
CTGCTTTGTATGCTCTGTTTCTCTTAAGTTTGAAATTTTTTCCTTTGATTTTGCATTAAATTTTCTTGGCATGAATCCCCTAAGTCATTTGGATTTGGGGACAGTTGTGGAGTTTTCTTTGGTGTCTTCGGTACCTCAGTGGCACGAATGCTCGATTTGCCTCAACCCCAAGGGTTCTTTCATAAGATTTCATTTAGCTTGAGAACATATATCTAAGAAACAGAGAAAGAGATAATGTTACCAACATTTTTTTTTTTGGGTTGTTATACAGAGAGCAGATGGCTAAGAAAAATGAAACAGAGGAGAAAACACTCTTATCTTTGGTATATTGCATCAACGTGACTTAAAGCTTGTGTGGAGAAGCCGTTGTAAGAGTAATAGCCTGGTCCCTAGTAGAGTCGCCACGCCAGGAAGGCTCGCCCTGGGCTTGTTGATTCTTGGACCACCATAAAGTGGTGAATCAAGCCTTTATTGCCCCTTTTTCTGAGTTAGCAAGAACTATGCCCAAAGCATCTTGAGGGAAAAGTAAGTCCCAGGGGAGTACTCTGTTCTTCTTCCAGCGGCTGCGTGTTTGGTGCTAATGTTTCCGGCAAATTGACGAAGAGTTGAAGATGACTTGCTGATGCTGACATGAGATTATATGAGCTTGGCATGAGAGCTTGGAGTGTGGGAGCTAAAGACCCACAAATTTAGCAAATGAGAATGCTTGTCCTTGGCTTGGTGTTTGATATGCTTGAGTTTGGGTGTTGAGAATCTATTGTTTGTGGCTATGGCTATGGGGATTTAAGAGTTTCAAGAGAATGAGGATGGGAGGAAAAGCTTGAGGTTTGAAGGCTATGGTGTTTATAGCTTGGAAGGCTTTATAAAGAATATGATGGATTTCAAGGAGAGGAGGTAGGAGACATGGTTGTGATGGCTTAAGGAATGGTTGAAGGGAGAAAGGAAAGTGGTCTAATGATTGCTGGGGTGCTTGAGCAACCAAGAGATGTTGGTCGATGGTTGCTGGGATACTTGCAGCAACCAAAGGATGGAGGTTGATGGCTCAAGAAGGACTGTGATGGCTGCTGGAATGCTTGCAGGAGCTGAAGAAAGGTGAGTTCTCATGGTTGTTGAGAAGCTTGTAGCCACCAAGAGGGTTGGTTTTGCTTGGGCAAGGCCTCCCAATTTATAGAAGGTGAAGGCTCTCTTTGGTTCCCAATAGGTGAAAGGAAGTGTTGGAGCTAGTCTATTTCCAACTAGTAAAAGTGAACATTAGGACATTCTTATTTCCAATAGGTAAAGCTAGGCATTGGAAAATAATTATTTCCTATGGGTAAAAGGAAGTGTCGGAATTGGCTTGTTTTCAATGGATAATAGGGAGTGCTGGAAAAGGCTTGTTTCCAACGGGTAAAGCTAGGTATTTGGAAAATGACTATTTCCTATGGGTAAAAGGAAGTGCTTGAAAAATATCTCATTTGCTCACCCACATTGGAGAACTCTAAGTAATGGGCTTGGACTTTGGTGCTCCCAAGTAACTAGCTCAAAGTCTCCATTATCCAAGAGCTTTCGTGGGCCTTGTGGACCTCCGCAACCTTCCACACCACAATTCCTTGTGCAAGTCCCATAAACCACATGACTTGGGTTCATGTGAGCTTGATAGGTGATTGACATATGAAAAATGTAATATTATCTTCGCATGGCATGGACACTATTATTCATTTAATGAATGAATTCCTAAAATATAGCTTGGATTAAAACATGACCAACATTATATGTTATATTGGGCTTTAAATGTTTTTGGGCTTCTCGTGACTTTTTTGGGCCTCAACAGTTATATATGGAATATTGTCTCTAAATAGTAGTTTAATTAAATTAAACAATATATTGTTGTGGAATGTATGGGTGTTGTGCCATAGTTTTTCTCAAAATAATAAAATATGAAGGGCCCTAAAATATAGCTCTATATGACTGGAGATGGAAAAATTCAACCATCCACTATTCTTTAAAAAATTAATATTTTGGAGGGCTAAATTTATAGTCATGTACTACATTTAGTCCTTTGACTGGAGATGGCCTTGCATGATTGAATAAGAACTAAGGAACTTCTAGTCCTCCATTAGTTGTATTAGAATTGAGATTCTTGAGTCTCTCACTTTACCTCACAAAGATTGATGACATAAAATATCACGCTGATATTGATCTTTGCTCCTTAATGAAAATCTTGGATTTCTAACAAATAACAAAATATAGTTGAAATCTTTTAAGTAGATAGACAAGATAAATGCTAATTTCCTTGTAAAATATGAAATTTCACATGCACTATGTTGACGCCAAAAAGTGGTTCAAGACTTTTGAGGGTCAACTTAGTAATTTTGTGCCTTCGGTATCCTCGTGGCCTCGGTAGGGTGCGTGATCTGCAATACGAGAAAACGCTCGGTAAGACCTAGGGCACTGGTGTGGTACCGGCCGAAGGCTCTCCGATGCTTAAGTAAGTTCGGATTTAGTAAGATTAACTGACAGACCAATTAGGCAGTATGCCGATCGTTCTGATTACCTCTATTATGGGGAGGTTGGTCTCCTTTATAGGCCTTAGGAGGTAGGCACTTTGTTGATAATTTCGATGTGGGACCTGTGGACGTCGATTGTGAGTATGCCACGTGTCCTAGGAGAGGGTGTTGCCCTAATGTAGTGATCGGTAGGTAGGGTGCCGAAGGCTACCCTGACCAGGCTAGATTTATTCCACGTGTCTTGTTCTTAGTTGCTGTGCATTTTGGTATAAACAGGAGTCCCCCAAGTTCTCATTCGAGAGTTCTCGGATGGGGACTTGATTTCTGCTAGCGTGCACAGGATCGCTCTACCGTTCGATAGCTTGTAAGAGGAGGCGTTTGGTCCTTGTCTCGTGCTGATTTGCCGATTTACTTGAGAGCTTTCATCTGAGTAACCCAAAGGTCGCCACCCCAAGGGGCTGCCGTTCAGGAATAGGCGATGCGAGAGAGGAGTTCCGAGGTGGTCCTTCCGGTTGAGTGCTAGCTTGGACAAATTTTTTCGTTTTCTCGCGACCTTCGTCACTGGGAGGGCAAGCGATGGGACAGAATGACGCTTCATCTTCTGGACCCAGCGTGTTGTCAGAGTTCTAAGGTGGTCCTTCCGTTTGGTTTTTCGAGGTCTACCGTTGGGACTCTTGCCTTATAAATAGGGGTGACCTCAGAGGCGAGGTTCACTTTTGCATTTGTGAGTAAAGCGGAAGCTCTGTCCCAGGCGATTTCCGGCGAGAGCAAACGGCAATCGAGGTGATTTCTGACAAGTGCAATCGGAAGGCAAGGCGATTTCGGCGAGGTCTTCGGTAGCCGAAGCGATTCTTCACCAAACTGCACGTCTTACAAGGTACCGTTCGGCATCTTTGTAAATGTTTCTCCCTTAGTCTTGCATACTTCTTTCCTTGGTTCGAACTAGACTTGAACTTTATGCAAGTGGGGTGTAGTTCGGGAGTCTAGTTGCCATAGGTAGAGATGTAGGGATCAGGAGGATAGTTCTCTGCATGGCCCTTAGTTTCCTTTCCCTGTTTCTGTTTTTGTAGATGTCCGATAGTGAGTCTGGGTTTGAGAGTGAGCCCAACGCGTTCGAGGGAGAGTCACAAGACAGACAACGGGATCCTGATAGTGAGGAGCCGAGCCAAGGTACCGAGAGTGATGGAGATTCTGATGTGTTAGTCATCGGTGAGAGGGTTAGCTCTACACCTACTCATGGAATCGGCAAGGGGCTTATGACTAGTTAGCCCATGCCGTTGGCGGTCGTGTATAGCGACGGTAGTCACATGGGTTTGCACTCACACGCCGAGTCTGAGGAGGAAGACACTCGGGTGCCCGATCGGCAAGTGAACATCGATCGGAAGCTTCCACTTCTGATCGTGAGGAAGCTGCTCCTGGGCCTTCCTCTCTGCCGAGGGTCACCATAGTTAACCGGGTGAATCCCAGGGATAAGGAGGGGTGCCGAAGGAAGCCTTGTTCACTGGAGACTATTTAGAACCGAATAAGATGAGCTTCCTGGGAGTTGGCCAAGATCCATGCTGAATACCAGATTCCTGATTCGGTAGGGATGAGGATCCCAGGCCGTACAGAGTCCTTGAGTAAGCTGAAGGACGGATAAGTCACTTTTTTCACGGACGTTACGCAACAGGGCATTTAGTTACCTCTCCAGCCTGCCGTTCAGAGGATACTAGCCTAAATTGGGTATGCTCCAGGCCAATACAACCCCAATTTCTGGGTGGCCTTGATGGGGGTGATCACTGCCTTCGGCATTGCCGAAGAGGGGGAACCGTCATACGAGCAGTTCTCCTACCTTTACAGCATCACCAAATCTAAGAGTGCCGATCGTGGTGGTTGGGTTCAGGCCAACTTGTCTCAGGGCCTTCGAGCGAGAGCATTTGGTAAGTGTCGTGCCGACTTCTCAGAAGTCCTTGAGGAATTGGCGGCTAAGACCTCAGGAGACTGGGAATCTCCCTCGGGAGTCCCCGTTCGGTTCCACATTCCTACCACTTTCCAGGATTACCTGTAGGCCTCTGCTCATGCCGATCGGTAGACCACTTGATAATTTTCGTTCCAGGGATCTGACCCTTCTTTGTTATTTTTGCAGGCAAGCTGGAAGCCGATCGCCACCCAAGCTGAAATTCGGCAAATTGACCGGGTGAGAGAGAAAGTCCCTGCCGATTCCAGAGTCTATCCATAGTTTCTCTTCCCGAGAATTTGATCAGAGCCCAACTCGTCAGCCCTCCGAAAGTAGGTACAGTTGTCCTCTCTTTTTTTTCTTTCTTTTTTTTAATAGTTTCTTTAGCAAGTTGCACTCTCTTACCAAATCCTCGTCCTTGTGCAGTGACCGACGCCAGGCAATCTTTCGAGGCTAAGAAGATGGCCAACTCTACTAAGCGGCGCCTCGCGATGGGGCTACACGGGAAAAAGAAGAGTCGGCAGGTGGAGACCGCCTCAGAACCCCTGGCATCGACGGTCGACACGAATAACTAGACCCTTTCCGATCGGAAGAGGGAGATGGCTTTCAAGGCGCCTGAGGCTCAACGAGCGTCCAGGGGTGGGTAAGGCGCCCTCGAGGCTTCTGGGAAGCGGCACTTGATCGGGGAATCAGAGACCGAGATGACGCCGAAGCGCAGTCAGGGCAGTTTGAGCCGCCAAGGGCGACCTTGGCTGCCGAAGAGGAGGGCAGTCCTCCAGAGCCCGTTACTCTTGCTTGTCGGTCGAAGACGGTCCAGTTTGCAAACAACATGATTCTTGGTTCACAAATAGAGCTGTCCTGAGATCGACGAGCTTCCGAAGAGCCAAGCTCCGGGATGAGGCGAGTTGTGTCTTCCGTCTCCAAGCTTCTCTAAGTATCTTCCCCCTTTTCCTTTTGGCTTTCGTTTCTCTTATCACTTTGCTGACCGATTCCTTTGTAGGCATCCATGGATATGTGGCTCTGGATGAAGCGGGCCATTGCCACTACCGAGCGCTCGTGGAAGCTGTTCGAGGACGGGAGAGCTAAGGTTGCCGAGGTTGCCGAACGGCAGGTGAAGGCTCTAGACGCCAAGATGGCCGAGATGAGGGCTGCCTTGAATGGGGCGGTGGCTGCAGCGCGGGATGCCGAAGCAGCCAAGGAGGCCGTACAGGTCGCTCTGGAGGAGTCGGAGCGGGCAAAAGCCTCCCAGATTGAGGTTGCCGTTCGGGAGGCGGTGAGGGCCTCCCGTCGTCCGAAGAGTTCACCGTTCTGCCTGGATAGTGAGGTGGCCTCGGAAATGGCGGACCTCTTTTACCGCTTCAAATGGTATAACCCTGGCCAGAAGCTCAACCTCAACTTCATTGCCAATCCTCCTCCCCTTCCCGAGGGAATTACTGAGGAAATGATTGAAGATTACGAGGGGGAGGATGCTCCAGCGGATGGCCCTCATGCCGAAGAGAGTCCTGCCCAAGGCACCGATACTCGTGCCGAAGCTCCGATGACGAGGGTGACCAGTGACGCCGACTGTGGGGCTACCACCTGAGCTGTTTGTAGTGTAATTTTTTTTTTTTATATTCTGTATTCACTGTAAGGCGACCTTTCCGAACATGCTGGTGCCGAAGGCATCCTTTAAATTAAGTAATATTTCTTTTCATAACTTGTGCATTTTGCTTATTTTGTGTTTGAACTTTATCCATCTTGTTATTGTCGTGGGCTAAAAACATCTTAGGATTATTACCGACAAGGCCGTAGGCCGCTTGAGTCAGTTCGGTGGCATCCAAGCCGAGGGCTTATGGCCTAGCCGCTTAGCGAAGTGACATTACCTTTGGTTTGGTAGCAGTCTTAGGTAGTCGTGGTACTGCCGTTGGCCCGTACTCTAATTTGCAGACGCTCAAGTGTTGTAGCTATCGGTCACCGAGGATTATGTTATTCTGTCGGCCATAGAAATGCCGTAGGCGATTCTAAGATACCGTGATGCCGTTGGCTCGTACTTAACATATATTATTGTTTTTTTTTTTTTTAAACATGGCCGATGGCCTGGATAAAATAATATTTCAATCATTATACTGGAATAGTATGGATAATCTCATGTCATATATAAATGCCGTAGGTAAAAATACAAAGATCTCCCCTGCCGTTGGCCAGGGGGCTTTACTTAAAATAACGTTTGAGATGCTCAACGTTCCATGGGTGACCGAGGGTCTTCCCATTCGTATCCCGAAGCCAGGTAGGTTCCAGAGCGGAGGATGTTGATGACTTCGTATGGTCCCTCCCAAGTGGGCCCTAGGGTTCCTTCGGTGGGATTTTTGGTGGCGAGGGAGACCTTGCGCACCACCCAGTCCCCGATTTTGAAAGAGCGAGGTCTCACTCTGGAATCATAGCACTGAGAGACGTGCTGCTTGCATTCTTCGTTCCGAAGGTTAGCTACCGTTCGGGGCTTCTCGATCAGGTCTAGACTTAATGCAAGCGCAGTCTCATTTGCCTTAGGTGCGAAGCTTTCTGTTTAGTAGGATGATTCGCCGATCTAAAGGGACGACTGCCTCGGAGCCGAACGTTAGACTGAAGGGGTCTCCCCTGTGGAGGTTCGGAGGATGTTCTGATTGCCCAGAGGGCTTCGGGCAGCTTCTCTCGGCCAGGCTCCCTTGGCATTCTCGAGTTGCCGTTTCAGGAGCTTCTTGATGATCTTGTTTACCGCTTCAACCTGACCGTTCGACTAGGGGTGAGTTGGGGAAGCAAAGAATAGGTTGATCTTCAGGCGAATGCAGAACTGCTTGAAGAGTTCGAATCGAACTGTCTGTCGTTGTCTGTGATGAAGTCTTCGATTCTTGCTGCTGTTATGGTGGCCAGAGCCTCGGCTTCTACCCATTTTGTGAAGTAGTCCATGGCAACAACGACGTATTTAACATGTCCCTTGCCTTGCGGCATGGGTCCAATAAGGTCAAGCCCCCATTGAGAGAATGACCATGTGCTGACGATCGGCGTAAGAGGTTCGGAAGGGATTTGCGGAATGTTGCCAAATCGCTGACATTTGTCGCACTTTTTCACCTTTTCGATTGCATCCCGATGCATGGATGGCCAATAGTAGCCTTGTCGAAAGACTTTGTGTGCCAGAGATCTAAAACGGAATGATCGCCGGAGACGCCACCGGTGATGCATTTCATATATGGTGTACCTTGCCGATCGGTAACGCAACTTCCTTGCCTTAGCCTTGTCCTCTGGGAGGGTGCCGTTTGCCAGGTAGGCGTAATGGGCTATATCCACGTGTTGTCGTACCCTATAGCATAGATCTCTACACTAGTGGTGCTCGGTTGAGCCAATATCTCTCCTGGAATCTTTCGACCCACTTTGTCATTAATTGCCGAAGCCAGCCTAGCAAGTGCATCGGCATGGCTATTCTCGGTTTTGGGTATCTGCCGAATCTTATATGCTTGGAACTTTTTCAGCAGTTGGTGTGCCGATGTGAGATAGGCTGACATGGAAGCATCCTTTGCTGCAAAATCGGCAGTTACTTGGTTCACTATGAGCTGGGAGTCGCTATAGATGCTGATCTGATCGGCACCCATGCTTCTGGCGAGCAGGTAGGCCAGCCAAAAGTGCCTCGTATTCGGCTTCGTTGTTGGACGTTCAGAAGCTAAAACGAAGGGCATATTCCACTTTTTCCCCATCAGGAGTTGTCAGGACGAGTCCTGCTCCACAACCCTCCTGATTTGCCGAACCATCCACATGTAAGGCCCATACTGGGTTTGTCGAGTCAAAGGTGTTGACCTTCTCGGATGGTTGGCAGGTGTAGGATCGACATCGGGAGCCAGCGGAAGTGCCGATGGCGTCAATTAGGATATGAAATCGGCTACCGCCTGGCCTTTCTCAACCGCCCGTGGCTTGAACTATATGTCGAATTCTCCCAGCTCGATCGCCCACTTCACCACCCTCCGGATACTTCTGGCTTTTGAAATACCTGCCGAAGGGCTGGTTAGTTAAGACGGTGATGGTATGGGCCTGAAAATAGGGTTGTAGCCTTCGTGCAGAAATGACCAAGGCTAAAGCTAGCTGTTCGAGTGGGGGGTCCGGGATTCCGCGGCCTGCAAGACTTTGCTGACGTAGAAGATCGGAAGTTCTGCCTTCTCTGGTCTCTCGTATCGGCACTTAGCTGAAAGCAGTGCTGGATACCGCAGATATAAGGAGAGAATTTCCCCAGGAAGGGGCTTTGATAACAGAGGTGCTCTGCTCATGTAGTCCTTCAAGTCTTGAAACGCCTTGTTGCATTCGGATGTCCACTCTATGTGGTGTTTGCCCCCTTTCAAGGCTTTGAAGAACGGTGCGCATTTATCGGTGGCCTTGGAGATAAAGCGGGTGAGAGTTGCCACTCGTCCGGTAAGGCTCTAGATATCCTTTTGTGTCTTCGGCACCTCCATGTCGATTATAGCTTTAATTTTATCGGGGTTCGCCTCGATCCCTCTATCAGCTGATCATGAAACCTATGCATCCCTTGTGCTAGCAACAACTATGGTGGAAGTGTGTGAAAACATTATAATCAAGTAAATACCAAACAGCAGATAATGATGACTAGTCAACCACCAATAACACAAACCCAGAAAAATTACAAATATGCAAATCAGATTTTGTTCACCCAGAAACCCACAATTGGGAAAAACTGGAGGTCATCAACCGACCAGGCAATCCACTAAGTAGAAAAAGATTCTTACAAAGGAATACAAGCAAGCTCAAGCAAAACCTATATCTATTTAGGAAGATGAGCTATACCTCCTTTGTACAATCTTCTTCTCCAACTTAGCAAAGCTTGAAGCTCAGTTCTTCATGGCAATGGCAACTCCTTCTTCAGCTCGTTCATCCTATGGCACTAGCTTGCAAGCTTCAACTCAAACCGAAACCAAAATTTGGATTCAAAGAAGAATTACCAATTTCTTCAAGAAACCATACTCTTGAAGAAATCAATCTTGAATCTGACCTAGATATAAATGAGAGAGTGTTTTAATTAGCTAGATGCAGATTTTCATTTTTCAAATGCAGTTTTCAAAAAGAAACAATTTGAAAAACTCAAAGATGAAAAATATGAAGATGGCTCTTGAGGAAGAAGCAAAAGTTTCCAAAGAAACTTTCCAAAACTTGCCTACAAAAGTGATGGCTGCCAAATGAATAATTGGTTTCCGTTTACACCAAAATTCCTAGGTTAGAATCGTACAATGACAGCTGGGAATTTTGCAGAATAAGACAAAAACATATGGGTAGGATCCAGCTGGAATAGTGAGCTGGAATTCCTCCTGAGGCAGAGGTTGACTAGTCATAATCTTAAGAAGTTGGAAAATGCAATGTAATGCAATGCAAAATATATCTTTGTCAATTTGCTTGAACCTCCATAGGATAGTTAATAGTTAAGAACACCTAGAGAAGCTATTCTTAATCCAAACTTGAGCTTGATAAAAACAATAAAAATCCTATTACAAAATTGTCAAGGGAAGCCAAAAGAAATACTCAAAATTCATACATTAACATCAATGCGTGGCAACGGGAAGCTATCTTTCGGACAGGCCTTGTTGAGGTCGGTATAGTCTTGGCACATTCGCCATCCACCTTTGGCCTTCCGAACCATCACGGAGTTCACCAGCCAGCCCTGGGTATATGGCATCCGGATGAAGCCTATGGCCATGAGTTTGTCTACTTCGTTCTTCATGGCTTCATACCGTTCGACATCGCAGGATCGGAGCTCTTCATGGCTCCAAAAGACGGGAGAGATGCTCAGCTTGTGGCTGATGATGTCTGGGGATATACCTAGCATGTCGTTGTAGGACCAGGCAAAGACCTCTGAATGCTGCCGAAGGAATTGGATGAACTCGGCTAGAGGTTGGCATCTGTTAAGCTCATAATTTCATACATATACGTACCCTATTTACTTACTTCTTTTGCTTAGTTTCTTCGATTTCTAAGTTATTTGCCTCTCTTTGTGTGTTTTGTAGGCCAATAGAGCATGAGAGCATGAGAGGAATACAACTTAAGGCATTTGAAGCAATATGGTGCAAAAACGTGCAAAAACTAGAGACTGAGGTAGACGTTCATTTCAGCGTTATCTTCTTCATCCGAGCTTGGATTGGGCCAATACTTGTGTGGTTGGATCAGAGACATTCTGAACTTCACAATGGACATCTTAAAGTTGTCATTTGATTCAGCCAAGCCCAATTCGTAAGCCCTTGAAGCTGCACATCATGCCTGACATAAGGATGAGCTGATGGATGCTTGGTCATGGTGAGCTAGGCATGAGGTATTGGTTTCTGGATGGATGCTTGGTCATGCTGACATATTGATGAGCTAGGGCTGCTGGTGGAAGTTATTGGTGAAGTGCAACAACCATTTCTGATTATCTAATGCAAGTGTGTTAGGTGAAATTTGTGTGGTTGATGAACTTAATTGTATAATCTGATTCACCTAACCCTTGTGCCTATAAATAGGGAGTCTCTAGAGAGCTTAGGGAGTCAGAATTTCATTCCATAATTTACACTTCCATTGTACACAAAGAGAGGGAAAGTTGAGAGTCACAAAGGGAGAGAAGGGAGAAGGCAGCAGCTGGGAGGCTTTGGCCTCCTGGCAGCCATGGAGATGATTCTTTTCCATCTCTAGCATGTTGTCCTTATCTTCTTCTCCTCCCTTTGTCTTTTATTTTCTTCTTGTATTTTCTTTGTTTTACTTTGTTTTTCTGTTATTAGTTGTAATAAACATCTTGCTAGTCTTGTATCATGGTTTGAGTTTATAAAGTTTGATTTCATTCATGAATTCTTCTTCACTGTTTTAATGGAGCTGTTTTGCATCCTTTGACTGATCACCTAAGGTTTTATGCATTATGCTCTTGTTGGGAAGGTTTGGGGATCATCTTCATTCCATCCATTAGCAACTCATGTGATTTGGTTTCTAGGTCTCCTAATGTAAACACCATACTTGGGGTCCTTGTGATGTTCAATGCAATTTGATCCAAACACCATGGACTTATTTGTGAGCATCTTCATGAGTGAATCAATTTGTTTACTTGCTGCCATAACACTGTACTTAGATTACTTGGGGTCCTTGTGATGTTCAATGCAATTTGATCCAAACTGCATCCTCAACTTGTGATACTCGCAAGTGCACGAGCCGTTGGTAGTTTACCAAGTATGGTGTTTACATTAGGAGACCTAGAAACCAAATCACATGAGTTGCTAATGGATGGAATGAAGATGATCCCCAAACCTTCCCAACAAGAGCATAACGCATAAAACCTTAGGTGATCAGTCAAAAGATGCAAAACAGCTCCATTAAAACAGTGAAGAAGAATTCATGAATGAAATCAAACTTTATAAACTCAAACCATGATACAAGACTAGCAAGATGTTTATTACAACTAATAACAGAAAAACAAAGTAAAACAAAGAAAATACAAGAAGAAAATAAAAGACAAAGGGAGGAGAAGAAGATAAAGACAACATGCTAGAGATGGAAAAGAATCATCTCCATGGCTGCCAGGAGGCCAAAGCCTCCCAGCTCCTGCCTTCTCCCTTCTCTCCCTTTGTGACTCTCAACTTTCCCTCTCTTTGTGTACAATGGAAGTGTAAATTATGGAATGAAATTCTGACTCCCTAAGCTCTCTAGAGACTCCCTATTTATAGGCACAATGGTTAGGTGAATCAGATTATACAATTAAGTTCACCAACCACACAAATTTCACCTAACACACTTGCATTAGATAATCAGAAATGGTTGTTGCACTTCACCAATAACTTCCACCAGCAGCCCTAGCTCATCAATATGCCAGCATGACCAAGCATCCATCCAGAAACCAATACCTCATGCCTAGCTCACCATGACCAAGCATCCATCAGCTCATCCTTATGTCAGGCATGATGTGCAGCTTCAAGGGCTTACGAATTGGGCTTGGCTGAATCAAATGACAACTTTAAGATGTCCATTGTGAAGTTCAGAATGTCTCTGAAACAACCACACAAGTATTGGCCCAATCCAAGCTCGGATGAAGAAGATAACGCTGAAATGAACGTCTACCTCAAGCCTCTAATTTTTGCATGTTTTTGCACCATATTGCTTCAAATGCCTTAAGTTGTATTCCTCTCATGCTCTCATGCTCTATTGGCCTACAAAACACACAAAGAGAGGCAAATAACTTAGAAATCGAAGAAACTAAGCAAAAGAAGTAAGTAAATAGGGTACGTATATGTATGAAATTATGAGCTTAACAGCATCTAGCATGGTACCGATCTTCACACTCCGATCTGGGCGCGCTCATCCAATGTCACGATTTCGAGGTCCTCGGTAGGTTGTGCTACCGGGGTTAGTGTTTCTTCCCTGGGATCGTCCACGGATCACTACCGTTCGACAAACCTTCGATTGTGAAGGTCTCTTTCCGCTTCTGTGGTGCCGTCGACTTCAATGCCCTGGCGTAGCAATTCCGGGCACTCAGCTAATCGCCCAGAATTGCCCCCGTGCCGTAGCAGGTGGGGAACTTCATTAGTAGCATGTGGGGGGACAAGTGGGCTTTTATTGCCGTGAGCGCCGTTCGGCCAACTATGACGTTGTATGCGTTAGGCAGTTCACCACAAGGAACTGGTCGTAGACCATGGTTCTCCTTGGTGCCATGCCGAAGGCGATTGGCAAGCAGACACGCCGATCGGCTGGACTAGTCTCCCGAAAAACTTAAGAGGGGCGAGAGTTGCCGATTGATTTGGCTGTCATTTATCCCGAGTTCTTTAAATGCATCGGCGAAGATGACGTTTCCGAGCTGCCAGGATCGAATCAGGATTCGGCCAACATCAAACTCAGCGATACTCTCTCGGATGATCATGGGGTCATCATGAAAGTAGAGGATCCCTTGGTCCTCTTCTTCAAGAGAAATGATGGGCTCCCAACGTACCTTCGACATCTTGGTGTACCGGCTACTCTCAATAACGAGGACCTGGGGGTATTGCGCCGCCCTGACATCCTGCTTCCTGGATCAATTAGTTGCTCCTGCGAGGATTGGGCCTCCGTTGATAATGCTGATCATGTTGATCTGCCGATTAGCTTTCGGTCCTGCGCGCCTGTTGGGGCCTGGCTATGTATTGGTCCAGCTTGCCCTCCCGAATGAGTCTCTCGATGATTTTTCAAAGACTTATGTAGTCCTCGGTATTGTGGCTGTTCTGCGATGGTATTAGCAGAATTTCCCTGTGTCCGATTATCCTGGCGGGCCCGTGTTCGGAAAGCGGGCTTCGGGATGATGTCGTTTTCTTTCATCAATCCTGCTTCGTAAGAAGTGTTGAGCAGGGTGAAAACCTCTATTCCCTGGTTGTGAACCGGTAGAGGGGCTCGGTAGCTGTCCCCTCTTCCTGCCCTTATTCTTCTTGGAATACTCCTTTCGATAACCTCCGATATCCTTCCGCTTGTGGCTCTCGGGGTATTCGGAAGGTTTTCCCCTATGCGCAAAAGGAGATTCTCGTTCCGTTGCCGATCGCTGGGTAGGTTCATTCTGTCGAGCCATGGGCTCGGCCTTCGAATTGAAGTATTCGGCCTTTGCGTGAATTGCCGCCTGTTTCATCAACTCATCGTACATACGCCAATTGCTGCTATGTACCAGATACCGAAAATGTGAGGACCGAAGGCCACTTTTGAAGGCGTCATAGGCTGCCCTATCATCGGTATCTGGGCATCTTGAGTACTCATGGCTGAAGCGTGCAGCATACTCGCGTAGAGGCTCGTCGTCTCTTTGCCGGATGGTGTACAAGTCACCGGCAAAGTATAGTCTGTCCGTTTGAATCATGAAGTGGTTGAGGAAGATTTGCTTTAGCTCGTCAAAAGAGTCTATCGTTCCTGGCTCCAATCAGGAGAACCAGTTCAAGGCTGCTTCCGTGAGCAAGGATGGGAACAGGAGACATTGCCCCTCGTCGTTGTGCCCCTTGCATCCTACGGTCGACCTGGAAGGAGTGAAGGTGCGTCAGGAGGTCCTCTACTCCTGTGTAGGATGAGATGCGTAAAGGTTGTATGTCCATGTCCTGCCGTGAGCGTTTTATACGCTCAGTGAATGGTCCTGGCCAAAGCCTTCCCCAGTTGGGTTCCTGAGAACGGGTTCGGTCATCCTCCATCTTCTGGACCCTTTGAAGAAGGAGGCGAATGACTAGGTCCCTATCATGTATCTCCTCTGCGTTTCGATGTACCGAACGTTGCCGAGGCACGCGGGGTTAACCTCAGAGCACCTTGTCGGCATTTCCAAACGGTAATACGATGACTGGTTCGTAGAAGGCACATACTCGCGATCGATTTCAGTCGTTGATTCTATGCCTTGTATCCTTCGTATGTGGGACTTGTCCTTCATACCCCCCAATCGCGGGTCGCGAGGTGCGCATTGATCCTGACTAGTGATCTCTGCCGTTGGGCTTCTCGATCCAAGAGCCTATGGCGACAATCGGAATAGACTTTCTTTGGCACATGGGGCTTATCTCTTGGTGCTGGGATTACCAACTGCTTGGAAGGCGCAGGCGTTGCCTTTACCGTCCTTTTGCCTTTCTTCTGCCGATGGGGAGTCTGCAGGCTCTGAGAAGTATGTCCAGTCTGAATGTTCTGTGTTTGCTGCGGTAAGCAGCTGTTGCGTTTCGTGTGCTTTGGACGAGAGGAGATTATTGTGCTCCTGTAACTTGGCCATATCCGAAGGATCGTCAATTGAGCTAAGAGCTCACCCCCTTCGGCGGTGGGTTGATTTACGGGAGGATTGCCCGTCGGCGTGCTGGGGGGTAGCGTGGGGCTAGCTCCGCCCGGTCTGCCGAACGGTAACCCTTCCTGTGGTAAGAACGTGGTTTTCGATGTGGTCCCCATATGGTAGGGATAAAGGGTCGATTGTTTATCGTTTCCCACAAACAGCGCCAAACTGTTGATGCCAAAAAGTGGTTCAAGACTTTTGAGGGTCAACTTAGTAATTTTGTGCCTTCGGTATCCTCGTGGCCTCGGTAGGGTGCGTAATCTGCAATATGAGAAAACGCTCAGTAAGACCTAGGGCATCGGTGTGGTACTGGTTGAAGGCTCTCCGATTGTGAGAACCCAAAAAAAAAATATATATATATATATATATAATTATTATGTATTAATATGAATTTTCTTAGTTAAATATTTATTGTGAAGATCTATATGCTATTAAATCTTGAGTCTAGTATGAGATTATCCTTTTAATTGAAAGATGACACCATTTTTGTTATCCTTGTGTAGAGACTTAGAATTGGTTTTAATCAAACCATCATCCTCCCATTCTTCCCCCTTTCCCTCTTTCTTTCTCTTCAAAAATTCTAATTTTTATTCTAAATTGGGATGAGTTGTTCATCTATTGGAGGTGAGTCACCTGGTCTAAAGTTGGTGAGTCACCTAGCCTAAGATTCTTTCTTATTCTCTTCTTCTCATTCATTGTATTAACACCCTCTTCTAAATGGATGACTCACATATTCCCTAATCTTTCTATCTTATCTTTTGGGTGGTGTGTGTTGTGATTTCATTGGCCAAAGGGGATGAGTCACATTATTCCCTTAATTTTATATCTTATCTTTTGGTGATTTAAAATATTGTTTATATAAATATTATTTGGGTGCATGCATAACCTCTCCTATAAATATCATGCTTCCTTACTTCAATCACTCATTCCAATCCTTTAAGAGAAATTTCTTCCACAAAGTGGTGAGAGAGAGAGAGAGAGAGAGAGAGAGAGAGAGAGAGAGAGAGAGAGTGAAGAAAAAGAAACAAGGTGAAGAGCATGTGTGTTTGTCTTGCAATAGTTCATACTTATCTTGGTGAGTGGGTTATGTAATGTGTTCTAAAATTTCTTATTTTGTGATAAATCATGGATTTATTCTATTTACAAATCTCTCTCTATTTTCAAGTCAAGCGTGTCTAATTTGTGCAATATTATATATTATTTGGAGTTTTTGTGAAATATGTGTTATTCATGGAACATGAGAACTTCAGTGACAGGGTATCCGAAGGATAAATGTGTACCAGACGGGGACATAGGGTAGTAAGGCCAATAGGGGTCACGTACTGGGTACAATTTGTGAAGGATAACCAAGATTTGAAGGAATGATGTGATATGATTTGGATTGTGTATATTTATGTTATATTTTCTAGAGTGTGTAAAATGACATTGCTTGACTGACATATTACATAATCTACTCACTGAGCGGTGGTTTGCTCATCCCTCACCTACTTTGTTTTTCAGATCAATTAGTGGGCATGACAAAGCCGAAACCGGAGAAGTTCGACTAGTTTAGAGTGTTAAACTTTTATTTATATCTTGTACACTTGTAAGATTATTATAATTTTTTTTTAAATATATAGTGGTAATGTATTTTAAACAAATTTTTCAATCCTTTTATTTATTCCTTTCAATTCACGTACCCTAATTCGGGAGTATTCTTTATTCTTCGAATCGGGTCATGACAAAATGGTATCAGAGCCCAGGGATTAGATACCCTTGGGGAAGAAATGTGATAAAGTGTCAGTAAATTTCGAGGACGAAATTTTTTTTAAGGAGGGTAGATTGTGAGAACCCAAAAAATATATATATAATTATTATGTATTAATATGAATTTTCTTATTTAAATATTTATTGTGAAGATCTATATGCTATTAAATCTTGAGTCTAGTATGAGATTATCCTTTTAATTGAAAGATGACACCATTTTTGTTATCCTTGTGTAGAGACTTAGAATTGGTTTTAATCAAACCATCATCCTCTCATTCTTCCCCCTTTCCCTCTTTCTTTCTCTTCAAAAAATCTAATTTTTATTCTAAATTGGGATGAGTTGTTCATCTATTGGAGGTGAGTCACCTAATCTAAAGGTGGTGAGTCACCTAGCCTAAGATTCTTTCTTATTCTCTTCTTCTCATTCATTGTATTAACACCCTCTTCTAAATGGATGACTCACATATTCCCTAATCTTTCTATCTTATCTTTTGGGTGGTGTGTGTTGTGATTTCATTGGCCAAAGGGGATGAGTCACATTATTCCCTTAATTTTATATCTTATCTTTTGGTGATTTAAAATATTATTTATATAAATATTATTTGGGTGCATGCATAACCTCTCCTATAAATATCATGCTTCCTTACTCCAATCACTCATTCCAATCCTTTAAGAGAAATTTCTTCCACAAAGTGGTGAGAGAGAGAGAGTGAAGAAAAAGAAACAAGGTGAAGAGCATGTGTGTTTGTCTTGCAATAGTTCATACTTATCTTGGTGAGTGGGTTATGTAATGTGTTCTAAAATTTCTTATTTTGTGATAAATCATGGATTTATTCTATTTACAAATCTCTCTCTATTTTCAAGTCAAGCATGTCTAATTTGTGCAATATTATATATTATTTGGAGTTTTTGTGAAATATGTGTTATTCATGGAACATGAGAACTTCAGTGACAGGGTATCCGAAGGATAAATGTGTACCAGATGAGGACATAGGGCAGTAAGGCCAATAGGGGTCACGTACTGGGTACAATTTGTGAAGGATAACCAAGATTTGAAGGAATGATGTGATATGATTTGGATTGTGTATATTTATGTTATATTTTCTAGAGTGTGTAAAATGACATTGCTTGACTGACATATTACATAATCTACTCACTCAGCGGTGGTTTGCTCATCCCTCACCTACTTTGTTTTTCAGATCAATTAGTGGGCATGACAAAGCCGAAACCGGAAAAGTTCGACTAGTTTAGAGTGTTAAAATTTTATTTATATCTTGTACACTTGTAAGATTATTATAATTTTTTTTAAATATATAGTGGTAATGTATTTTAAACAAATTTTTCAATCCTTTTATTTATTCCTTTCAATTCCCGTACCCTAATTCGAGAGTATTCTTTATTTTAGAATCGGGTCGTGACATCGATGCTTAAGTAAGTTCGGATTTAGTAAGATTAACTGACAGATCAATTAGGCAGTATGCCGATCGTTCTGATTACCTCTATTCTTGGGGAGGTTGGCCTCCTTTATAGGCCTTGGGAGGTGTGCACTTTGTTGATAATTTCGATGTGGGACTGTATACGTCGATTGTGAGCGTGCCACGTGTCCCAGGATAGGGTGTTGCCCTAATGTAGCGATCGGTAGGCAGGGTGCCGAAGTCTACCCTAACCAGGCTCGATTTATTCCACGTGTCTTGTTCTTATTGGATGTGCATTTTGGTATAAACACACTAGATATTTAAATGAAAATAAAAATAAAATAATTATTATCTGTTTGGAATTCAACTTTCTTTTATTGATGCACTTCTTTCCATTTGTCAAATATAACAAGAGTTCCATACTTGTGATATATAAGAGGAAACTACTCTATTTCTCTAAGATTATCAAGTGGTTTGAGGCTCGTCCTCATAACGTGTTATATAACTAAGGGAATTTGTAGACAGAAATGAGGAGTAGAGGAAGACAATAGAAATTAGTCTCTAAACTTGTTTCATTCATTTTTGATAAGCACCTATTTATAGGCTTACAACTATAGATATTTAACCGACAAATTATAGCTACTAATTACAACAATAAGAGCATAAGTTATAAACATGAAAAGGTGGAGATACTAGGTGTTATGGTGGTCATCCACATTCCCATATATTTATAATAGAAATGAAATAGTTCTATTATTAGTATTATTTTTGTTCAATCTCACCAATTTTTGCACCATAGATTTGTTGATCGATATATTTAGGGTGTCGTCTGTAAATTGCTTTGATTACCTTCGATTTTGATAAAATTCTTTTTTCTACTTTTAAATCTTTTGACATAGCTACTCATACGATATCAAAAATTTGAGAGTTAATATCTAAAATTTAAGCTAAAAACTTGTGCTGAATGAAAATTTGACATCAATAGAATATCTTTATCATGTATTAGATGGTTGACACACATCATATTTGTATAAACATAACATATATGTGTAAAGAGCTTATAACTCAAATAGGTAATAGTGTTTATACGTATATTTTCTTTTATAATTATACTCTACTTAACATGTATGTATGTACGTAGACTAATTCATGTTGTTTAGAGCTGAGCTGCTATGTGAATTATGAACATGTGATTCTTCCACTCCCTTACCGACAAGTCTAACACCATTCACTAAGCTTTCAATTCATGGCCATCACAATTGTTGATAACTTTACTACCAACTCTTATATTTGTGGTTTCACCTAATCAAAAAATCTACACCCATCCTCAACAACAACAGAAAACGAAATCATATTTATAATTAATGGTAATTGGAGATTACATTAAGAGGTCAAAGTGTCCATGCTTTTTTCCCCCTTGGTTATAAATATCTCAACCTAACTTGTACGAAATAAACCTCCGTTGAACTTGATATTATCTATATGAATTCATTAAAGACAACAACCGAACCCTAAGCTACAAACCCCATACGTATTCGTGTATACAAAATGATATATAAGGGTTAAATACCCTTTTGGTTACTGGGTTTACATGAAAAATCATCACTCATAAATTTTTTTAGCCAAATAGGTCATTGTATTTCATAAAGTTTACAATTGATAGACATTCTTTTTTATCTTTCGTTAATTCCATTAAGTGCAGTTTTTTTTTTTTTTTTTTTAAGGAAGCACGTTTAGTCTTCTTATTCTAACTCAATGAGGTAGGGCATATTGTGCTATTAGGGTTTAACAAATTGGGGGAAATTTTATGTCGAAATCGAAATTGTGAGGTATAAGGTCACGAATTGGATGCTATGTTGAAGCCTAAATCGATTAAGTGAGAACAACATTGTGACTTCGGATGGCAAGAAGAAGTAATCAAGGGGTTAGATCATAGAGCACCAAAATATATTCGTAGGTTGTTGATTTCATTTTAATTTGGTTTGGATTTTTTATTTCCTTATAATTTCGATTCAACTATTTCCCCCAATTTGTTAAACCCTAATAGCACAATATACTATACTTATTGAGTTAGAGGAATAAGACTAAAGATGTTTCCTATAAAAAATAATAATAATAACTTCAATTAACGGAAGATAACAAAATGTCTATAAATATAAATTGTAAACTTTGGGAAACACAGTGACCAATTTGCCTAAAAAATTTCTCACTAACTAAATTGAACTTTTGTGTAAAACCCAATGACCAAAAAAATATTTAACCTTATAGAAAAAGTAATTTATTGTTAAATATAATTAAGAATGTTGATTGAAAAATTTAAATTTGGACCAAAATTGGGTTTTTAAAAACTATGTGCGGGTCCACACATACCTTAGGGCCCAAGCCCACTTCAATATAATAATCCCCAAATTGAAGCAATCAAGGGACGAGATAACGATGGACCTTGATTGCGCCATTGATAAGGATAGGCCTCCCACAAATTTTAAAATTTTGAATTCAATAAATGCAATTTATCGTACGCTTCCTACTCTTAAAAAAAGTGGTCAATTGCCTCTCTTTTCCGCCTATGATAAATTCCCAAATTTCCCTCCCTCGCAATTGCCGGTTGGTGAGAGAGAAAAGAAACAAACTTGAGCGAAGAATATGACGGAAAGTCAAGGAAACAGCGAAAAAATGTCCAAACAGAAGCGGGAACGTAGCCTGCTAGCCGTCAGCGGAGCCGCTGCTCTGCTCGTTCTCGCTGTTAACCTCGGAATCAACGCCTTCAACTCCCACAGGAAGAACAGGAAGAACAAAGGTTTGTTCATTGCTTATTTGATTTTCTTTTCACTTTCCGGACAAACAAACAGTCTTATTCGCTCACTGTAGTTGTTAATTCTGCTTACGATTTTTTTCTTCACTTTCTCTGTGTTTATGTAAGTTGCAGATCTTCAGGGCTCTAAGGTTCGAGTTAATCTATCGGCATCCGAGATTTTAAAATTGGCGGACCGAATCATTACCAAGTCGAAAGAGGTGCACGATGCAGTTGCTTCAATTCCACTCGACAAGGTTGTAAGCAATTCACACAGTAGCTTTTGCATTTGAATTTTTAAGACTAATTTGGCTTGTAATGTTCTTTAAGTTTTTAATTTCTCAAATTCAATTTAGAGAATAGTACAGTTCGTAAAAATAATGCTTTTAGTGAATTAGCATATTAAGAATGTATATTTTTGTTGGAAAACTATCATTTAATTTTTTTAAATTATTATTTGAGCTAATTTTAATAACGGTTAAATTTTACAGGTTACATATATGAATGTTATTTCACCTCTAGCAGAATTAGAAGCGCAACAATTTCCACTTGTCCAGTCTTGTGTGTTTCCAAAGATGGTAACCACTTCCGATGATGTCCACAAAGCAAGCGCTGAAGCAGAGCGGAGAATAGATACCCATCTTCTGGCTTGCAGGTACGATTAATTTTTGGGTGATGATCTCTAATTCTCAAGTAACTTGAACTTTTGTATAGGGTATTGTTGGCTTTAACATGCATATCATCTGCAATGAGATTGAACTGAACTAGAAATCTATTTTGAAGATCTTTAAAGAATTATGGAAATAAATAACACATCTTTATTTACTAAAACTGAACAGCAAGCGTGAAGATGTATACCATGTCGTCAAAGCTTTTGCTGCTAGAGGGGAATGGGTGAGTGCTGAAGCAAAGAACTATACTCAGGCCTTGGTAAGGAGTAAGAATGCTTTTGCAGTATTCCTATGGGTCTTTCTCTTTCTCAGTCTCTTATATTTACTTGAAAATTCGTAGATTTTATTTTAATTACTATTTTCTTTGAGAAGGGGTAGGGGTGGATGGGTGGGTATATATTGCTCTTGTGTTGATAATGTCACTCTAGGTTCTCTTTTTGGTAAATGCTGGATGTTGATTCTTCCCTGATCAGTGACAGATGAGAGACTTTGAACGCAATGGTTTGAATCTTACCTTAACTAAGAGAGAGGAAATGCAGCGCGTGAGAATCCAAATCGATGAGCTAAGCTTGCAATATATCCAAAATCTAACTGAGGATAGTACTTTCCTTCTCCTCACCGAGACCGAGTTGGCTGGGTTACCGCCAGAGTTTCTCAAGGTGTAGTATTCTTCACTCATTTATTTTTCAAACTAACCTTCCTGGAATGCTACTTTATGCTAGTTTACTTGGGCTGCAGTTATGGTTAAACTTTCAACATATTTCTTTTGGATTTATATAGTTTCTGGTAACTGTGTAACTTATCTATACTTTGTGTAACTACGTTTATAAATTTATTCAAATACACACGGGCAAATCATTGTAAGTAAAAAGTGAATAAGCCCATTATAATTGAGGTGCATTGTCTCTAAATAAATCACTGAACATTATACAAAAATGTTGCATTTATAAAATAAATGTATTCATGTGCAGAGCTTAGACAAAGTTACAGACGGTAAATTCAAGGTGACCCTGAAAAGTCATCATGTGGGAGCAGTACTGGAACTTTGTGAGGTATGATCTGCTGAGTTCATATTGAAGGCAATGCATTATTACTGAAATTTTCACCGCAAACATCAGTGACATTTTTGTCAAGATTGACATTTAGTTTGTTGTGCTATTCGATAACTTCAGAATCACTACTAATTTCGTTGAAAAATTCATTTGGAGCATTTTTGAAGGTTGGAACAACAAGGAGGATGGTAGCAGTGGCATATGGAAAGAGGTGTGGAGAAGTCAACCTTTCAATCTTAGAAGATTTGGTAAATTGTTTTTATTTTCTTTCCCTGATTATTGTACTTCCTATTAGATAATCAATTTTTGAATCCATTGTAGTCTTGTAGATCTACTGAAAAACTTAATTTAACAGTTATCCATTAATTTAACTCCAAATTGTCTATTTTTAAAAGTCTTTGTAGAAATTCAGTTCTCTTGGTCAACAGATAATTCTCTTTAGCCCCCCCACCCAAAAATAAAATCATATCTTCCGAAGTATTTGTAATTTTTAAATAGGTGACATGGTTTTTTTTTTTTTTTCAATTATAAAAACTAAAAGCTATAATGTTCTTATTGGCTCCTTAAAAAAGTCTTTTGTGGTTAATATTCTATTTATAATTGTTTTGCTTTGTCTCCTAATATACCTCACTAGTGTTATGTTATGAATTATGATGAAGTTTATACAAGTCAGTTGACTCTGATATTTTGTTGGTTTAGGTCCAACTGCGCCATAAATTTGCTCGGTTACTTGGCTATTCAAGTTATGCTGACTGTGCAGTTGATCTTAGAATGGCAAAAACACCATCAAAGGTTTGTATGGCGTTGCATTTTTCTTATGATATTCAACTGTTTTGCTCTGAATTTCATGACCTGATAGGTTGGTCAACTGGGGATATTTTAACTCTTTAATAATCAATTAGAGTTAGTGTAATAACAATGGAAACAATGAGAGATGCTGTCTTCTTTTTTGGCCTGATTGATAAGAGATGAACTGTTTAAGAGGTTATTTCTGGTGGCCCTCAAGATAAATTATTATTTTTGCCATTTGCCTCTTCTCCACCTAGATCATAAGCCTAGAGAAAATTATATTCTAAGAAAGATGTATCGTGCTTTCTTTTATTTTCTTCTGAAAAGATGTATGAGGTCCAATCTCTTGTTGCTGCATGCTCGTTAGATTTGCAAGGGGCCTCAGGCCCTACTTACTGACAGTGACGAAGGATATTGACTAATTAGGGAAATTCAAGTCGATCTTCATGAGGCTAATTGGTTGTTTTGATCCTTAATCTTTCTGATATGACCCTGCTTTAAAATTATATCATACTTTCTGCTCTTTTTCCCAGTTAAAATAAATTATGTCAAGCAGCTTAGTAGGCATATTTGGGATAATGTTGTTTATTGCACTGGGAACATCTTACCATTTTTGTCCATTTGCACACAATTGTTTCTTGTAGCTCATACTTGTGTTGGTGACTATTTAGGTTTTTGAGTTCTTAGAGGACATCTCAAATAGCTCGAACCGACTCGGCTACCATGGAGCTTTCCATCTTGAAAGATTTGAAGGTTAGAATACCTTTTGTATTCCCAATACTTTGGTTTATTTCATTCTTTTCCCAATGATTTGGTTTATTTCGTGGCTGATTGTTTTTTGTGTAATGTGGTACCAGAGAAAAGAGGAAGGAGACCATCCATTTGGAATTGAGGATCTGCTATACTATGTGAAGAAGGCTGAAGCACAGCAGTTTAATGTGGACTTTGGAGCTCTTAAGCAATACTTTCCAGTAAATTTGGTTCTATCCGGGGTCTTCAAGATAGTGCAAGACCTTTTTGGTAATTATTCATGATACTTTAATATTTCCCATACACTTAATCACATTATGAATTATATAGTGATAGTTGAACTGCTATTTTTATTTTCTTCAGGTTTAAGATTTGAGGAAATCACAGATGCTGAGGTTTGGCATTCTGATGTTTGCGTATACTCAGTTTTTGACTTAAGTTCTGGTGAACTTTTGGGTCATTTCTACCTTGATATGTACATAAGGTTGAAGGATGACTTCTTTTAAAGATTTAGCTCTTCCGTTATGTTATTTTCTTTGGGTTACGAACAAATGGGTTTATGTTTTCTGTTAACAGGGAAGGAAAATATAATCATACCTGTGTGGTGGCTCTTCAAAATGGTGCATTATCATCCAATGGATCACGTCAGGTTGTGTTTTCAATTTGCAACTTAAATATTATTTGTGTAATATAAGGTTTGCTATCAGATGGAAATTAATGTTTAATAAGTGTAGTATAAGATACATATAATTGCTTTCGGTGATGTTGAGTTGAGTTACCTACTCTCTTCGAGGTAATAATAGAAACTTCTTTGAGTGTAAAGTTCCAATTTTGATCTCATTTGCATGTGATCCTTTGCATTTATTCCTTTTGCTCTCAAATGAAAGTAGCTCTGGTTATTTTAAGTTCAGATATTTAATTATCATATTGACATAGAGAATCATGTGTGGATAGATTGTTATTTGCATAAGCCATTGATCTTGTGTTATTGACTTACCATTTCATTTTTTGTAATTAGATCCCCGTGGTGTTAATGATAGCTCAACTACAAAAGGATGTTAGTGGTCATCCTGCATTACTGAGATTCTCTGAAGTTGTGGATCTTTTCCATGAGTTTGGCCATGTGGTATGTTGTAATTCATCATTCATATTTTCAGTATATCAAAACTTGCAATATCCTTTTCTGTATGTTATTTTGTTTATGGAATAAATCATTGCAATTCAAAATGCTGCACCTTAGTTACCTCACCTTCATCCTTTATTAGTCCCATCTTTACTAACTGAAAACGGAAAATTATTCTTTGCCAGCCTTTAAAAGACTCTAAATAGGGCAGTAACTGCATACTTTTAGGGTGGATGTCATAGGAAAGATGGCTACGCCTGAATGGTAAGAACTGCATTACTGAGAGAGGAGTTCCTCAATATCTAGTTTCTATCTTGTTAAGATCTAGAGATTAAGGCCTTTGACAGTACCTTCCACAACGTTCTCCATTAGTAGGATTGTAGTGAAATGGGAACTTTGAAAGCGATGCCTTTGCCCTTATGGGGAATGCCTGGTGGTAAAGTCCACATTGGATCAGTCCTAACTTTAAGCTTAAGCGGTGTCCTTTAATTGGCTAGCAGCAAGAATATAAAAAACTGCATATGCCTCCACTTGCCCTGTGAAAGATGCATGAAATAATAACAGCCACTAACATGCAACCTGTGTATTTGAGAAGACCCATTAGCCAAATCAGAAGATGAATGAGTTAAGGGCCTCCAAGATTTTTTGAATAAGTTAATTGAATGTGGTCTCAATGATGCCATACTTGAATGTTCCCTAATTTTTACTTTTATTTTTATGTTGGTTTAATGAATGGATATCCTTTAAGTTTCCAATAACGACTATCGAGGTGATGTTTAGATAATTGGGATGAACTCCTGTTAGCTAATTGATCGGAGAAACAGATTTAGTCTGGAATATTATTCTTCTTGGTATGTTATATAATTTTGGCAGTTAATAAAGTTTTCTAGTGTGATATGTTTCCCATAACTAACAGGTTCTTTTGTAAAATATGAACCTTTAGGTCCAACATATATGCAATCGTGCATCATTTGCCAGATTTTCTGGGCTGGGTTTTGATCAAGATTTTGTGGAGGTTCCTGCTCTGGTTTTAGAGAACTGGTAATTAATGGATTATGGATCACAGTGTTCCCTTTTATGAGGACACATGGCCTAAATTAATGCTTCTTAAATGTGTACAATTTCAGGTGTTACGAAAGCTTCACTTTGAAGTTGATATCTGGCTTCCATCAGGTGACACATGCTTTATTATTATTTTTGTTTTAAATTTAAGTAGTAAATGCTCCCAAAATCAGTGTGCTCTTTTCTTTCTCTCTCCTCCCCAAGTGAAACCTCTCATATGTTCATTAACATGTTTACTTTTGGTTTTATCCTTATTATGGGCAGTTATTGTTGATGTCATGTCTAATGTAAATACTCTAAAAAAATATAGTTGTTTTTAAGAGATATAAGACGAGTTAAATTGCTAATTACTTTTGAATTTACATGCAGGATATAACAAAACCTATCAAAGATGAAATGTGCAAAGCCGTTAAAAGATGGCGATGTTCCTTCTCTGCACTCAAGATGAGGCAAGAAATTCTTTATTGTAAGTCCTCTTACTATTTCTACACTTCATTGATTCTTTGAAGAATCATCTTTAAGGCTATCTTTGTTTCATAGGATTTGCAGACTTTTTTTTTCCCTGGAAAATATTTGTTGTTAGAACTTTTGCTTTTTGATTTGTGTTGATTTGGATATCTTGGAGTTGGTTTTAAAAACAAATCACTGTAGACAACTGATTCTTAGTTATACTTTTAATTTTTAAAAGCTCTGCTTCCTAAGGGCCCGTTTGATAACCATTCCAATTTTAGTTTTCATTTTTCATTTTTGTGCCAGAGTATAGAGGAAAATGAGAGTGAGAATGTGACTCAACATGAGATTGAGAGAGAGGATGAGAGGGGAGGATGAGAAGGAGGAGTCACAAAAGTGAAAACAATTTCAAATAGATTTCAGTTTTAAATTTTTGTTTTCACTTTTGTTACTCATCCCTCCCATCCTCCACTCTCATGTTCACTCTCAATCCCATCTCAACTCTCATTCTCACTTCCATTCTCCCTCTTTTTCCTCTATACTCTAGAACAAAAAATGAAAACCAAAAACTAAAATTGAAATGGTTATCAAACGGGCCCTAAGTTTCTCATAGTTATATTAATAGCCATTGTTTTGAAACTGGACTGGTGATCAATGGATAAGGCTATTGCCTAATAATTGTAGACACTATTTCTATGTTAAAATTGATGCCAAGGTATATTACGTGAGACTGCTGTTCTTTCTGGGAAATGTACAATGCTGGAATGTCAAATTATCATTTAGATGTTGGTGAAGCAGACATTTCGACTTATCATGTACAGAACTGAAAAACATCTATTTTGTCAGGTCTTTTCGATCAAATTATACATTCTGCTGAAAATGTTGACATTGTTGAGTTATTCAAGCATCTTCATCCAAGGGTATGTGGTTATTTCCAGTAATTCATTCCCTCATGAAGTTGCATTTTGGGGTATTATTAACTCTGTTTCCTCAGATCTTGTTAGGTTTGCCAATGTTAGATGATGTCAATCCTGCTTCACGTTTTCCATGTAGCGTCATTGGTCATGAAGCTGCTTGTTACAGTCGTATTTGGAGTGAGGTTTGTCACCCATCCCTTATCGGAAAAAAGTCAAACAACACATCCTTGTTACTTAGTTTCCCAAGTTTGCAATGACAATCGTTGTTATATGCAATAGTTGCTCAATGATTATGTTTGCAGGGTATCATTCTAATAATCTGTGATTCTGTGACATTTAGTGCTGATGCCTGGAATGTTACATGTAGGTTTTTGCGGCTGATATATTTGCCTCAAAGTTTCATGACAGTTATTTGAACCAATATGTTGGCATGCAGTTCAGGAACAAGGTAAAGAATTTTCTCAATAGAAAGAAGTGTGGCCATAATGTTTCCAAAACTTTTTTGATTTCATATCCTCTCTTACGAATAGTATCCGTGCATTTCGACGTTTAGTCTTAATGTGTGTCAATTTAGGCTTTACTTCCCTTTCATGCTCTTCATAATTCATATGGGACAATGGCATACTTTTTTTGTCTCTGTCGGAAATGTTTTGCAACAGTCTACTCACGTCAAATTTTGCTCATTTCTCTATTTATTTATATTAAATTATTCTCTTTGTAGGTTTTGGCCCCAGGAGGAGCAAAGGAACCAATTGAAGTTTTAACTAGCTTTCTTGGGAGAGAACCATCAACTCAAGCTTTTATTGACAGCAAATCCCAATACAGATTGTGATGCAGACAGAACTTCCTATAGTTACAACCCCATTCTCCGATAATGGCACTCCTCAGAGTCTTGCAATTTTGGTTGCCAGTAATGTCATCAATTTCTCATGCTTAATCAGTAGACAAAGTTTCATGCTCAAAATGGTAACACATCTTGTAATTATTGGTAGTATTCGCAACTTTTATAGCAGCACTGAGTTTTTATATATATTGAGATTAGGGCTAGACTTGCAGTGTAGGTTCCTTAAGAACATTGCAATTTTGGTAGCTCTGGAGAAGCTAGCAAGTTTCGTTGTAATTATTATTCTTCTCTCTCTCTGTCTTTTCTTTTTTATCTTCTTGTTTAAGAGACGACCCCTTCCTATTCATACTTAATAAATTATTTGCATGTTTAAGGTGTTCGCGTTACATTTTTTACATAAGCTTCGATGATTTTACTTTGCATTATAAAAAACATTGGAGATGGACCATATAGTTTTATATATAGTATTTTTGGATGGAGGAAAATGAATGGAAATATAAAAGAAAAATAAGTTTTCTAATGTGCATTATTTCCCACCCACTACAATCCAAACAAAAAGGAAAAGAAAAAAAAATGCAGAGTAGAGTTTGATAAAAACTTGCAAGCAATTTCTGACCAATCTAGAATGTCTTGTGCTTTGACGTTTGACTTGGTGTTCCACGATGAGTTGAAGATTGAATAATTTCCAGCCTGCTATTTTTTTCTCCCTTCACATCAGGTACCCTACCCTGGTCGCGGCCTCGTCGAATTTAACTGTTTTTCCGTTAAAGTAGAAACTGAATGTCACTAAATTAAATAATTACCACGAACTTAGGTTTAATTCAAAATTCATTTCGTGAAATATATCGATTACTCTGGGCCGAATATACAAGTCATACCTCACAAGGCCCACCCAAACAAAAAGAGTTAAAAGGAAAGACCAGATGTAGCATAGAAACGGTGTCGGTTTGGAGATTGACTTATTAAAGCTACGGGTTGGTCCTCGTCGTGGGTATTGGGTTCTTTCCTGTGGGTGTTTCGGTTTTGACTTGACTTTTCCAAAGAGCCCAGAAGGGAGTAGAAAACCAGAGAGAGAGATTGACCGAAATTTTCCGAGGTAAAAGAATAACTGAAAAAATCACGAGCAGAAAATAATAAACAACAAAAATAATTTCTCAGTCAACAAACTACAACGAGAATAAAGGATAACAAAGGCCGAGTCTTTCCTTCGTAACTCGTAAGTATTATCGAACCCTTTTCTTCATTGTTCCCATCAGGGTTTCCATCTTGATCATCTCCTCTGCTTTGTTGCATGTGCTTTTGCCTTTTTGTGAATTTAAAATTTTTTCACGAGCACTTCATTGTATTTAGTTTATCAATATAGTTTTTGAACATTGGGAAGGAGAATAATGTGGTGAATATACCTCTAATTTTCCTCTGTTTTTTTCTTTTCCTCTTTTGATTTGAAAGAACAGAGAAGGGAGTTGGGATTGGTGGATTAAATTCAGAAAGCTGCTGCTGATTTTTTAGTTTAGAGTGACTTTTGGCATCTGGGTTTTCAATTTTTTGTGGGTGAAAAGCGAGGAGATTTGTGGGGTGTTTTTCTTTTTTCCTAACAAGGGCACAAAGCTGAAGGGAGGGTTATCTTTTCGGTGGTTGAGATTGGGTAACTTAGAGCTTGGTCTGATCTGTGGTGTTAGATAAGTTTGTTGGAGTTTTCGGATGAGAGGGGGTTATATGGCCCCCTTTGTTGCTTTGTTTTCAGAGAAACAGGCATAAAACAAACTTCTGTATGGTCTCAGATTATAATTATATACGCAACTGTTGCTGTTGAAATCGGCTTTTGCTCTGTGACTCATTAGACCCAAGAGTGTTTTTGCGAATTGTTTCGGAACCTAAGGTACTGGTGTTGTGCTTTTAGGGGCGGCATTTTGTTTGTTTGTATGAATTATGTTCAAACAGATACTAAGTAAGCTTCCCCGGAAGTCTTCTAAGAATTCTGAAAGTCGTGATGGAAGCCATACAATGTATTCGAATCCTCCCACCAGTGTAAGAAGCAGTGATTTCGGGACCAGTAAGTCTGGCAATTTGGTTACATCTTTCCCAGCCGGAAATCCTGTTTCAGATGTCGGGAAAAGTTATGGCAACAAGAATGTGAGGGGTGCAAATTTGAAGCCGAATGGCTTTGTGCTCTCTTCTTCTTATGAAGCATTGCCTGGATTTAGAGATGTTTCCAATTCTGAGAAGCAGAGCTTATTCATTAAAAAGCTGAACTTGTGCTGTGTTGTATTTGACTTCACTGACCCAACAAAGCATCTGAAAGAAAAGGAGATCAAGCGACAGACACTGTTAGAGCTGGTGGATTATGTGACTTCAGCAAATGGTAAATTTACAGAAACTGTTATGCAAGAAATTGCAAAAATGGTATCTACAAATTTGTTTAGGTCGTTTACCCCGCAGCCACGTGAGAATAAAGTTGTAGAAGGCTTTGATTTGGAAGAGGATGAACCTTCAATGGATCCTGCATGGCCTCACTTGCAATTAGTGTACGAGTTTTTGTTAAGGTTTGTCGCATCACCTGAGACCGATGCAAAATTAGCTAAAAGATATGTTGATCACTCGTTCATTCTCAAGTTGCTTGATCTTTTTGACTCTGAAGATCCTAGAGAAAGGGAGTATTTGAAAACAATTCTGCACCGAGTTTATGGAAAATTTATGGTGCATCGCCCATTCATCAGGAAGGCTATTAACAACATCTTTTATCGTTTCATTTTTGAGACTGAGAAGCATAATGGGATTTCTGAACTCCTAGAAATTTTGGGCAGTATTATAAATGGGTTTGCTCTACCACTGAAAGAAGAGCATAAATTGTTCCTTGTTCGAGCTTTAATCCCCCTGCATAAACCAAAATGCCTAGCTATGTACCATCAACAATTATCTTACTCCATTATACAATTTGTAGAGAAAGATTGCAAGCTTGCTGATACTGTCATAAGGGGTTTACTGAAGTACTGGCCGATCACTAATAGTTCGAAGGAAGTATTGTTCCTAAGTGAGTTAGAGGAAGTTTTAGAAGCAACTCAGCCATCTGAATTCCAGCGCTGCATGGTTCCCTTGTTTCGCCAGATTGCTCATTGTTTAAACAGTTCTCACTTTCAGGTAGCGGGTTCTTTCTTTATAGCTTGCTTTTGTTCTGCAACATGAATGATATTCAAGCTCTGCTGTTATTTCATTACAATGGGAAGAGTTCTTCGCATCATTATTTTTCTTGTCCATGTTGACTGTGATACATACTAAGCACACTTGTGTTAATGTTCTTTTCTCTTTCCATCTTTGGTTAGTAAGTTTATAAATCTCATTAATCCAAATTGTTCTGTAGTTATAGCCTAGGTTCCCATTTTGTGGGTGATCCATTTATACTTGTCTTTCCATGTATGTTGTTTTTAGTTGAGGGCTTCTCTAACTATATTTTTCTTTCTTAAATGTTGCTTTACTAAATTACCAATTAAGCCATCTGAACCTTGGGTCCTGTCTACCAGCCAGAAAAAGAAAAAAGACCTTGAAATCTCTTCTAGTTGGATTTTTCTGTTCTCTTTTGTTAGTCCTTTCCTTTATTGTCATTTTAATTTTAGGACTTTCTTCGGGAATATTCAAGTTTCTTGTTTACACAATTTGGAGGAGAATCATTGAGTTCTTTCTCAGTTAACAAAGATTGAAATAAGACAACATAAGATAATGACTAAAATGCAGTGCACAGCCAACTTCATGACTGATAGTGCAGTTTAATCATTATAGTCAATGGTTTGTTAATGCATGGGAGGTGCAAATCAAGTCTGTAAAAAGTTAGGAAGAAAGTTAGAATATCATAAGAGTTTAAGCTCAGTCTTTGTAATATCTTATAGATCCCAAGGGTCAAAGTTCGTCCTGCAGTACTTGATTAGTCTCTGTTTTTACACAAATGGTTTTAGGATTTTAATAATGACAATGAGTGTGCCTGTTGAGAGGATCTTAAGATAATGTCTTGGAAAATTTGGGTGTTTGTTGGATGTTCCATTTTTGTAACAATGAATTTTTTTAAAACGTTTAGGGAACATTTTAAATATCTACTGGGTTCTACTTTTTTTTCCTGAGTCTTTCAAGATTAGTATCATGATGTTCTCACTTAAAAAGTAGCGTCACTGTTAATCCCATTTAGTAGCAATCTGGAATTCAAACTCCCATCAATTTTTTTAGTTTGTCGTCTTGAGGAAATAGTTATGTATTAAATGAATTGTGGCTTATCAGGAAAAAAAAATGTTACAGGAATTGTGAAAATGTTCCATGAACAATAAGGTGCTTAATCTCTTTTTTCTAGACTATATTACTCAATATAACCATATGTTCAACACAAAATAGAACTGAAGTGAACTTATGAAATGGTTATGCATATGAATTCTCTTTGCAGTGGATGACTAACTGTCAAATGTATTTTGACCAAATATTCTCGGGAGGTTTTATACCAGCCAATTGTATTGAAGTTTGACACTAGTCTGTATGAAGTTAAGCCTATTCACTTGTATTGGGAGCGCTTCAGACCGAAACATTCACTTGTTTGTTTTGAGAAATAAGTAGAGTTCCATGCCAGTTGATTATTTATGTTTTAGTGGTCATGTTTTCTCTTTGAGAAAATAGCTTCCTCCCATTGCAGCTTTTGATTCTTGAATCTAATGCAATCAATTCTTGTTGTGCCAGGTGGCAGAGAGAGCTTTATTTTTATGGAACAACGATCACATTGAGAACTTAATCAGACAGAATCGTAAAGTTATACTGCCCATTATCTTCCCTGCATTGGAGAAAAATGCTAGAAACCATTGGAATCAGGCTGTCCATAGCTTGACCTTAAATGTCCGCAAAATATTCCAAGATCTTGATCCAGAGCTGTACAAGGAATGCTTACTCCAGTTTCAGGAAGACGAGTCAAAGGAGGAAGAGGTTAAAGCACGACGTGATGCCACATGGAAACGTTTGGAAGAAGTTGCTGCAAAGAAAGCTGCAAGCAACGAACCTGTGCTTGTTTTCGGCAAAGCACCTCCCCGCTCTAGTTGAGTTTAGCTGAAGAAAGTTGACCATTCAATGACATCCAATTTTTTCCTCTGATCGAAATGGGATTGGTAATACTACTGGCAAAATGGTTCAGGTGGTGGAATGCTCGTACTTTGTTGGTTGCTCACTGCTACTGAATATTCCAACATCATATGCGTGTATGTTGTAGTTGTAGCTAGGAAAAGGTTCTGGCAGATGACCACATAGTCCAACAAACATTCTGCCTCATTTGTTTCTTGTAATGTTATTTCATAGCTGTTCTTTTGCTTAAAATGATATACAGATATGCAATTCTACCACCCCTGGACTAGTGTATGCAGCAGCAGGACACAAAGTTTTGACAATGTTCTCCTTCTTTCAGCTTCAACAAGAGATGATGGACAACAGATAACTCCGATCAGCCTAGGCCTAGCTTAGCTTGTTCACAGCCGGTTTGTTGTCTGTGTCTCTTCGTTGAACCTGAACATCCTTGGGGCTTAGACACCAAACGTTCGCTTTGTGGACTTTTTTTATATATGAATTTTTAAAGTTTTTTGCCTTGATCAACTTGCCTATGTTATAATATTTAATCTAATTAAGGAAAAAAAATTAAATTGTGTGTGTGCTGTGTCGTTATTTAATGGATTGGGATACCTAGTACTAAATTGAAATTACCTTCAATAAAAAAATAAATAAATAACTCAAATAACGACTAGGAAGCATCCAGACAAAAATAGAAAAAATAAAAAAACACAGAGACTCTGATTCTGGTTCGATGGGTTGGCAGTGAGTTGGCATCTTTCTGTGGGGATAATTCTCCCTTTAACGTTGGGTAGAAGCTTAACACTATCGAATGCGTCAATCAAAACACAAAGAACCAAACAATATCTACAAAGACATACACATGATACGGCACACATTCTCTCACTCTTCTCTCTCCCTCCAAGTCCAACTTGTGTTTAACAAAATAATGTCTTGAGTTGAACCTGCTTACTGGGATTGGACAGAGAAAGGGAGGGCGAGCTTTGGCTCGTTTACCTTTTTGCTTTTTTGCCAACTTTTTTTTTTTTCTTTTACCTTCTCTCTCACAGGCTTAATATAATATGACAGGGACTATGAAATTGTGAAGGTTCTGTTCTTCAGGGCTGTTCTGGTCGCTTGTCTTGTTCCTCTCTCTCTCTCTCTTCTCTCTGACCCAAAATTGAATAAAGAACAAAAGAAAAAGCTCCTTGCTTTCTTCCTCTGCTTAGACTCCTGCTTCAGTAGTTACAAAAATTCATCTATTTTCTTTATTTTATTATAATCTCAGATTACTTCATTATCCTTTTGGTTTTTGCTGGCACCCTCTTAGATTTTTCTTTTATGAATCACTTTGCCCTTTTGAGTTTTTTATTGGTAATGATAAGGAATGCTATCTTTGTGTTTTAGATCGCATCCAGATCGTGTCAGCCAGTGAGCCACTTGGGTAGCTGCTGATTTGGTAAATACACTCAGAAGATTGAAGACAAGAGCTTCTGGTGTATATATTCTACTTTGGGAAGTTGTTATTGATCTTTGACTTGAGGGTGCCAGTTTCTGCTTCTGGGTTTCTAAGTTTGACTCTCAAGGTGTCAAATTCTTCTACTTTATTCAGATTGCTACAGATATATAGAGATTTTGAAATTCTTAGAAGAGAATGATATATGAAAACAAGAGTTTTGCTTCCATTGATTATTGATTCTGGGATTACTTTATCTTCTTATGGAAATGGGTGTCTCTATCTGGATTTTTTATTTCTTATGATATCGATTTTGTTGTTCATTGTTTTGAAATGGGTTGTATGTATCTGGGTTTTGACTCTGTTATTTGAGGTATCAATTGGGTTCTACTTTGAAGGAGCTTCCATCCACAACTGGGCTTGACAGGATTTGTGTTTGAGGCCATTTCTTTTTCAAATCATGATCAAGCAGATACTTGGTAAGCTTCCACGGAAGCCATCTAAGTCAGCTGAGAATCGTGAGTTTGGGGGTTCATCTGCCTCTTCATTAAGTTCAAGAAGCAGTGACGTAGTATGTAATAGGCCAATTAACTCAAACAGCCTACCTCTGTTGGGTCTTGATTCTGCTTCAAATTTAGGATATAGCCATGGAAGTAAGCTCCCTCAACTTGTAAATTCAAATCTAAATGGAAGTTCTGCTACTGCTTCTTATCAAGCGTTGCCAGCATTTAGGGATGTACCAAGCTCTGAGAAGCAGAACTTGTTTATGAAAAAGCTGAACTTGTGTTGCGTAGTGTTTGACTTCACTGACCCAACAAAACATCTGAGAGAAAAAGACATCAAGCGGCAGACGTTGCTAGAGCTGGTAGATTATGTTACTTCTGCAAATGGAAAATTTACTGAAACTGTTGTGCAAGAGGTTATAAAGGTGGTAACTGTGAATTTGTTCAGGTCGTTCTCTCCGCAGCCCCGTGAGAACAAGGTTTTGGAAGCATTTGATTTGGAGGAGGAGGAGCCCTTGATGGACCCTGCATGGTCACACTTACAGATTGTGTACGAATTTTTACTGAGGTTTGTTGCATCGCCTGAGACAGATGCAAAGTTGGCTAAGAGGTACATTGACCAGTCTTTTGTACTCAAAGTATTGGATCTCTTTGATTCTGAGGATCCTAGGGAAAGGGAGTATTTGAAAACAATTCTGCATCGCATCTATGGAAAGTTTATGGTGCATCGCCCATTCATTAGGAAGGCAATCAACAATATATTTTTCCGATTTATTTTCGAAACAGAAAAGCATAATGGGATTGCTGAGCTTTTAGAGGTTTTGGGCAGTATAATCAATGGATTTGCTCTTCCACTTAAAGAAGAACACAAACTCTTCCTTGTTCAGGTTCTGATCCCCCTTCACAAACCAAAATGCTTACAAATGTACCATCAGCAGTTGTCCTACTGCATTTCACAGTTTGTGGAGAAAGATTGCAAGCTTGCAGATACTATTATAAGAGGCTTATTAAAGTACTGGCCAATTACAAATAGTTCAAAGGAAGTCATGTTCCTAAGTGAGCTGGAGGAAATTTTAGAAGCAACTCAGCCAGCAGAGTTTCAAAGATGTATGGTACCCCTCTTCGGCCAACTATCTCGTTGCTTGAGCAGTTCACACTTTCAGGTAGTGAGCTGTGTCTTCATCTAATTTAGTGTTTCTTTGCGCTTTGCATGTTCAGACTTTCCAAGTCTTTAGCTCTTTCCTTAGTAAGTAAATTTAGTCTAATTCTGGAAACATGTCTTTGTTGTATTTAAGAAAAAGTTATTGAAGAGAGAAAAAGAGGTGGGGAGAACCAATCTCTCTCTTCCTCTTGCGCTCTAAAAGGTTTTGCATCTCACCTTTCATTAAATCTGATAAGTATTGTCTGCTATCTGGTTTATTTTTACCTTTTTACATACCATTAGTCATTGTTGTTGTAATTCCATCCATATTCGAGTACCAGGTACTTCTTCTGAATTCTTTTCTTGGACAATGTTATAGTTTTAGACAGGTTAAGCTCACAATTAATGCCTCTTTTCACTTTGATATAGTTTTCAGTACAGATAAAATGTTTCTTAGGCACAGACGCATATCTATATGATTCTAGTGAAAATTCTAAATAGTGACTGCTACATATAACTGATCGCTGTTGCTGGATTGCATTGTTTAACAGTTATCTTATTATCGCTTGGATGATTTTGACTGATAGTAATGGTATAGAGGATCAAATGCTATTATGCTGCTAACCCCCTAGTTGGAGATGCTGAATAATTATGCATGTCTGAGGTCAAACCATTTAATAGGATTAACTGTTCACTCTTGTGTATGTCAAATGTCAAGCAATTTTTGGAATATCTTTTGGCATATTGACTGAATCTAGGAATTAGCATCTAGTACTATTTCTTCGTTGCCTTTCATTTACTAAATTCCAGTTTTCTGTATGAAATCCTGATCCGGAATATACTCAGAATTACATTCCTAGTTTTACTTGTGATAACAAGACATTCCCTACCTATCCTGACCAAAAACCTTGAGCTGACTGATGCTTGCTTTTATAGGTGGCAGAGAGGGCATTGTACTTATGGAACAATGATCACATTGAGAATTTAATCAGACAAAACCGTAAAGTCATATTGCCCATCATCTTTCCAGCCTTGGAGAAGAATGGTCGCTACCACTGGAACCAAGTGGCCCGGAGCTTGACATTAAACGTCCGTAAAATCTACTCTGATGTTGATCCTGAGCTATTTGAGGAGTGTTTGCTCAAATTTCAGGAAGATGAAGCAAATATGGAGGAGATTAAAACAAAACATGAAACCACCTGGAAGCGCTTAGAAGAGAGTGCTGCTTCTAATGCTGTTAGCAAGTGGAGCAGTTGTTCGCCGCTTGAACCCAATTGAAACATCTTCAAACTAATGATAGAGGGATATATTCATGTAGTTCGAAGGTCTTGTGTTTCTTTTTTACTGTTTTTTGGCTCGTTTGGGAGGGAGCATTGCGTGGTTGTGTGCTTTGAGAGGTTGAACACTCATAGATGGTTGTCCATACTCTTTTCTGTTTGCTCCTCTATTTTTGGCTCTTTTCACCCTAACGTTCAAGAGAAACTCTACACAGCAATGAAGTTCGTTCTGGAATTTGCACAGATACCGTATGCTGGAAACAACAAAACGGGAGTTAGAAGCTGCATTACACATTGAGGATGGCGAACATAGAGCTATAGTTGATGGTTATAAGGGTTAACATGAAAGAAGCCTACAAAATACAGGTAATTTTATCCACTTGGAGTTGATTTAATTGGTTTGATGTACTTACTAAACTACTTAGTTTCGTTTCTGTATGTTTATGTATTATAATATCTAAACAATCCGTTTGTGTTTGAATTTTTGAATATATTGATACTTCTTAATGCCTTTTGTTGGAATGAATGTTCTTAATTGGTTTGCTTCGGGTTTTATGTTCCTAAGCATTGATTCCAAAATACTAGATAATAATGATTCTGCCTTCGTGTCATTCTAATCTATTTCAAAGTTGAAAATGAATGAAGCAATTCCATTAAAGTTATAATAGGTACTAGGAAAGAGAGCAGGGTCTCCAAGGCTTGCATGTGCCAAAGACAGTGGAGAAACTACTTGAACCTTAGGACTAGACTACTGAAGAAACTAGTTACGTAATCCTAAGAGCTTGATGCCAGGAAACAAAATTCCAGAAGCTCATGATCAGATTCAAATTTAGCCATATCTTCTACTAAAGAAACTAGTTACGTAGTCCTAAGAGCTTTATGCCAGGAGACAAAACTCCAGAAGCTCATGATCACATTCCAATTTAGCCATATCTTCTTCTTCCAAGGTCACCCATGCCTCTATACCGTCGCCAGAGCTACTACTCATCAATATGACAACATTTTTAATGGGCACATTGCTAATGCATGCCCAGATGGGTTTTCCCCATCCAAAATCAGTGTTATAAAATTGAAACCTAACCCAACTGCTGAACCTGTAAAACTCAACTTCTCCTTGAGAGACCAACTCACTTGTTTCTTTTAGAGGCTCGCATGCATGTGAAAACCCATCCTCACCTTGAAGTTTCTTCACGTAATCATCATTGATATTCCTTATTACTTTTCTTAATTGAACCACAAAATCATTCAGCTCTATATTTCTTGCATCTTTCATTATGGATGCAACAGCAAACCGCCAGATATTACCAAAAGAATGCTCTGGCAAAGGTGGAGCCATTCTTTCCCTTAAATTCACCACATGGGATATCGCTATTGATGGCCTACCCTTACCAGATGTACCATTTTTTGCATTCATGCTAGACTTGCATATGAGGGCTGTCACGGCTTCCACACGAGTGGGAGCACGGTCGTCCATGCCCAAACCCTTGGATGCTTTGACTTTCATCCTGGCTAAACTGGAAGCATCAAACACAAATCTCTTTGTCACAATATTTTCTCTCTTAATCAAATTGGATGGCATGAAAATTTGCGGGTCCCTAGGTGGAAAGATGGTGGCTGAATTTAGGGAGGGAGTGATGTTTTCAACAACACCACGTGATCTTGTAGCCCATGCATCGAGGAAAGAAGACTGTTGCACCGTCTGCAATCTTGTGTGAAATGCAGATTCCGATACCCATACCACCAGAGTCAAAGAAGTTTAACTGGACGGCCATGGCTGCAACCGCCTTGTCTGTTCTAATATTGTAGGGATCAAGTGGAAGAAGAAGTTGCACTAAATTCATATCTGGACTTTTAAGTATCTCAGAGAGCTGAATGTTAGCTCTAGCTCTTGTGAAGACAACATCCACGTCTTCACAATCCACAGATGTATTGCCCTCAATCCTTCCAGCCAAAGCGTAGAAACAGGTCAGGGTTTCTGATAAAGATTTCTTCAGCTTATAAAAAATGGTCGTATCATCATCAATGTTTTCAGGAGCTGAATAGAAAAGAACCACGGGCACGTAAAATATAGGAGAAATCTGATCTAGCAGAGAGAGTCTGTAGCTCTTAAGGTGGTGTGGGGTTGGAATTGATGGTTTGCAGTAATCTTTACTGACTATCTCAATCTTCATCTCCATTTTCACTTTCTCTGTAGGAAATGCAGGTCTGAAGAAATGAACAATCTATTACAGAGGCTCTGTATATATATATATATATATATATATATATCAGTTCAACCAACCAACAAACTCCTTATTTAGCCTTCTTTTTTTCGTTTTTTAGGTCCGCGAAGATATCATAAAAGCCAACCGGCAAAGGCCCAAAGGGAGCCAAACCCAACCAAACAAACAGGACGGACACATCAAACCAAAGAACTAAAAACAAGAACAGGAAACAAAAACACCAAAAGAACAAAACAAACGAAAAAACCACAACACAGAAGATAATGTGGAAGCTTGTCTAAGCTATCTAGAAGCTTTAGCTGGTCATCCAGTGTAGAGTACAGATGGCGTAGGTTAACCATACGCATATGTAAATCATGTATGTCATACCGCTACGTACGCGTACTGCTTGTGTTTAATTTTTATTTTTTAATGCTTAATAAGTCTTTAGTTATAGGACTTTCTTCCTGGTTAAGTCACTGTCACTTAGGACTTGAGCTCCACAGATAAGTAGATGAAGTTTTGACCAACGGAGCAAGGCTGATGAAAGTGTGATCAACGAACTTATGGAGTGGGAGTTAGGAGTTTGAACTTTGAACAAGTTTTTGACACAAAAAATATCGAATTGGAGGAGGACTTGACCAAACTAAAAAAATAAAAATAAAAATTGTAATACTTGTACCGGTTAGAATTGGCCCTGCCAGTATGCCATTATCCCTATACATTCTTGTTGGGCAAACAAAGTGTTGATAGGAGATGCCTTTCTTCATTCAATTTACCCTAATGGTATGTTTAGAGGGAATTGAATTGAGGATGAGTTGAATTGAGGAGGAGTTGGATTGAAGAGAATTAGATTTCGGATTCCTAATGAAGTTGTTTACTAAACCATATGGATTGAGGAGAGTTAGATTCTGAATTCTGTTGAAGTTGTTTACTAAACCATATGAAATTGGAGGATGAGTGATACTAATTACTAAAATGTCCACTTTTTTTTTTTTTAAAGTAGAAGTCATATTTAGAATCCTATGCACCAATGCACACACTTCAAACTACCGCCAAAAGGTTTATTTATTTATTTTTAAATCAATGCCACCAACAAAGGTTGTTTTATTTTAGTCATAGCCTATTATTTCCAGCTAATCAAATCAAACACACCCTCATTTCCCCTTGTCTCTTTGCAACACCCAGCGATTCCCTAAAGAAACCCCAAAGATTCCTTGTTTGGCCTTTATAGTTTTGGCCTTCCCCCCCGAGATAGAATATATTTTTCTTTCGTCCTTAATTTTAGTTAATTAGAATCATCCTTTCACTTTCAAGTGTTCAACTTTATACTGTACAGAAATTTGAATAAATGACAATAATTCATGTGGTCCAGCCGCATTATTGCCAATGAATTTCAATTTCACTTTATTAGTTTGCATCCTCTGCATAACAAATGAACTCTGCATCTAAGATTTGTGATTTTAAATCTTTACAATTTTATGATGACCATGAAAGTTGAAATTATATCCAGAGAAACCATCAAACCTTTCACTTCAACTTCACCACACAATAGAACATACAACCTTTCTTTCCTCGAACAGGTTAATCCTCGTACTTATGTTCCAGTTGTTTACTTCTATCCCAAGGAGGCATCTGAGACACCTGATTTCTTGACTGGTGTTGATAAATCCAACCAGCTCAAGAAATCTCTTTCAGAAACGCTAGCGAAATACTACCCGTTTGCCGGTAGGATCAGAGATAGAGTCTCCATTGACTGCAATGATGATGGAGTCACATTTGTAGAAGCAAGAATAAAAAATATTGAGCTTTCTGAGATTCTTGAGCACCCTAAAGATGAGGTGCTGGACCTGTTATTTACAGACAATCTGCAGTGGAACGACGATTCGAATATCAACGTCCTCTTGGCTGTACAAGTAAGCTTCCTTGACTGTGGTGGGATGGCAGTTGGCATCTGCATGTCACATAAGATAGCTGATACCTCCACCATGATCAACTTCATCAACGACTGGGCAGCGGTGGCCCGTAACAACAAAAAATGTGATCAATATGTACCATCTCCTGAGTTCATCGCAGCAACTGTCTTTCCCCGATGTGATCTGCCACTGTCGCCAGAAGCCATGATTGAGAAAAGCAATTGTGTGACCAAGAGATTTGTGTTTGATGCAACAAAGATTGCTGCCCTCAAAGCCATAGTCGCGGAAAAATTGCAAAACCCCACAAGAGTTGAGGCTGTGACTGCTTTTATTCATAGCCGTGCCATTTCTGCATTGAGATCAACTTCCGGGTCGTCCTCAAACCCAACCACTTTCATCCAGACGGTGAACCTCCGCGCTAGAATGGTCCCTCCATTGCCACAAAGCTCTGCAGGCGGCATGATTTGGTTCTTTACAGTGTCCACAGCTGAGGACAGTGTGGTTGAGTTGCATGATCTCGTGGGTCAAATGAAGCAGAGAATGACCAAGTTTTGTGACACATATGTCAGAAAGTTTCGTGTGAAAGATCAATGGCCGTCCATCTTTAAAGAGTGTATACAAGAATCAAGGAAACCATTTTCTAAAGGGAATTTGGTCATATATAGATGCAGCAGCTGGTGCAGATTCCCAGTGTATGAAGCTGACTTTGGTTGGGGAAAGCCAATTTGGGTCACTATTGCTAGCTGTGCCATGAAGAATGCTGTTTTCATGATTGATACAAGGGATGGCGAAGGGATTGAAGCTTATGTGAACTTGGAAAAGC
This sequence comes from Prunus fruticosa, assembly GCA_018703695.1. Classification (NCBI taxonomy): domain Eukaryota; kingdom Viridiplantae; phylum Streptophyta; class Magnoliopsida; order Rosales; family Rosaceae; genus Prunus; species Prunus fruticosa. The sequence continues at coordinate 36,893,062 of CM031917.1, read as the reverse complement.
AGGAATTGGATGTGTTTGAGCGTGATGCAGAGCTTCTTGCTTTCGCTTCTTTGAATCCGAGTGTCATTTGAACTCCATCCGAGCTTCAAATCATTGTGTGTGTGTGTGCGCGTGGACTCGTGTGTTTGTCTTTATAAATGTTCTTGAATGTATTTCTCCACTCTAACGATGTCGAAAAATAAAGATGAGGCTTTGAAACAAGATACCCTCATAAAAAACAAGCTATTTGAAAACATTTCAAGTACAGTTGTATTTTCTTGTAAAATCAGAGGAATATGTTTAAACCCCTCCCCTTTCTGTTTCTTTTTCATAACATTTGCCCAAATTTGAAGCCTCTCATATTTGCAAGTGCACATTTGGGTTCATGTGAAACTTTTATGTGTATTTTACTCACATGAACAATTGATGTGAAACCAAAGCTGGAAATTTATTTCAGGCCTGAGTTTGAAAAAATATGAACTTTATTGATGAATTAGATGGATCATGCACCAACAAATTGGCAATTTTGTAGTACATAATTGTCTCACAACACTTTCATGAAACAAACTTGTCCTACATTCTCCAATCAAACAGATCCAGAGCCGAATCGCATAATCCGTTTTTCAGTCTCGAATCTGTGGATCTGAGAAGAATTTGTTGATGGTAGGCATGATCTGGGGGCTTTTGTTGCGAACATATTTCCTCAGTCCATGTTCTGCATATCTCTCTCCCTCTGCATGGTTATCAAGCACCCCAGCAGCTCTGTTCTCCTTGTTAACCCTGAAAAACCATATTCAAATTTAGGTTAAATGCAGTCTGCAGATAAGCATGTGCTTTTATTCTTAACCCCATTTTTGTAGATGCCTGTGATTTTAATACTCTCATTTGGTAGGTAGGATAAGTAGTAAGATTGGATAAACTTGATCCAAAACTATGTTTGGTGCACAAGACCGGGAGCCGTGCCAGAAACTTGATCCGAGAATGTGGGATACATAATCTCACTATTCCAACCCCTTAACCTTGAACCCAAGACCGGGAGCCGTGCCAGAAACCCAGAACACTAGTGTTAATAAATGATACTAATTATACTTTCCAATCAATCCAATCTAATTACTTTCTAATCCAATCCAATCCAATTTTAGTTACCAAATATGGCCTAAACATTTTTTTACTCATGGAATTGCAGTGAAATTTGATTTTTGATATACCTGACTTCAGGGTTGGTGTAGATGTTTCTAAAAAGCTGCATGCCACAGATTCCAACAGCTGCACCAACTGCAGCAAATAGTGGGTACACCTACACATCCAGGGAAAAAAATTACCATTTATGTGATTAGCCCATAATTCGAGGGTTAATTAAACCTTGCACTACAAGTCAAATGAAAGGCAGCGCAACAAGCATACCCTACATGCATAGACAATCATCACACAAGCCCTTTTGTTCCCTTCTTTTTTTAAGGCCAAAACAACATGAAAACATATGATTCATGAATCATGACCCTTTTTCCCTTACTTTCTCTCAGTTTCTCACCAACCAAACAGAAAGAAAAAGTTTTGATAAAAACAACCACAGAAAAATATAATTATAAATTTTTTATTTTTATTTTAAAAAAAAAAAAGTGGGGTGGGGGCAAGGAGAAAGAAAGAAATTAAAAATATTAAAAATACCTCAGGCTTTAACCATCTGGAGGAAGCCATGCTGAATTTGTGGAATAAAACAAAGAGAAGAAAATAGAAGATGAATCTTCTTCTTCTTCTCTAGGAGGAGGATTGAGAGAGAGAGAGAGAGAGACAGGGCAGAACAGGGCAAGTTTTTTCACAATTATGAGCTCTGTATTTATTGCAGGCACTAATTACCCGATTTAGACTTCAACAAAAATGGAAGGTTAAGCGTGTACGGAAAATGAAGAAAAACAAGGCCTATCATCCAATTTTTTTAGACCATTTTGGGCATAAATTTTTTTTTTTTTGTTGGAAGATATCATTTTGGGCATAATTACTAAAAAAAGAATATGGTGTGGCCTTTCCAATCTCCGTGAAATGTGTAACGCTAATGTGATTATTTTTGCATGCTGACCAAAAACATTGCTTTCATACGTATCAGATTATTAGGGTAATAACATTTATCTTATTCTGAAAGATAACAAAGTTTGTATATCAAGAAACAAAAAACAAGATTGTAATGTACGAAAAAAGATAAGAATTATTCTTAGATTTCGAATGGTGCTGAACCCAAAGGCTTCAAATGGAACGGCCCAATTCCCACATAGGCAGAAAAAACCTTCTAGCCCAGCTCAAACAAATCTAATCTGTGAAGATATGAAGATCACAAGTATTGTTTATGTGAGTTAGGCTAGTTGGTCTAGAATGAAATTGAGGTTCCATCCTAAAATCAATTAGCAATGGTAGGAGCAACCTAACTCCTTATAAGCTTTTGCTAGGTTTCTCAACTTTTCAATGTAGGACTTTTTACCTTCACATTCACATTTTCACACGTCCTCTCACGTGTGGCGAATTTTCAAGTCTAATACGTGGACAACACATATTTGGTGATATTGAGCAAGTGTGGCCATTGGGCTTTCATACGTGGCCAACCCGCTCTGACACCATGAAGGAAAAATAAGAAGATTACTATAGAGAATATCTCTCTATTTCTTGATATTGAAATATACAAACGGAGGTCATTTTTATACAATCAATAGCTAAGCCATTCTAGGTAAATCTTGTACATAAAGTAAATTACAATCTCTTATTTATACGATCCTATTGTAGGACCCCAACTCATCCCAGCTGAAGGCGTTTTGAGATGAGTTGGGGTCCTATAATGAACTCGCAACTTGCACATGTGGGGGAATCAAAAAGCTCAACGTGCGAGAAGAGAAGGAGAGAGTTATGCAGTTCCTCATGGGATTGAACGAAGCCTATTCTGCAATTCGTGGATAGATTCTGTTGATGAATCCGCCGCTAGACACACGAAAAACATATTCTCTTGTTCTTCAACAAGAGAAACAGGTTGAGGTATCCCTTAATCGTGACAATCTCAACCACCATGCCATGAGCGTGACAAGCAATAAAGAGGTTGTTGCATCATCTTATCAGTCATACAAGGGAAAACCACCCCTTCATTGTTCATAATGTGGTCAAGATCGTCTCAAGTGTTGAAACCTGTTATTATTTACATGGCTTCTCACCTGGCCACAAATTGCACAACAAGTCGGTGAAGCCACCCAACCGAAGGAAACCAACGGCTAATCATGTCAAGGCAGAGGCAGAGAGTGTCAAGAATTCAGACACAAGTCACAAGACTCCAACCAGTGATGGTCCCAAATTCACCACAGAGGAATACAATCGACTGATGACCATGCTTCGAAAACACAATGATGGTAACCCATAACACTATGCAAATACCACAAGTATTATTACATCATCATCTCAAGTGACTCATGTAGCTCCACACTCGAAATTATGTTGGATTATTGATAGTGGAGCCACAGACCACGTGACTTCTTCCGTTGAGTTAACAAGTCGCAAGGCTCCAAGTCAGCCACCATTCAATTGCCTAATGGTGGACAGACACACATTGAGTCAATTGGCTTATTACAAGTTATACCACACATTAAACTTGATGAAGTGCTCAAAGTTCTCCACAATTTCAAGTTAATCTACTATTAGTTAGCAAATTGACACAGGCATTGCAATGTATAGTGATATTTTTTCCCATTTTTGTGTTATGCAGGACGCTACTCCGGGGAAGATGATTGGCCTGGGCAAGCAACATAATGGCCTCTATTACTTGGCACAAAACCAAAACCCGATCCTAGATTCCTAGCTCACCACATCTGGAAAAGTCCAACCTCTGGCACCAACGTCTTGGCCACCCATCCACCGAACCTCTCCAAGTTCTCACCAAGACAAATTCTAAAATTTCTTTCAATTCCAGTCATGTTTGTGACATTTGCCCTTTAGCCAAACAAACTCACTTATCATTTCTATCTAGTTCAATTTATTTCTTATCATGCACCTTTTGATTTAATACATTGTGATATTTGGGGACCACATCAAATAAATTCTCATTCGGGACTCGTTGTTTCTTGATAATTGTTGATGATTTTACACGTTATACTTGGATACATCTAGGGGTGCGCGCGGTCCAGTTCGGTCCCGTTCTCACCTCAAATCGAAACCAGAACTGGTACTATTTAATCGGTTCAGTTTGGTTCAGTTTAGGAAAAAAATTCAAAAATCGAACTTGGTTTGGTTCTGAATTGATTTCGGTTCAATTTCGGTTTTGAACCGGATTATTAATTTATTATTTTTTAAATTTTTTTATTTAAAAAATATAATAAATAACTTATTTTTTGGCTTAAAAATTAACAAATAATCCAATTCATACATTTAGAATTTTTTTGAATTTGAACTTGGAAAAATAGTGATTATAACATTTAAAATATTGCATTATATTTTAAAATTTTGTAAAAATAAAAATATATATGTGACCGGTCCAGTTTCAGTCTGGTTTGGTGCAGTGTGGTGTAAAACCGATTCTGTGCCAAATTCCGGTCCAAATTTATTGACTTTTTTGGTCAACTGATTTTTTTTCACCAGTTCGGTTCAGTGTTCCTTTTTTCTTTCCCGATGCCCACCCCTAGATACATCTCATGAGTTTTAAATCAGAAACACAAGAGATACTACAATCATTTGCTTCTTGGGTAGAAACACAATTCAATTTTCACATCAAAACTCTCTAAGCTGACAACGGAGCAGAATTTATATCCATGCAACCCTTCCTATATACAAAAGGAATTATTTTCCATCACTCAAGCCCCTCAACCCCCCAACAAAATGGGGTCGTTGAGCGCAAACACCATCATCTTTTGAACATGGGAAGGGCTCTCCGGTTTCAAGCCAACTTTCCTTTAAAATTTTGGGGTGAAAGTATTCAAACGGCTTGTTATTTGATCAATCGTCTACCTACACCTCTTCTTTCTCACTAATCACCATACGAAATGCTTCACACAACGCAACTCACATATACTCATCTCTGTACTCTTGGGTGCCTTTGCTATGCCACTAACCTCACACCTTCACCTAAATTTGATCAACGAGCTCGCCGTTGCATTTTTGTTGATACTCTTGGTCAAAAGGGCTATCGGGTTTACGATCTCACAACACATAAATTTTTTTCCTCCCAGGATGCTGTCTTTCATGAAAATGTTTTTCCATTTAGTACCCATCCCCAAGCACATCAACAAGATACAATTGTTCTCCCTCTTTCACAGGACTCCAATACATCACCTTCTCTTCTGAGCCCAGCCGACCCCAACACAGATGACTCCCATGCTCCCGGCCCATACTCAACTGACTCAGCTATTTATTGTATAAGAATGACCTCCTATTATATATTTCAATATCAAGAAATAGAGAGATATTCTCTACAGCAATCTTCTTATTATTCCGACATGGCCAATATAGTGTGTTCAGTGTTCGGTGTCCACCCTCTTGTACCCGAGTTGAATCCATCTTCTCCTATATTAGTTTATAATATTGTTTCGTTATAAAAATATATATATATATTCACAAATACTCGTTAAACCCAAATGAAGTACATAAAACTCTTTCATGTTTTGTGTCTCTTATTTTCTTAATTGGTGTTTTTCTTTTTCTGGTAAATATTTCTAGAGTTATTAATCCTTAGTTATAATTAACTTTTTTTGTTGCTAATTCATTGAAGATGGAGAGCAAGAATTGAAATATGACTACCGGAATGAGACGACTACAAGGATGCGAAGATAAATACTCTACAACTTCTATCATATCATAATTAAGAAACCTCGATCTAAATTAAGTAAATCATGAGAATCTCTGTATCAATTTCTTTTCCATCACTCTATCCATTTAAGTTATGAAGAGTTGGCCAATCAGAGGAACCTAAAGAGCTCATTTGGTCAAATATAGACAAAACAAGACAAATTTATAATTGGATTGGAGGAGCACGAGTGCGAACAAACTTGAATTGAAACAATGTCAGTCTAACATGTCCAGCTAACTCTTCTGTATTGTTTTTCTCGCTTTAGTTCAATATTTGTTCGGTCGGCTGCAAATGTTTCTTTATTTTTAAAGAATTATGGCATCTGGGTTTGACTTCCCTTTCCCGTTTTCTTCAAATTCATCATATATATATATATATGTTTTTATTTTATTTTTTATAGTTGTTAACAATAGAAACAGAAGTCCCCAGATCTGAACTAGTTTTTAATCAGAGCCACTGACAAGATTGGATCACTGTGCTGTCTGTACCTAATGTGGGTTCCTCTGTCATCGTGAACGCTTGATTTTTAATTTTATAACACATATATATGATAAATATACAGTTATGCTCGAATCTTTATTATTCTTCAATATGAATGTATTTATAAGGAAGTATAATGCTTAATAAAATAGGAAATAAATCTCCATTATATTATGACTAAATGAATAGGTAAATAATCAAAATCATAACTAAGTAAGGAATCAAAATTCTAACTAAATATGGACTCGCCAATAATATATATATATATAATTTGAAAAATTAATTATGTTTTTGGGAGAATAATTTAGTTTCAGTGTTCTTCTTCAGCCTCTCATTTCATTTGATGCATATATAGATATATACTAAAAAGTTGTGGCTGTGGGTTGACTTTCCCTAAATTATTTGAAAAAAGCTAACTTACCCACCTACCATTCGACCATCAATAATATTTCATGCTCCTTGGCCTTGGCCTTGACTGGTCTGGTGGTTGATGACTTCATGTTTTCATGCACGCCTGTCCATCATATATTAATTTAGGTTTTTATTTTTTTGGTTGAATTCTATAATTTTATTATTATTATTTCATGAATAATTGATAGCTCCATTGTAGCATTGCCCATGCTTGATGGGATGATGTCAAACTTTTTCCCACTTTATTTGTACGGACCCCAAACAAAACGCTTGACCAAAAAAAAAAAACCCCAAACAAAACGGGTGCGAGGTGAAATTGATCTTCAAATTTGGGTGTTATTTGAATTGATGTTGGGAATGAAGAGTGGATAGAAACTGTTAAACAATTATTTTTGGTGCTATTTGGTGAGTGAGACGCATTTCTTGTTTGTGGTCAATAACAATTTGGTCACTATATTTTAAAAGTTGACAAAAACAACCATAAAGTTGCAAGTCTTTACATCATTTTTTTGCGGTAAGTAATAATAGGGTCACTATATTTTAAAAATTGACAAAAAAAACAACCACAAAGTTTCAAGTCTTTACATTATTTTTTGCTTACGTCAAGTAGGTTAATAAGCATCACATGGACAACAATTGATAATAGCAATAAACTTGATAATCAGACGGAAGAACGATAAAATTGGTAACTTCAAATTTCCTCTTTACTAATTCATTAAAAACAAGGGTCAAATCCGGGACAAACCCATGTTAAGATTAAAGACCCGTTTGTTACTCTCCTCTCTCATCCTTTCATCTCATCCTATCTCACAATCTCATCCTCACTCTCATTTTCCTCTACACTCTAGCACCAAAAAAAAAATTAGAACTCAAATCTAAAATTGAAATGGTTATCGTACGAGCTCTAACATAGACCCATGTGAACTTTTTTTTTTTTTACTTTTCTGTTCTTATAGTTAGTATATATGTTTTAAAATTTGCTCAATCCAAAATCGAACAGTTCAACTCTAGGAAAATTTAGCCTACCTCATTTTGAAATACTTGGGTCAACTACATGCGAATATGAACCAAAATAAAAACCATATTTATTGGTTGGTTGCCTCATTAATTAGTATATTGTTTATTCTAACATTTCTATTTTAGGTTAATTGCATTTTTGGTCACTGGGGTTTGGCTCGAAATCATATTTGGTCACTGTGGTTTCAATTTTCCCAATTTGGTCACTGTATTTGCAGTAGTTAACAAATTAAGTCTAATGCCTCAAATTTGTCAGTTTGTTTGATTAACAAATATCTAATATTTAAGTTAAAAATAATTAACTTAAATGTAATATTTTAATATTTACCCCACCTCCAAAAGTACCCAGCGCCATACGCCTACACCTTATCGCCATCAGAGATGGCAGCCAGACTTCACTGCCCAGATGATTGTTGGTGGTGTTGGGCAGAAGCAAGACGACGGTAGCTTCGAGATGGGGAAAATTGGCTGGCCAAGGAAGGATATAAGTACAATGGAGAATAACAATATCGAAGTGGCTGAAAAACAAAAAGAGTTTCTGGGGTTTGGGGTTGGGAAGAATCATAGATGGGGCCTATTTGGGTTGTGGGAAGAATCATGTGAAACAAACAGGAGTAAAAGACCACACCCGGGGATGTCGGGTAAATGCCCTCCAATGCCTAAGTTAGTTCAATTGGATCTTTGAGAAACAATAGCTCAAAAAGGGTACGGAGCTTTCTCTCATAAGGAGAGCTGGGCGACTGAAGTCATGTGTGGTGGCACTTGGCCATGTGGGAGAGAGGAGAGTGGTGAGGCCGGCATCTAGGGATGTTGTCGGCTAGGAGAAGGAGAGAGGTTTCGGGGGGTTTTCATAGGTTTATGCAATCGAGTTTCAAATTACCTTGTGTGTTTTATGGCCATGTATTTATAGGGCTCAAGCTATCTAAGGTTTTTCAAAGAATATTTTACTATTTGGAATGAAGATATTCTTTCCTCAAAATGTAGAGATCAAGTCAATTAGGGATTTGATTGAGATCAAATCACTAATTAATGATAATATCTCCAAAATAAGATAATATCATAAATTGGTGATATTATCTTTTAATTGGTGATTATATTCCTAAATAAAGATAATATCCCTATTTTTAGTATCACTTAATTAGCCAAATAAATGGGCTCAATTAATTAACCTACGAGATATTTTTCTTGTCCACATGGCACCTCATAATTGGAATTTGTATTATTTTCTCCCACAAACAACACAGTGTTCATTTATTCTCAATCCTTAATCCTTTATGTTTCAATAATTTGGTTGTTCAAATTGTTGTTGTTGATATTGGGTTGATCATCAAGTTCTTAATTAGGTTTTTTTTAGGCTTAAATGCTAAAATAGTCCCTATGTTTTAGCCCATTGGCCAATTTAATCCCTATGTTTTTAAGTTGGCCAATTTGGTCCTCGTGTTTAGCACAGTTAGCCAATGCGACTCCGACATAGAAAATCTGTTGAGTTATGACGTGTATGACCCACTTTTTTACCTAGAATAATTTTTGAATAATTGTTTTTTTTTAATTTAATTAAAATACGAAGAAGAAAAAAACAAAACCCTCTCGCTCTATCTTTCTCCTTACCCCTGCAACCCTCCCAGCGCCTCTCACCCAGCTCACCCAGCAAGCTACCGCCGCAAAAGCTCCCACTCAGCAAACCACCACCCTCCCCTTCCCAATCCCCATCCCATCTCCCTCTTTCTTCTCTTATTTAATCGTATCAGACCTAAAAAATTTCCCCAACCGAAGTCCCACTACTTTTTCCCTTCACTTATTGCCCAGATGTGAATTCCAATTTGTATTCATAAAAAGATTCTTGTTAGGTGGTCTGCAAGGGCGGGGGTGAGGGTCTGGTAGGTTTTATGTATTTTTGGAATGGGTGGATTAGAGTTCGGATCAGAGGCGGATGGGGCTTGGGGTTGGGGCTTTTGGGTGTTGAGATCCTTTGGGTTTTAAGTTCTTTTATATTTTAAATTTTATTTCTTAATTATTTAGTTTTGAAATTGAATTCAAAATTTTGTATTTTTTTTTATGAATATCTTAACAAAATTTTAATGCATTGGATCACATTGGCTAACGGTCCTAAACACAACGACTAAGGGCTCGTTTGGGAGTGCTTCTTCCCGAAGCGCTTATGCCCGTAGCGCTTATGCCAGGATCGCTTATGACATAAGCGCTTCTACAAAGAAGCAGTTTGTCGTTTGGATGTCACATTTAAAAGTGTTTTTACACCATATAAAAGCGCTTTTGATATTTTGTTAAGTGTTTGGCTGATATAGTAAAATTTAAAAGTACTTTAAAAAGATTTAAAGAATCCCAAAATATGATAATAAACATAGAAAATAAAAATTCACAGGATCCCAAAATAAAAACACAACTTTAAAAAGTTGAACTTCACCAAGTATAATTTTTAATTATTTTTTGAAAATAAAAAAGAAATTAACCAGACATAATAAGATTTACAATTCTCTCGCATTCGTCATCCAGCCCACACAAAAGTAAAGCACATATTAAAATCACATACACAATCATCATAAACCGAAATCTAAAATAACAACACAATCTGTAGACATAATTAACTGAAGAGGATATAAAAAAAGAAGCATGTAATATATCTAAAGGCTGAAAACATAGCACCAACACTTGAATAGTGAGAACCAATTCGAATGTAATATATCTAAAGGCTCCTGAAGACAAAAGAAGCATGTTGTTCTGCAGTTAGCTACATATGTCACGGAGAAGAGGTGATCTTCATTGAGAGAATATCAAGTCAAACAACCCAACGTACTCGTAAACAAAGCCAAACATATGCAATGCCCCAGTAGCATTCACATACAACATAATTATGTCATAGCAGGTCTTGCTCAGAGATTTGAAGTTTTGACATTTGTATAGTGAAACCCAGAACAGATTAATAGACGAAAAAAGAACACAAAACATGGATTGTTGTTCCACAAGTGCTAAAACATCATTCACAGACCAATCATATCGTACTTGTAATCATTGATGACAAAGCAACAGTGACAACCATGGACATTAGACGAAAACCAAAGCAGTTGTGGTTCATGGACCATTCACAAGAGATTAATAATAAATTTAATTAAAATATAATAGGAAGAGAAATGACTTTGCTTTGGTCATCATTAGGGAGGGAAAAGAGAGAAAAAAAGAAAGAAAGAAAGGGTATTTTGGCATTTAAAAAGATAAATATGGGTATTTTAGGCATTTTAAAAGTTTCATTAAAGGGAAGCCAAGTGCTTCCCGTGTTTTTGTCCTGCAGCACTTTTAAGAAGAAGCATTTGTCAAGTGCTTCTTCCAAAACCACTACCCAAAGCGCTTTTGCAATTTTTGCCAAACACCATTTTTAAAAGACAGAAGCGCTTTCACTCATTTAGAAGCGCTTTCGCTGCTCCAAAAGCACTCTCTAAATTGCCCAAATTAAAAACACAGGGACTAAATTAACCAATGGGCTAACACAGGGACCATTTTAGCATTTAAGCCTTTTTTTTAATAGTGTTATTGGATTGAATTTTACAACAATTGAAGTTTTCAAATGCTTGCGGAGCCATGGCGAGAAGAGCGTTGGAGATCTGAATAATTTTTTTGAATTTTTTTATAAAATATTTAATTTTTACATTTAAGTTAATTATTTTGAACTTAATATTAAATATTTTTTTAATTAAACAAATTGACGGAATTGAGACATTAGACTGAATTTGTTAACTACTCCAAATACAATGACCAAATTGAGAAAATTAAAATCACGGAGACTAAATTTGATTTCAAACCAAACCCCAATAACCTAATGTAATTAACTCTTCTATTTTTATTTTTCTTTTGTGATGTATTGACTGTTCTAACTTGAAATGAAATGCTGCTCACGCCATAAGACTAGGTTGTCATTCGAGAAAGTTTAAAGGTCAATTCTTATCGTAATGGTTGTGAGTTAAGAATTCATATGTGAATTTTATTAGTTAATTGGCACATAGTATGTGGCCGAAATTAATTGATACATCATCGACCGGTCAGCCATGACAATAACCACATCTCATATTCTTCTATGGGGCTACAACTAGAATTCTGTCCTTTTAGAGTGTATTCCAAGTTCCAACCTCAGCTTCAAATTCAACTTTGACATAAATTGTTGTAGAAATTCGATTTCATATTATTATGTCACTTGATAAAATTTTGGTTTTGTTACATGTCGTGAGTAAAACATTGAAAAAAAATGGTGGGGAAAAAGTATAGAACTCTCTAGAACATTGCGAAGAATATATTTACGGTACCCTAGGTTGAATTTGACCGGTAATCCCAGTAGCTCAAGCTCACGCCAAGCCCTTTATTGGGCCAGCGTCAAACCTAGCCTTTTCTTTCAGAAGCCCAAGCCAATTTCACCACGTCTAACCTACCACCGGATTTCAACCAAAAACAACCTACCACCGGATCTGGGTCCGAATATTCCACAACGCAAAAGTGCGGGACCCCATCACACTCACTCATGCACGTCACGTGCCCCTCGAACCACCTTGCTCTCCACGCACTCCCTTAAATGCGTGATCTCCTATGGTAAGTCCGCTCGTGACCCCATACGCGAACTGGCGGTTCATAGTAAATCTGCGGCTAATACAAAAGCGCTAAACATAATCAGCGGCTCCGGATTGACTTTCTTTTTGTACAAGAAAAACCACTGCACGTGATCAAAACCACCCATTGGTTTTACGAATTCTAGACTTTTCTCTCTCTCTCTCTCTCTCTCTCTCTCTCTATATATATAAGCTCCTACTCATCACTCTCTGTCTCACATTACCATTCAAAACCCTCAGTCAGTTTTTCTCTGCCTCTCTTATCTCCATCTAATTCTCGGTGTTTTTTCGCTCTATACAATCACCATGGGTATTTCTCTCAATTATTGGTTTCGCCATTTTTGCTATAGATCTTGTATTTTCATTTCTTTTTTTTTCGATTTTTTTTTGTTTTATTGACTTTTTTTCCTTCTCTCTTGTTCTTGTTAATATCGATCAGGATCTGACAAGAAGATCAAGATCGGAATCAACGGTAATGATCCGATCCTTCTCTTTTTCTGTTAGCTGTTTAGGCTTTTGGTTGATTCATCTCGGATTAGAGGTTATTTTGTGGTAAATGATCTGTAAATTGATTGAGTGAAAATATTGAAATGGTTTAGGGTTCGGAAGAATCGGTCGTTTGGTTGCTAGAGTTGCTCTTCAGAGAGACGATGTTGAGCTCGTTGCTGTTAACGATCCCTTCATCACCACCGACTACATGGTCAGTATATGTTTCCGTGGATATGTGTATAATTTGATTTATGTTGGTGTTTTTGGTTTTGAAGTTTGGACTCGATTAGTGATTTGTGTGGATATGGTTGTTTTTAGACCTACATGTTCAAGTATGACACCGTTCACGGCCCATGGAAGCACCATGAGCTCAAGGTCAAGGACTCCAAGACCCTTCTCTTCGGCGACAGGCCCGTCACTGTTTTCGGGATCAGGTACTCTTTTATCTTTGATTCTTAAGTTATTGAACTTATCTGTGAACCCATCATGTTGCTTTGGCAGTTTAGTATAGTGTGGGCTAAGGGATTCAAAGTATGGGCTAAGAGATTCATATCTAAGTTGTGTTTGATTTTTGTATAGGAACCCAGAGGAGATCCCATGGGGCGAGGCCGGTGCTGATTTCATTGTGGAGTCCACTGGAGTTTTCACCGACAAGGACAAAGCTGCTTTCCACTTGAAGGTAAATTTCGTTTCATTAGTTTTGTGATTCTCTTGCATTGGTCAATGAAGTATGCTTTCATTCAAGAAAATAGCATGTGAAGTTTATGTTGGTTGTCAGAATTGGCCATATAATGATTGCATCTTATTAATTGAATCTGAATCTATATAGGCATTTGGAATTCGTAATGTGTATATTGATCTTACTTCTATGATAGGCATTTGGAATTCCTAATGTGTATGTGTGTATTGATCTTATATCTATGATAGGCTATTGGAACTCTGATGTATATTACCTTTTATTTAATTTGGGTCCACTTGTATTGTTTCCTTGAGCTACCGTGGTTGCTTATCTAATGATTGTGTCTCGTAGGGTACACCTTATGGGTATTCATTTGGGTAATTTTCAAATATGTACTTTTTAGTTTAGTTGGATTGAATTGTTTTGTTTTCATGTCCAGGGTGGTGCCAAGAAGGTTATCATCTCTGCCCCAAGTAAGGATGCTCCCATGTTTGTTGTGGGTGTCAATGAGAAGGAATACAAGCCAGACATTGACATTCTTTCTAATGCTAGCTGCACTACCAACTGCCTTGCTCCCCTTGCCAAGGTTTGAGTCTGTTTATTTCTGTTGCTGCTTACTGATTTGCAATATCAGTGAATGTTTGTAATTTACATAATTTTACTTCTCAATTGTCCATAGGTTATCAATGACAGATTTGGAATCATTGAGGGTCTTATGACTACAGTGCACTCTATCACTGGTGAGATTTAGCTTACTCTACAAAGTTTGAAATACATGTTTTGAAACTAAGCGAAGTTGGTTTAACCTTTTCATGATTCAGCCACCCAGAAAACTGTTGATGGCCCATCATCAAAGGACTGGAGGGGTGGACGTGCTGCTTCCTTCAACATCATTCCTAGCAGCACTGGCGCTGCCAAGGTAATTGATGGCATATTGAATGACACTTCCTTATATCTGTCACAAGCTCTCTTTTTCAAGTAGCTTACAATGCTCTTGTTTCTTTAGCTGTCTTGATTAATGTATTTTTGTGTTGTGTGTCATGTGAAGGCTGTTGGAAAGGTGCTGCCACAACTTAATGGAAAATTGACCGGTATGTCCTTCCGCGTGCCAACTGTTGATGTTTCAGTTGTTGACCTGACTGTCAGGATTGAGAAGAAGGCAACCTATGAGCAGATCAAAGCTGCCATCAAGTAAGCTTTGTTATATTTTTCTTGTTTTGCTCTGTAATTGGTATTGTTATTGGCTATATTCCTCAATGCAACCATGCGTTTTTGTTAGTTCTAATTTTATCTTTAATTCTGTGATGATCAGGGAGGAGTCTGAGGGCAAGCTTAAGGGCATCTTGGGTTACACTGAAGATGATGTTGTCTCCACTGACTTCATTGGCGACAGCAGGTAAAATGAGTGTTCCGACTCTCATATTGCATTTTATTTTTGTTCCAGTGCTTTATGCATACCATGAATTTAGCTAATTCGATGTCCGGTGCTTTTGTAGGTCAAGCATTTTTGATGCCAAGGCTGGAATTGCATTGAACGATAACTTTGTCAAGCTTGTGTCGTGGTACGATAACGAGTGGGGTTACAGGTAATTTCATCGTCCTCGTGCTAACTTGCTGCTTATATATTTAAAGCATGCTTGCGCCCTGTACTGACATTGTCTTATTTCCAATGTTTTCTTTGCAGTACTCGTGTGGTTGACTTGATCGTGCACGTAGCATCCACTCTCTAAATCCTGGATGGATGAGATCGAAGGCTTTGATTTCTATGTTTTTGGTTGAGCCTAGGGTGCTTTTAGGTGTTATGGTTTGGAGCTATGAATAAGAAGTCTCTATCTTGTGCTCTCTGTGACTTAAATCTGTCCAGGTTGTCTATTTTTGATGTTCGACATTTCAGTTTATCAAGAAGTCCCCCTCTTTTTGCTGATTTAAATTAAACATGGCATTGTAATTTAGTTTTACAAGTTTGATAATATAAGCAAAGGTTATGGGGTTGCCATATGGATGTGTTCAAGTTGCTTCCGTTTCTTCCTTGGTTCTTTATATAATAGCTGCCATCATTCTCTTTGGTTATTTTATTCGAGAATCACTCTGGTACAGGTGACTTGAATGAACTACTGGCTGAAAACCCAAAACAATATTGGCTTATCCACTCTGCTATGTGGCCGCCAAATGCTTAACCACATGTTGCCCTAATTTTTCAGACCAGTGATATAAATTCGTCTTGTTTTATATAATACCAAATTAAGACCTTTACGTGCTCTCTTGTAATGTTGTTCCAATTAGCTGCCTTGGCTGTTAAATCAATGGGCCAAAGTAAGATATAGGGCTGCACCGTTTGATTCAACAGTTTATATAGGGCTGTAGATAAATCCCCTCACTATATGGCGCCTGTAGATAGACTAATTCCTTGTGGCATGTTGATTTACTTAGACTAATTCCCACTGCTATGGTATATGGTGCTAAATTAATACATTCCTCAATCCAAAAGGGTGAAAAACCCCTACAAATGAAGAATTTGTATGCTTTCTTATATACATTGCATTGCAAGAATTTAAAACCATGCTGCTAATGAAACTCAGCGGGGCCTCGGCGTTTTTAAAAGTTTTCTTGTTTTGGTTTTGTTTTTGTAAATACAAGCTATTGTCTAAATTATATAAAGAGAATGTTTTTCACACTCACAATACCACAGTACTATTTATGAAACTCGAATTTGAGACCCTAAGAACAATCCGAACTGAAGCAATACTTCCGGATTCACTTTTTTTTAATTGAGCTAGACGATGTTGGCTTTAGTTTTAAAATTTTAATTTACTATATTTACCAAGGCCAGTTAGGGATGCTTTGCACTTGTCGTTCTTCTTCTTGTCTTCAATCCTTCGACTGTTTGATGAATGCAACGCAACAAATTGAAGATGCAGCGTCACATGACCGTGCTCCCCCATGTTCCATCTGATAAATAAACAAAGATGGATTGATTATATGCGGAGCTTCATTTCTCATTAGAGAATATCAGTTCTCGTGATCGAATGAATGAATCATTCAAATCTGATGAAACCAAGAAGAAAATGGTGGCAAAGCTCTCTCTGTCTCTATCTACCACCAGTGCTACCGACTGTCTGCACTCTTCGCTACGCCTACGAGGCACAACACCCACAATCAAAAGCCAGGGCCATGTGCAACCACCGTGGGCCACGTCGTACCCTACCATTCTACCTAATTAAGTGTAGCTTTGATTAATTGAGTTGTTAGTGACAACATGTGCCTCCTTACTTATTTCGCTGACCACTGTCTGTTAGTAATTGAGTTGTTAGTGACAACATGTCCCATAATTACATAACGGAGACCATATTATGTGTTTTTCTTCAACCATAAGCGACACTCACCCTATGAGTTGACACACAATATTTTCGCCATCATTTTATGTTAGATTACATGGAAGAAGATCCGAACCGAACTGAAATGTAAAGGGGCAAACAAACTATCTTAACTAACGGATTTATAATTTCAAAGATCGGATTCCATCGTAGAGGAGGATCCCAATAATTTCAACCCAACTTCCCATTTATGCACCCAGATAATTAGGTCAAGCCTACCACATGCCACCATCGGTGACCCCATTACCCATTATGCCCTATAACAATATAAGTATGTATGTAGTCCCACAAAATTAACTTCTTTTTTTCTCTCCCTTTAAATGGGGTCTCTTTGTCACAAGTCTATTTCACCAATTCCTAAAAAGGAAAAAGAAAAATACTTTAGAAAAAAATCAATGGACGTGAGATCCTAACTCAACCGCCATCGCCGGTCCCTTGATTTTTGTCCCTCTCTTTCATTGTGAAGTAGCTAAAAAATCCCATTAAAATTTCAGCAAAACTGTGAACCTCCTAGTTTGGTCCGTCACCACCAGTCTCCAATGTAATATTATAAAACTCTTTTATCTGATTTCACTATCAAATCTACTTTGCTCTCACGGACCCAAACGAATCTCTATCATTTCTATGCTTTGTCTCTAACTTTCCCTCCACCATATAAAATACCCTCCAAAAATCTGATAATCAAGTGGCCATTTTCCTTTTGTTATCTTCTAAATGTTGCTTCCTCTTTACATTCACTCATTCTACTGTTCCTTTTATTCTCTTCCTGAAAGGCTAAAAGGCTAAAAGGCTAAGAGTCCCCTGTTTATCTCTTTATCAGATGCTTAATAGCTTCATCTGGGCATATAAATAATGACTCATCTTGCTTACTCTTCTCCTTGCAGTCCTCCAATCCCCATTTCTTAGCATCAAATCTATTGTTATTGTTATTAAAGCTTTGTGCTTGACTGAGTTCTTGTAAAAGTTGGTGTTTTTAGTCAATTTCAGGGTTACAATGCCGCCCTCATACTTCCCTCTTAGGTGGGAGAGCACTGGAGACCAATGGTGGTATGCATCACCTATTGATTGGGCAGCAGCCAATGGCCTATATGATTTAGTCAGTGAGCTTCTTCACCTTGACACCAACCTCCTCATCAAGCTGACATCTCTTCGCCGAATTCGGCGCCTTGAAACTGTCTGGGATGACGAGGCTCAATTTGATGATGTTGCAAAATGCCGCTCTCAAGTTGCCAAGAGACTCCTCCATGAGTGCCAAGCACAGAGGGGTCACAACTCTCTGATCAGGGCTGGCTATGGTGGCTGGCTTCTGTACACTGCTGCCTCAGCTGGGGATGTGGGTTTTGTCAAAGAGTTACTAGAAAGAGATCCTCTTCTTGTTTTTGGAGAAGGAGAGTATGGTGTCACTGACATCTTTTATGCTGCAGCCAGGAGCAAGAACTCTGAGGTTTTTAGGCTGCTGTTTGATTTCTCAGTCTCCCCAAGGTTTAGTCTTAGCAATGGAGAAGTTGAAGAGCGGTTGGGTGATATTACTTCAGATTTCAAGTGGGAAATGATGAACCGTGCGGTTCATGCTGCTGCTAGAGGAGGGAATTTGGAGATATTGAGGGATCTCCTTGGGGATTGTGAAGATGTTTTTGCTTACAGGGATGCTCAGGGATCTACTATTTTGCATACAGCCTCTGGCAGAGGGCAGGTTGAGGTGAGGCTCTTGTGTTATATGCTTGTTAGATGCTTCATGTATACAGCTATTCAAACATCCTAGTTGTTTCAGAACAATCTTTTCAGTGCTTAGATTTCAGTTACTCTCTTATCGTTTCTTAGAATATTGATGCAATTGAAGGTATTGCAGATCTGATACTCAGTCATTCATGAATTGTGGGGGCTTAATTAAGAAAGATTCATAGAAGATGGAAGATTTCTTGCTCACTTATTTTTAATTACTTGAATTTATGTGAGTGCCTATTTGTTTTGAGTTATAGTACTGACATATTTTGGTTGCTCGTTTCATTTGAAAGCGCATATAAAAGGGAGTGAGCACTGATTGACCTAAATTCTAGATAAACAGTTATGTGGTTAGTTGTTTGCTTGGCCTTAACGTCCACTTGTAAATAGTTGGCTTTATGATGTTGATGGCTGCTCACTAAAGTTAATGGCCTCACAGGCACTGCAACTTGACTGAAATACTCGTTTTCTTGCTTGGTTAAATTTGAACCTAAGATATATCATTCTTCAGTTGATGATCAAGCAGATAATTGTTCGGAATTTTCAAATTATCCTTTTGAACATTGAACTACTACTTATAATGTTAAGTTTGATCATTCTTTATGCAGGTGGTTGAGTATCTAATAGCATTCTTTGATATCATCACCATTGTAGATAATCAAGGGAACACAGCTTTACATGTGGCCGCTTATAGGGGTCACTTAGCTGTGGTGGAGGTCCTAATTCGTGCGTCTCCCTCGTTAACCTCTTTATCAAACAACTATGGTGATACCTTTCTACATTTGGCAGTTGCTGGTTTCCGAAGCCCTGGTTTCCGGAGACTGGACAAACAGATCGAGCTCACTAAGCAATTAGTATGTGGTAATATTGTGAACACGCAGGACATTATTAATGTTAGAAACAATGATGGACGAACCGCCCTTCACATGGCTGTAATTGAGAACGTTCAATGTAATTTGGTGGAACTCCTCATGACTGTTCCATCAATTGATTTGAACATCCGTGATTCTGATGGCATGACCCCACTAGATATTCTCAAGCAAAGGCCAAAGTCAGCATCTTCTGAACTTCTGATCAAGCAATTGATTTCAGCTGGAGGGATCTCCAAGTGTCAAGATCATAAAGCCAGGAGTGCCCTTGTTTCCCATTTGAAAATGCAGGGTATTGGGAACAGTCCTGGGACCTCCTTCAGAATTCCTGATGCAGAGATATTCTTATACGCAGGCATTGACAATGCTTCTGATGCCAGTTGCGAACAGTCAAGTGTGCAATTCTCAGGCGAGCTAAATCAGTTTGGCTCAGCCAGCTCAGTAAACAATAAGAAGTCAGGATCTGTAAATTATGCGGCAAGGCGCCTTAAGTTTCTCCTTCAATGGCCTAGGAGGAAAGAAAAAAAGGAATCTAGCAGAGACTTAGGAGATGGTGATTCTTTGGAGTCATTTAGTTCATGTATAGATTTGGACGACAATCCAATCCCACTTCGGCAGATGTATTCGAAATCTTCCTCTCTTCCAAACAACAAAAGGACGCTTTCTGCCAGGAGTTTTCTTCCAAGCCCATACACTAAGATGAAATTTACTGCTGGTCTAACACATGGTGTAATTCAGGCAAAGCCTCATTTAGCTTTTCCAGCTCATTCATTTTCAAGTCCTCTGTCAAGGTCATCTATGTCTTCACCTACTTTCATTGCCAAAGAGAAGAGTGTTGACATTCTAGGACCCTCTTGCTCAAATGGGAAAGCGCCACAATTGAACTTCAAACAGAGTGAGTTCAACAAGAAGATAATAAACCAATATTTGTGTGTTGGGGCGCAAGGCCTGGACACGGAAGAATCAATTAGCTGCGCATGGTCAAATCAGAGTTACAAACATTCCACTTCTCTAGTTGCTTGATCAGACTGTACAAACGAGTTGGTGTTCTTCGTTAGACCTATAGATATAATAGAATTATGGTGAGTTCTCAAAAAGTTCTTTTCTTTATAGATATGGTTTCTTTCTTTCTTTATCCTTTTCTCCCCTCTTTAGATCACATGTTTTATAATATCTGTGGAGTATATGCATAGTTGCATACAAGGTGTAAAAGCTGTCTGAATAATGTTTAAAAAAATGTTATGAAAGGGATGTGTGTTTGGCATATTTGTAAACCTCAATACCTCATGTGTTGTATGAATTTTGGCCCTTGCACACTGGTTGTTAGATGGTTGAGTCAGCTAAGCCTAATTTATGCTGCATAGTGATCAAATGGTTTCCCCTATCTTCTCTGGTTACCCTTCACAAGTGACTTCCAGATGACCAATTTATATTTCTTGATAAATTGATGTAAAAAAAACTAAGTTTTGGCACAACCAAGTGTTTAGGTTCGTTAGGCTTTGAATATCCCATCATAAAACTACAGAGGGCCACAAAATGCTTACATGGTTGCACTTTTCCTGTTCTCACTGCCGTTCTTGTTATTCTTTTCATCTTTTATAAGTCTTTTCATGCCAACTTGTGGTTAGAAATGTGAAGCGTTTCTTTGTCATTCATGCCTCTTTGAACCTTTGATATCTGCTAACAAATGCAATCTGATGTGCCAACTACCATTGTATATAATCGACTTCAAACTTAGATTGGCTTGAAATTGATGTTCATACACACAATGATGTGGTTAGGTGTGGCTTGAATTGTGCTGTCCACTAATTTTATTTCTTATTTTGCTTGGACATGTTCTCATACTCGATACGCCGGCCACAATGCATGCATGCCTTCTTTATAGAAATGCTTGGTAAACTGATCCTCACAATCAGGAATTTGATGCACGAAAAAAGCTTGGTATAGGAAATTTTTGACCAAAAGGACAACAAGCAACTCATGTGCCATTTGAGATGGGCTGACTTTGTTCTTACCTATTATGACATTCTCAAGTCAGGACCAGACGCTTCTCCTATTTTTCCAATTCGGTTATCCAAATTTCTGTGTTACAAACAGGAACTTTGAAAAGTAGGAGATTGCAGTGTTAATGTGGGCCTCATCATACGCTCACTCTCGACATGACTCGTGGACATGCGAGCATAAAATTCAACTTCGGATTAACAAAACTACCTAAGTTATATCCTAACTTCCGACTCTCAATAATGTGTACATGGGAACAGAAAAATGGTTAGGATTACGATAAATTAAGGATTCGATCTATCCAAAAAGATAACATAATAAATAAAAAAATATAAACATAAAAAGAAATGCTACTAATAAGCTAGCGAGTGGATATGGGAAGCCTTGAAGTGAGATAATAGGGGCCTTGGTCACGAGAGTCTAATGGTGGGAGCTATGTCCTAAAGGCAAGGACATGAGAGTTTCCATGGGACCTTGGTCAAAGGGTCTAAGGTCTCCCCTTGGTCTTTGGAGACGTTAACCTTTGTTACTTGGGGTTGGCTTAATGCATCAAGATTCAAGACACAGAAACAGAATCCCGCCATGCTCGGTTTTACTTTTACCAAGCTGAATCTTTGAAGCTGTACAACTTCTCGCCACTCATAATTTTACAGATGACACCTCAGGAGGTTACAAGTAAAGCAAGTTTGTTAATCTTAAGAGTGAGATAATAGGGGCTTGGTGGTAATTTAACCCGTGTTACAGCTCAACTCCGCTAAATGGATGGCTTTCCTATCCTAGAGTACAAAGGAGAAACTGAAACTTACTAACTTGGGCAACTTTGCTAATTTTGGCTTTCTTTCATGTCTCTAACAACAAATATAAAGATGATGGCTTTGGGTGAGTTTACAGGACAATTGCTTGCTCTTCACTATTTGCTTTTGCCCTTCTTCAAATCTGTTTAGTTTTCTTGAAGCCTAGAAAGAAAAGGAAAAAATGGGTCAAGCCAATGATGTCGAAGATGCCACAGCCAGGCAGAAGCAGATTGATGATTGGCTTCCCATCACTTCTGCTAGGAATGCCAAATGGTGGTACTCTGCTTTCCACAATGTCACTGCCATGGTTGGGGCTGGCGTCCTCAGCCTTCCTTATGCCATGTCAGAACTTGGATGGTATGTACATGATATATTTATTTACATACGCATGTGTTTGCTTCATTTCATGACTTTCATCCCTATAATTTGCTTCATTTCATGGCAGAACTTGGATGGTTTTTTTTTGTTTTTTATTTTTTATTTTCTGGGAAAATTATAGGGGTCCTGGTGTGGCGATTATGATTCTGTCATGGATCATCACCCTATACACACTGTGGCAAATGGTTGAGATGCATGAAATGGTGCCCGGGAAGCGGTTTGATAGGTACCATGAGCTGGGGCAGCATGCCTTTGGAGAGAAGCTGGGGCTGTGGATTGTGGTACCCCAACAGCTAGTTGTGGAAGTTGGTGTCAACATAGTGTATATGGTCACAGGAGGAAAATCATTGGAGAAGTTCCATGATGTGATTTGTCCAAGTTGCAAAAAAATCAGGACCTCCTACTGGATTATGATTTTTGCTTCTTCCCACTTTGTTCTCTCCCATCTCCCCAACTTCAACTCCATCTCTGGTATCTCACTGGCTGCAGCAGTCATGTCCTTGAGGTAATTCATTTCTTCAAGTCAATGAACCATCACCACAATTGTATACATGGAACTTTTGTCCTTGAGGTAATGCTAGAGATACCAACTATAAAACATATCCCCAAAATATTTAGACGGCGCACGATCATTTGGTGACTAAAATTGGAAATTTTGTTTGTGACTTTAGTATAATCGATTATCTGATTTCTTACTTATAATTTATTGTCTGAGGATGGATCATATGCAGTTACTCAACAATTGCATGGGGAGCTGCTTTACACAAGGGGGTTGAACCAAACGTGGACTACAGCTACAAAGCTAAAACCAATTCTGGAGCTGTCTTTAACTTCTTCAGTGGGTTGGGAGACATAGCATTTGCCTACGCCGGTCACAATGTGGTTTTGGAGATCCAAGCAACCATTCCCTCTACGCCGGAGAAGCCTTCCAAGGGTCCCATGTGGAAAGGAGTGATTGTGGCATACATTGTGGTGGCTTTGTGCTACTTCCCTGTTTCTTTTGTTGGCTACTGGGTTTACGGAAACAAAGTTGAAGACAACATCCTCATCTCATTAGAGAAACCCGTTTGGCTAATTGCAGCTGCTAACATGTTTGTTGTGGTCCATGTCATTGGAAGCTACCAAGTGTTTGCAATGGGAGTGTTTGACATGGTTGAAACTTTTCTGGTCAAGAAGATGAACTTCACGCCTTCTTTCGCCCTTCGATTTGTTACTCGCACTACATACGTCGGTAAGTCCATTAATTAAGCGAACTTCGTTCAATTTCAATGCCAATAATTCAGTACTGATCATAGTTTGTTCTTAATCTGCAGCATTTACCATGGTCGTTGGTATGGCCGTCCCTTTCTTCAGTGGCCTTCTGGGATTCTTTGGGGGATTTGCTTTCGCCCCAACCACATATTTCGTAAGTATATTAAAAGATTCATTGCTCTGCATCATGTGTGCTGTTTATACAATCTAAGTCTAAAGGTCCAAATAGAGCTTAACTTTGTAATGGTTCTTTAAAATTTGCAGCTTCCCTGCATCATGTGGCTTGCCCTCTACAAACCGAAACGATTCAGTCTATCTTGGTGCCTGAACTGGGTACGTTGCGCTGGTTTTGCTTCGATTAACTATGATCTTTAGGCTCATTCACAATGCTGACCTTTCTTTTTTCTTGTTCATTCAAACATTTCAGCTATGCATTATACTTGGTGTTACGTTGATGATTTTAGCACCTATTGGAGCCCTAAGAAATATCATTCTGCAAGCAAAAACCTACAAATTCTTCTCATGAACTACTAGTTTATATATGCAACAAGAGTTCATCTTAATATATTCAAGCTCAAAAGTAGATGATCATGTTGATGAGGCCATCATCACAGCAGTTGGCATTGGAAGTTTTATTTTTGTACTTCCAAGGAACACGATAGGATATGACTCATGAGGGCTTCCAAGAGCTGTTGCAGAATAAGTATGGCTAAACACTTCCAGTAGTATTGTTAACTTTTTTATTATTTATTTAATACGAATTAGTAGTCTGTGTAAACACAATACTACGCAAGAAAAGAAAAGGGATCAGATTAGTTGAACTGCAAATAATATTGAATCTGGTAGGAGAAGTTGTTGCATGTGAGAGAGGAATAAATCGGTTCTTTCTTTCCCCTTGAAAATTGTTGTTGCCACAATCAACTCTATTTATTTGGTTGCTCTTCATCTGTCAAAAGAAGAGGAGAAATTGGAATGCGTAAAGTTTTTATTTTTTATTTTTTATGACACAAGGGAGAGAGATATTCGAATACAAGATCTCAAGTGTAAAGTAACTGCATTTAAACGCTTAAGCTACAAATTAAAGTTTATTGAGTACAAGTTTTTACAAATTTGAGTAAGAACATGGAGGGTGTCCAAATCAATATGAATCAAATTATAACCTACGAGGGTAAGAATCCAACTTTTGCCTTGGATGTCATGTTTATAAAATGGAGAGTAAATTAAGGAATAGTTCTGTATGGTTTGGGCCCCAACCGAAACGCAAAAACAATTAGTCCGAAATGAAACGACACGTCGTTCATAGATCACCTGCTGTAACGCAGCGTTGGAATCCACAAATAAAAAGAGGGCAGTACAGGAAATGCAGAATGGTTACCCACCAAAATCTCAACTCTTCCCGCCAATTCCCTGCAACTCTCAAAAGTGGCAGCTTCTGAAACCCTAGAGGGATAGAGTGAACCAGAGCGCCACATGGAAGACGAAATCAAAGCGGAGTTCAACAACAGCGGTTTCACTTTCGACAAAGAAAAGGAAATACTTCAAAAATGTAAGATCTTTCGCTTTCTGTTCCCAATTTGAACTTCATCGCTATTTACAAATGAGTGTATATTGATGCCACAATTTTCGATTAGGCGCCACATTCTGCATAAATTTCAAACTCACGCCTGCGGATCTCGTTTCAAGCTGGGAGATTTACTACCTCAACAGGTTTTTTATCACTCTACCCCTTTGTCTTTTCTTGAATACATTTACCCTTATATTGCTTACAGAAAAAAGTGAAAACTCAAACCCATTTGCGTTTTTTACTAAAACATTTAAAATAATTCAATTTTGTGTTTGAGGATAGTTCTTAACTTTATTTTTTAGCTTATTTTCTTGTGTGTATTTTTCTTTTATGGCCATCGGAAAAAGGGATTAGTTTTGTGTATAGACCTTTGTTGCCAATTATTATCTGGTTTGAAATAGCATTTTGTGGCAGGCAAATAAATGGAACTGTGGTAGAAGATGCCGAAATGGATGGGTTTTTAGGGTATTTGCAAAGTCAGCAGAAAGTTGCCATCGATGAAAAGGAACTCGATCTGCATATCTACTCAAGCAGAGATGTGGACATGTAAGCACAATATATGATTTTGAGCTTTTTTGTATGGGACCTTATCCAGTAAGGATTTTATGTTAAGGATTGGTTAAGGATTTCCAATCTCAGCCATGCATTAGATGTGTTAGTTGGTTACATATTCCATACATGCGATCCAATGGATAGGTTTAGAAATCCTTAACTAATCCTCAACATAAAATCCTTAATGGAGCATTTCCCTTTTTGTATATAATAATTGTTCATTTGTGGTGGCATAAATGTTGTGGTCGTGGGATCGGTATGACTAGTTTCAGAAATTCAGTATTTGATGAGAAACCATGTGCAGGATTTTGAATGATGAAGATGAAGATATAAAGGAAGACGTTCTTGGCACTCCGCCACCATTCAAATCTCAGAACCAGTACTCAGAGCCATCTGACTCAACGCCGCAAACAATTGGGAACATTTCTTCTGGGAAACCATCGAAACTTGCAACTCCTTTTGGGCGACGAACAGACAAGTTGGTTGTGAAGTTTAGCATCAATAATAAGCCAAATACAGAGAACGGGGAAAAGGAAGATGATAATGAGAATCATGAGGATGATGACATTATCAGGAAGGTTAAGCCTGGAAAGCGGTGTTCTTTAATAGTCCATGGTTCAGGTCCTGAAATAGGCTGTAGGTTTATGTATGATAGGATTGAAGATAGGGTAAGGAAAACTTAAGAAAGAATGTTGATCTTCACCTCCATATATATTCTCCACTAACTTAAGCTTTTGGTGATTTAGTTTAATGCACTTGAAAACCGAATTAGTAAGTATGCAACTGCTCTGGTTTCATCTGGGCAGTATGAGGAACCGCTGGATCCTACAGTTTCTTCTCAGGTATGGTACCTGCACCCTCTTCCCCTGGTAGGAAGATTTTTCAGCAACTCAATCTCCTCAAAGTCACTCTGAGACTAGTTATGATCTAATCTTATTATGTTTCAGAAAATCATATTTACTGTTGGCATGATCTATTGTGATGGAGAGGGCCATTTGAACGAGAAGTCCACCTTGTTGCAAAGCAGGTAGAAATTCCTGGATTTTCCTATATACTCTTCATGTGAACAGTTTACTAACAGGCCTACAGGCTAGTATTCTTCCTGTTCTTTCAACGATGTCAGTAGACTGAGAACATTCATGACTACACCTTCAAACATGATATCAATCTGTGAAGGGCCAGAAAAATGGTTTTTACCTAAGTTTAGCTATTGGACAATATTGTCTCAGGATCTTAGCCTTCTTTTAGGCAACACTTGGGCCCAGGTTGGGCTCCATGGTTATTCTGTCAGGGCTGAAACAGGCCTAAGCATCATTGTTCACTCGCTTGAATACTGCTGGTTATATATTTTTATTCTTTAGATAAACATTTTTTTTCCTTTCAATCTTTGACAGCGCAGAGCATTCTGGAGGCCAGCGTGTTCGTATAGAATTACAAAACTTGAGCCAGTTTTCAATCTTTCCAGGCCAGGTATGGAACATGAAAAAATAAAACCATGGTCTGTTCCAAATGTTGAAATAGTGTTCCGATTCTATATTCTGACATGGAAGGACTGCATTCCTGCAGCTAGTAGGTATCGAAGGGATCAATCCTAGTGGACACTGCTTTATTGCTTCAAAACTGGTAGATTCAATCCCTTTGCCTATTGCTGATGATGCAAACTTGCCTCCTGCAAAAAAGCAAGCTTTGGATCAGGAGATTTTGCCAGTCGGTGTATCCAGTACACAACCAGAGCTATCAGTGGTGCGTAAGCTTGTAGCCTGTGTTACTTCTGTCGAGTAAACTGTAGATATTATTATCATTTTTTCTTTTATGCGCTTGTGTTATTTGTCATACAAGACTTCGACCTGAGTTGGAAAGCAATATTTAAATGTGAATGTGGAGAACCTAAGAGTAGGCTGTCTAGTGATGATTTTTAATAGAGGCTAGATAATTAGAAATGTTTTAAGGACTCCAGTGCCACACTGCTGTACAATTAAAAGATTACTAAGCTGGAGGCTTGATGGATAAGAACGACTTAAAAATACTTGAAAATATTAGCTTTCTTACTAGAGAAATTGTTCATTAACTGAAGAGGCAGAGGAGTTGGGTTGCTAACTGAGATAGTTGAAGCAAGGCAGCATACTTTCCTAGATTTCTGGACACAAGCAAAAAATTGAAAAAAATCAGGGTTTATGCATATGATGTTATATATAGTACTTGCTCATTGCTGATATAAAATCAATGTGTGGAATGATTGAACTTTTCACAATTCCATGCAAATCTCTGATCCCCTTTGGTAACCTATAGTTTTGTCTTTCAACAGATCATTGCATCAGGCCCTTTTACCACAACAGACAACTTATTGTTTGAGCCTCTAAGAGAGCTGCTAGCATATGCAAGCAAAACACTGCCTCAGTTGCTTATATTGGTAAGTATCTACTTTTCTTCAATTGAATTTTTCTTTTAAAAAATTTAACTGCGTGAACCATTTATGTTGTTTACGTATTGATATTGTTTTTCTCAGCTAGGACCATTTATTGATTCCGAACATCCAGAAATTAAGAAAGGAACTGTGGACAGGAGCTTTGATGAAATTTTCCTGCCGAGATCCTTAGAAGGGTATCTACTTGTGTAATTGTCGTTCTGAAGAACTATATAGATCGATTCAGTCTTCATGCCTTTTTCCATGTTATCTTTCTTTCAGTTGCAAGATCATGTCGAATACATGGGTTCACATGCACGCATTGTTCTTGTACCATCTATACGGGATGCTAACCATGACTTTGTTTTCCCTCAGGTAATGCTACTTTTGAATCAAGTAAATATAGGATATATCTGCTCAATTTCCTTACACTTCATTGAGATGATAAATTAAGATCATATGTTTTTCTTGGTTGTGCAGCCTGCTTTTGATATTCATCCTGCTAATCTCAGGCATCAGGTACATGTTCGTAGATTTCGAGCTTTCATCTTTCAAACTGGTGAGCAACTCCTAAATAAATTTATTTTCTACCGTTATGCTTACGAAGTGATTTTACATGTTCTTACTCAGATAACCAGTCTCACAAATCCAGGGATTTTCGAGGCAAATCAGGTAACCAACGGCTCTTGTCCTGAAATTATGACAACCTTTGTAACTTTTCCGAAATGAGTTTTGATGTTAGAATTATCAATTTGTTAGTGCCAAGATTTTATTAATATAAAAAGCTTTGGATTCCAATGTAGAAGGCACATTCGGTTTGGTCAACAAAGATGGTGGATTAGAAAACAAATTATCTATACTTAACCCCACGAGTTTAATTGAGCTCCATCCTTGACCAGTTCACAACTTTTTGGTTTCAGGTCAAGATAGGTTGCTGCTCTGTGGATATTCTCAAACACCTTAGTGGAGAGGAGATCTCGCGTAATCCAAAGGATGGAAAACTCAGTGATCGCATGAGTAGACTTGCAAACCATATAATTAGCCAGCGCAGGCACGCTCTAATTTCTTAATACGTCTATATGGTCAGAGGTGCTCTACTATCTAAAATTCTAAACTTGCTCTATAATTTTTGGGACAGCTTTTATCCTCTATATCCACCAGCAGAAGGCATTCCATTGGATTTTTCGCTTGCTCCTGAAGCTCTAAACATCTCATTGATCCCAGATATTCTCATCTTACCCTCTGACATGAAGCATTTTGTGAAGGTAAAATGGTCATACCAACTTCAAGATAAAGCAATTCTAATAAGATCATAAAGAAAGGTGCCTGTCACCCCAATAAAGAATGGGTTTTAAATTTTGTGACTTTGGCATATTAAAACCAAGTTGGTGTTGAATGTTACCAACAGACGTTAACAGAAATTTGAATTTGGGTCCAGGTACTGTCCCTTGGTGAAAGAGGTGAAGAGAAAGAGCAGGTTAAATGCATTTGTGTCAATCCGGGAAGACTGGCCAAGGGAGAAGGAGGAGGTACTTTCGTCGAGCTTAACTACTATGGTAATCCTGACACAAGCAATGCTTCGATCATAGGCATTTAAACAACATCGGATTTCTTTAATTTGCTGCGTATACTTCAAGAACGATCCGGTAAGCGGCCTATAGCATAGAAGTTTAGGATCAAAATGATGCTAAGTTAAAATTTATTGTATTCAATGAACAATAAGTTTCGAAAGCTCCATAGGCTGCCGTAGTAAGTGGATTACCATCTCATTTGTGTAAAAGGGAGATAGGTTTCTTTCTGTATTAGGTTCAATTCGATGTCAATGCATGGTCATCATTTATATTATCTACAGTGAAATATAGTGATTATTTACAGTGCATTTGGTGCAAATGTCAATCAGACTCACTGTGTTAGGCCCCCAGAAAAGAATCAAACTCATTTTTGGAAACCAATGAGTTGATGTGAGACCCCTCAATGGGAAGTTTGGAACCTTCTCCATAAATGAAAACATCAATAAGTGAAGAAGACACCAGCCTGTCTAATGGTCACATGAGTAATAATACAAAGACATAACATGAATCTTATCTTGGAAATATGAACATTATACAACCCCGTTTATAATTTTACCCAAAAAAAAAAAAAAGGTTAAAAAAAGAAAAGGCATCACACTTGTTCTACCTCTCTTTCTTCTGCACTTTGTTTCTGTACCAATCGATCCAAAGATTCAAAACCCACAATATGCTAAGGCCGATGGCAATTGAAATCACAACCATCCAAGAAACCCATGCCCATCTGGGAATTTTGGGGTCAGCTGCCCCACTTGCATAAAACAACCCCAACTTGAACATGAACAGCGGTCCAAGAAATCCTCTGAAAACACTGTAAAAAACATAAAACCGAGGAGACAAGAAGTCGTACAATTTGGCAGCAGCAGGGGAATCAGCCCTGCGATAACTTGCAAGGGTCCAAACGTTCTGGCAGCCACTTGTAATCTCAGCAAGAAAGAGAAGCACAAGGATAGCGTAGGCCCCATGATGAACCACGAAACGACAAGTCGTAAACACGTAGAGTGTGGCTAAATGGTGGAGAATGAACAGGACATCACTGGGGAAGAAGAGTAAATAGTGAAGGAGGTCAAGGAAGAAGTAAGCTATGCTGAATTCAAGTACGGTGTTTTGAAAAGTGTCGTTGGGGGAGGCAAAGGTGGGGGCTTTGTGGCTGTGGAGGATTGAGTAGATGGACATAATGGCTGCTGTAGGGCCATGAGCTAGAGAGATTAGGCAGCTTGAAGCTTCTGGTCTGTGTTGAAGACCCCAGTTGCGGAAAACCACAAAATAAGCAAAGAGATAGATGAGCAGAAATATGGAGAAGAAGGCTGGAAGTGTTGGGATGCCAAGAATTGAATTCTCCATGAAAATTAAACCCGGCTGCAGAGGGAGAGAGAGAGAGAGAGAGAGAGAGAGTTGTATGCAGAAATCAAGGTTCAAACTTCGAAATTATTGGGCTCCAAAAGAGTATGGGGAAACTAGATTCTGTTTAACCACATACAAGCACAGATTCTGAACTGAGGAGATAGAAGGAAGGAAGGTTGCCTGCTTTTTGAAGCCGAGTGTGAGAGCTTTAAAATGAGGGGTAGGGGAAAAGTGGATTGAAAATCTCGTGTGGATCGGTACTACGGTATTAAGAAATGAAATCTTGTATTTGTATATTAGAGTCGTTCAGAATATTGGTTTACCAAAAAGTTGGTAAATGCAGTATTATACTTGAGTTCACGTATTCGGTATATGTACATGAGAGTAGTTTAAAATATCGGTCCAAAAACAAAGGCTAGTGTGTAGAGTTCCCATTAAGAGTACGTATTGTGAAAGAAAAAGAAATTAAAGTCCTAGTCCTGATTATACTATGTAGTCTCATAACGTAAGACTATTCTTCTTGATGTGATGATGACCAAAAAGGGCCAACATGCAAAAACAAATTACAAACACATGCCAATGATCAAAACGAGACTATTCAATTTGAAAGTGAATAAACGAAGGCTAAGAGGGTATTTCTATTTCGTTGCTTGTAAGGCTTTGCTGCCTTTGCTTGACTTGAGAAGATATACATGTAACATGTCCATGTTTCGTGGTGCAATCGTGTGGTAGGATATTCGGATTTGAAATTTGGAACCCTCCTGCTGCCTGCACTGCACCTAATAATTTTATGCTTGCAAGGAAGAACTTGCGTCTATTTTATGGAATTAACCAATGACTTGATCAAATATTCTGGCCTTTATTTTTATCTTTTCGCTTTTCCAAATGGCTACACAAGGCTTTAGGGCCCAATCCCAATCCCATGCAGGAAAAATTAGAGGGAACATATTCGCCACAATCAAGTCATTCTATAGTGATAAGACCATTAGATGAGGTTGGTCCTATCTCTTAATCATCGAATTAAATTGACCAACTTGATCCAACGGCTAACCAATTTAATCCAACAATTCAGAAATATGACCTCATCTAAGAACCTAAGGCCCTCATTGTTAGAATTCTTGTACTACAATATGCAACTAGGCTAGTTTTTGTGATCCAAAAATGTCCTTCATGCATCTCTTCTTGTCCTTTTAGAAGGATAACATGACAAACTAAAGAACTTTTGTGGATTATGATGTTTGAGAGAGGAAAAAGAAAGGAGAGGCCACAATTATAACAACATTTAAGACCCCAACTAAGAATAAAATCCAACGACAACCAAGGACAACCAAAATATAGGTGCAAGATGTACATATTCAGTTCTATCCTAACCCATACATCAGAGTCCAAATGACTCAACTACTTCATATTGAGCTCCACAGGAGATATACTAGAGCACTCCCAGCGGTGCCCTCTAGCCCAGGCAACATGGGGCCCAAGCCCCATTTGACGTTTCAGTGGGCTTCTATAGCCCAGGCAGTGCATGGATCCCAGCAAACGGGCCAGCTGAAAAGCACAATGAGCCCGTGCTCTAGCCTAAGGGCTGCTGGCGTCAACCATGATTTCCGCTAACGACTAGAAGCCATGTGGCAAGTTCTGGGTTGTCCGATCTTTTTTCTATAATTTTTTTTTTCTATAAATACCTACCAATATTCTTCACCTTCAACACCAAATTCTCATAAATTTTCTTCTCCTTCTAATATTATTCACTTTCTACATAAAATTTTCTCCACTTTCAAATTTCATTTTTATTCATCATCTTATGGCATCTTCCATCAAAGCCGAAGGGGCGTGGACAAACGTTTGAATAGGTCAAAATCTTGTCCACAAGGTAAAAAATTTATAATTGATGTTTTATTCAATTTAGTGTCATTCTTTTTTATATTCTTGCATTTCCAATTTAATTTTTTTAATAGATTATTCAAGGCACAAAAAAAAAAAGGGAAAACTATTACACATGGCTCCTTAACTGAACAATGCTCGCAGTCGATTCTCATAGTGCCTTCCATGTCGAAAATACTTCCCCACATCGTGATCCGGTGGAACCACATCTGTCAATTATCGAGTCGTCCTTGTACTCGATTGTGTTCGGACTATGAGGACCAAGAGTATTTCAATTGTATGATGAGTGAGATGTGAATTTTATAATAAATAAGGACATGTGGCAACCAAAAATCTTATACGAAAAATTATCTCTGAAATTTGAGATGAGAATTTTATAATAAATATGAACACGTGGCAACAAAAAAATCTTAATCGAAAATTTAATTTGAAAATTTTATCCGAAATATGAAATGAGAATTTATAAATAAATAAAAATGACATGTGGCAACCGAAAATCTTATCCAAATTAATTGTTTAAGTATAAAAAATGAAATAAAGTTAAATGAATAGTATTTGTCTTTTGTCATGGCAATGGGTGGAAACACACCTTGCCTTACCCTTGCCCTTTACCATAGCAAATGGATGGAAGTGTTCTTAGGGTAAAATTACACGAGCCCCAAAACAATGACAACACTTTGACCAAGTATACTTGGAACAAAAAATACATCACATCTATATTGAGTATTTCCATGGAATTATTGGTTCAACTATTTTTCTTCTTGAAAACAAGTGACAGTCTAAACTACAAGGAGAATGAGAGTTTCTTATACACAGACTACCAATGTGCCAGCCCTTTTCCATTGAACTTGACCCGTTGACAGTTCAACCATTATTAAAAGGGTACCAATCTTCAACACCAAAAATTACTACATTTTGTTGTAATTCTTCTAGCGAATTCAAATTGAAACCGCACTGTCTGGCGTGCATGACATGGTAGCTAGCAAGCGAGCTTTTAGGGCCCAATACCATACCGGAAAAAGCAAAAGGGAACCTAATCTCTATAATTCATAAAGCGTAAATTCTCAACCATCCATCATGTACTGAGTTCCAATGGAACCCACAAACTACAAACCAATGGATGGTTAACAGAGTAGCAGTTTAACTCGACTAAAAACTGCACTTCTATTTTAGCAAACACATTCCACAAACAGGTCATTTTACAGAGCTCTTTTTACTAGTGCCACTACCAAGCTAAACTGAAATTCTATCGAAACTTGCTGAAGAATTTATTGTTGAATTAACTTAAAGTAAATTACTTGTAACATGATGATGGCTTTCACATAATCTGTCTGTCTTATCCCATTAGAATCCGGCAATTCCATTTCATACTCAACTTGAAGCTCAGCCGTTTGAATCCACATCTTGGGGTCAGCAGTATAGTAGACCTACATCACCATACCTCCATCAATGGTGAGCACCTGCAAAAAAAAGGTGAGTTATGGTCACCGATGAAAAAATGGAAAAGCAGGTTGTCTCAAATGATATACAATGAAAGACCGGGTAGACCAAGGTAATGACATTGACATTAACTCATTATAACAAGCCTTGATAAATAAATTGCAATGAAAGGTTTCTAACATAATAGTTTGGGGTTACCCATGAACTGCCATAAACAAAAAATAAGCTCCTTGATACAAAGCATAGTTACCACAAAACACACTGCTTATGTGAGGTCACTCATCCAAAACATGATACACTTTCATTTGAATATGCTAGTTTTGGTGATCCAAAAATGTACATAATGTATTTCTTGCAATGATCATTTCTTAAGGAAACATGATATGTTGATAAGAAAATACTTTTTCGATTATGATGTCTGAAAAAAAAAAAAAAAAAAAAAAGAGGCTAAACTATAAAAACATTTTAACTTTGTCACAATCAAACTTTAAAGTTAAGCAGTCGATGAAAGTTGAATTTGAGTCCACGTCAAACCCATGATTCATGTTCAGGGTAGGTGCATATACTGCATTTCTATTCCTATTTCACTGACCATAACAATTCACACTTTAGGTAACTATAAGACAAGTACACAAAGCTCAACAATTAATTCAAAAACAAACTAGAATATTAAATTAGTTGGGAAAATGAAACCTGTCCAGTCATGTAACTGGCTGCAGGACTAAGGGCCAAGAATTCCACCAGTCCAGCAACTTCTTCAGGTTGGCCATATCTTCCTGTAATCACAGCCAGTATGAAATCATTTTAGCAAATTATTATCAAATATACATGGGAAGCTATTTGATTTGAAGGAGTAGAACTTCCCCCAGGCTCACCTAAGGGGATGGTCTCTAAAATTTTCTTCTCAATGTCATCCCCTAGCTTGGCAGTCATATCTGATGCAATAAATCCCGGGGCAACAGCATTAACCTGAAGGAAATCCATTGTTTATGACTCCATCAACTACTACCAACACCTTCTGGGACAAGTCTGATCACTAGCACAAAAAACAAATTTTAGGACACTCACATTGATGTGTCTGCTTGAATACTCCTTAGCAACAGTCTTTGTCAGACCAATTACTCCTGCTTTTGCAGCACTATAGTTGGCTTGTCCAACATTTCCAACTAGGCCAACAACCGATGCTATATTGATTATCCTTCCCTGAAAAGAGCATCATCCAACTAATATTAGATATTAGACTAAAGGGTGGGAATACAACTTTTTGAAAGGATTGGTATTTACCTTCTTCTTCTTCATCATAATTTTAGCTGCTGCCTGAAAAAGTGAAATTTCTCAGTTCTGCGTAGTAGTCAAGTAACATTGCCATGAAAATTCAAAATTCATAAACACACACCTGGGTACATAGAAATACACCAGTAAGATTTAGATCGATGACCTCCTGCCATTGTTGTTTCTTCATTCTCATCAATAGACCATCCCTAGTAATTCCTGAAACCATGGAAGAAAGTTAGGAGGACCGAATTTGAAATTGGAAAATACATCCAAAGAAAAATAAAAAGGAGCCAGTGAAACTTGCAATAACCACCTGCATTATTTATCAATACATCAACAGTTCCCCAAGCATCAACCGCCTGCAAATGTAAAATCATGAAGCATATTAGACTAGCATGATCTGATGTCAAATCAACCCAATTTTTTTATGAGAAGGGACCATTTGCTCACAGTTTTGAGCATGGCTTCAACATCTTCTTCCTTCGAAACATCTCCTCCAAAAGTAAGAGCTTGTCCACCGAATGCCTCAATCTGCAAGAAAAAACATAATCAAATACACATACAAACTATCACTATCACTAATACATAAACCAACAAACATGATATACGAACTCAGTCTGAATGACAAGTCAGTGAAGCACATTAATATGATTTGCATAGATGATTTGATTGTACCTCTTTGGAAACCTCCTCTGCCTCCTTTGACGACCTTGCGTAATTAACAAGGACCTGCATGCAACAACATCAATTCATCCATTATCAACAAAACCAGAAATGAAGAATTTTGCACTACTGACTGTGGGGAGTCTAGGACTGACTGACTGACTGACCTTGCAACCAGCTTTGCCCAAAGACAGAGCAATGGCTTTGCCAATGCCCCTAGAAGCTCCGGTCACTACCACCACAGGACCCTCCACTTTTGGTGCTGCTCCTGTGCTTGCTTGTTCAAGCGTGGCCACCTGAGCCCTCACGTGACCTGCATGTGACACCATGATCACCATCAAGTCACACCACACCTCTCAATTCAATTCAATTTACTTGCATAAATAACCAATCAGGCTCATCTACTACATTCAAATCCAAAAGCATCTCAAGACAAAACGAATCGTTTCGATCACTAAATCAAATTGAAGTACCGGAGCTGCTCTTGGATCTGTACTTGAGGCCAATGCTCCGACCCGATCCGATTGTGCTACCAACTGGGGCCCATTGCTTGAAATGGCAGGCTCTGGCATCGCCAGGAGCTCCGAATTTATCGGCGGATTTAAAAGCGACGACGTTTGATGCGGCGATGGAAGCCATGGGAGCTCGGGGGCAGTGGGCGAGCCAAGAGAGTTGATAAATGCGAAGGGAGAAAATGAAGCCAGGAATGGGAAGAAAGTCGCTTGACTTTTATACAACGGAAACGAAACAAACAAAGAAATTCAAATGCTTTTGCTGTGTGTGGGTGTTTTTCTGTGCTGCGGCCTTGGAAACTCCGGAGACTGTTGAACTGGCGATGCAAACGAAGTGTCGAGAGTGTGGGTCTTTGGGACTTTGTGAGTTGTTTCTACAAGGGGGCTACATTTGCTTTTAATTACCATGCAGGTGCAGCCGTTAATGACAGTGTTGTCGAGAGTAGGGGCAGGATGGTGATATTGAGAATATTGTGAGGACGTTTTTGAGATTTTGAAGTTGATGGGCAGGAAAATTAGGTAAGTCAGCTCAACCGTAACCCGACCCAGTTTTATGAAAATTTGCGTTGCCAATTGTT
Organism: Prunus fruticosa; assembly: GCA_018703695.1. Lineage (NCBI taxonomy): Eukaryota > Viridiplantae > Streptophyta > Magnoliopsida > Rosales > Rosaceae > Prunus > Prunus fruticosa. The sequence goes on along the minus strand of CM031917.1, from coordinate 36,855,421 downwards.
TTTGGTTTGAGCTTTGGCGCTAAAACGAGCCGCCTGGGTCATTATTCAACCGTGGACCGAATTTGGTCCAATCCAATGTCCCTGAACTAGCCCAACACCGGGTGATGCCCTTGATTAGTACTACCAATTGATTTTCGTTTATAGTTAAAGTTATGGTTGGTGATTAGGATTTAGATTGAATTATGAGATAAAATTGAATTGCATGATTACATTGGATTATAAATTATAAATAACCTTTATTGGGACTAGTGTCTGTGTCTTGGGTCCCTGATTTGAAGTACATACGAAGGTTGAAGTAATGAGATTATGTATTCCGCCAATTCCATAGAATAAATTATCGTACAAAAATACACATAATCAGATTATCTTTTATCCTATCTAAATTCATTCTTGATCACCAAACATAGCATAACCTTACTAGATTGGAACCCAATTCAAGATTTAAATACATCTATTTTGGATGGGAATGGATTAACGAGAGTGCTGTTTCCAACTCCGTCTTATTTTCCCCTGTTCTCCTTTCATATTTCCACTCTCCACCAGATTAAAATTATTAATAATAATAATCCTTATGTTACCACCCCCATTGTCCCTAAAATACCACCATTACTGATTAACATTCTTCATTCTTCTCACTCCCTTTCTTCTTGACATTAATGTCACAGATTATGTCTTCAAGTCTAATTGGCAAAATGGAAATAAATAAAAAATTGAACTAGATAACAAATCCACAATGTACATTTAGAACGATCATGGAGCTTCACGATGAGCTTCATGATGCTAAAATGGCAAAGGTTGGATGGAAGCATCTCATATATCTGAAAACTGATGACTATGCTATGCCCTTTTCACTGCTGGTTTAGGTTTCCTCTTGGAGTTGTTCTTGGGACGAATCTTCACAAAAGCCTTCTCCAAATCCTAAACAGATAAAAAAAGGAAAGTTAGCGAGTGTTTGCGCCCAAGGAATTTGCATCTACATGAGAGCAAGGAGATAGGTTACCCCCTAAGTTGCAATGACATAGCATCAGCATCAAAACACGTATAGAGCATTGATGTCTCACCAAAACCAGAGGTAATTCAATAAACACAGAATATTATCGATGTTAAAAAAAATTCCAATTCAGTTATGATATAATCATGCAGAAAAGAAAAATAATAATACACAAGCTTCTCCACTGCGAAAAAGAGAGGAAGCGTACTGACTTCAGCCAGCCAGCGATCTCAGAACTTTGATTCCATCTTTCCAATGCTAGAGGACCTAAAAACTACTTTGCTTTTACTTTTGTAGAGGAAAATCTATTTATGTCAACTGATTTCAGGATGCTAATAACTATAATGATCCAAGAATTTCTGAAAAGTTGAAAACCTAAATTACCAGGAAAACTAGTAGCAAACCCATGACACAAACTTCATTGAACCAAAACCTCGTCTCCGTCCATGTGATACAACTGAATTGTACAAATGACTAGCATATTAGTTAGATCCCTATGCTAATTTTTGCATGTGAATTGACATGAGGAACTAAATGTGGCCTGCTTTCACAAGACTTCAACCAAATTGGATTTCAGTAACAGATCTCGTGCTAGAGGGAATCATAGAACAAATATAAATTGATGACAAGAACGTCAATAGCTGCTTCACAATATGACTGTGAAGGGGCTTATACATGTAGCGATAAAGTGCTTGCGTGATGTGATCTCCTGTAAACATCATTGATAATATTCTAGCAGTGCCAATTGGATGGGGTGCATAGAGAAGTAGTCTATGATGCAAATCATGTATTGCAATTTACCTGAATTGTATCTTCTTCAGGCTTCTTCTTGGACCAAAGATCCTCCAAATTGTAGTACGCTCTAGCCTTCTCATCAAGAGCATGAACTATAACTTTGCCTAAATATATGAAGAAAGCCACTATAAAAATCCAAAAAGAAAATTAAAAACAATAATACTAGCCAATATCAATAAGGCATTGTATTACCAGAGTCAATGACAATCCACTTTCCTCCCTCTTGCCCTTCCACACTGGGAAGCACTAGCCGCTGAGCTCCTTTCTGCTTTTGCTTAGACTGTAAACAAATATAATCATTATCAGATGGTGATCAAGCTCATCATCCATAACCAAGACAATGGTAGACTAGTTAATCACCAAGAAACATTGTTTTTTAATAATCAAGGGAACAAAATTGAGAGAACAAAAAAGTGCACATTCCCCTTTCCCGGAAAATCTACTGATTATAAGAACGAACAAAAATCAAATTTTCTAAGCAACCAAACAGAGGACCAGTCAATCGGCATTCAATACAAGACCTCAACTTTTACTCTCCTCCGTTTCCCTCCGATTCTCGGAAACCAAACACAAACTCGAAGCTACTGAAAACAAACGAAATGGGACCTGCCTTGTAAATTAGGGCTTGAGCAATGTTCTTGACGTGCCACGCGGACTTTCCGGTGGCGAGAACCATGAAATCGGCCCATTCACAGAAGTCGTTTGCTGGAATGACCTTAACGTCGTCCGCCTTGACGTCGCTGAGAACCTTCTCGACCTCTTGGAGATCAAGAAGGCCTCCATTGGCGGATGAGGAGAAGGCGCGCTCCAGACCAGGAAACCCTAACTTCCATTGTTGAAGGATAGATGAAGAAGGTGAAGAGTAGAGAGAGAGTGACCGGGATCGTAGAGCCGCCAACATGAGATCGCGCCTATCGGAAAAGTTGCACTGGTACTGATAGTGGTAGCGGTCGTGCGTTTCAGGGTTTCCCTTTTACGACATTGCAGAACGATAGTGGCGCCAAACGGCGCCGTGCCGTGACGCGGGCTTCCAGAAGCATCTTTAAAGGTAAAACGCAGCGTTTGAGAGAGGTTAGAAGGGTTGGTAGAAATATATAAAGTAAAACAGTAACACGGAGGTAAATGTCAACGACAGAGCATGATGAACATCAAGCTCACGTGTGCTTGAAAGGGAAAGCGAGGATTTTTTGGTTGAACTGGGTTTTGGTGGCATCGGGAATAGGTTACCAAATCTATTTATGCCTTAAAATATTGTTTTTAATGTGTTGTTTTTTTTCAAAGGCCAAAAGGTTGATATTATTTTATTTTCAGTAAATCAAATTCAAGGATAATAGAAACGAGGCCTATTTAGCTATTGGGCCCTTATGCCCCCCCCCCCCCCCCCTTCAAGCTTATGGCTACGACTCTAGATGGTTCAAAATTTAATTAATAATAATCATGATCCATTATGATTAATGAATAAGTGATGATCATTGATGAATCATATAGTGTCTTACTCGACTTACAATTGCACGTATAAGTTATTCCAATTAGTGGTATTAGAGTGACGGTTCAAATGAGCAAAACATAATACATAATTATTACTTATTTAAACTTTATAATATATTTATTTTTGACAAGTGTCGAGTGATATTCTACAGTGTAATAATATTATTTTAATCAACTGACTTAATTGATATCAGCAACTTCAGAACAAAATATATATTTTATAAACAACCGATATTGCACTCTAAATATGTACATACATAAATTTTCAATGTGATGTTGGTGTGTTAGGGTTTGTGTTTAATTATTTCGATGATTCGATCTTATATATAAACCTACTTGTTTTATAACAATAGTAGTATATAAGGATGGCAAAAATTCTGGGGGGCAGGTCCCCAACCCTAACGGGGGGGAGATTTTGGGCCAAATAGGTATCGGGTATGGGGAGGGGATGGTATTGGCGTCCCCATCCCTTAACCCGAAAATATATATGTTTATATTTAAATATATATAATTATAATATTTATGTTTAACTCTAAGTTAACCTTCCTCTCCTAATTATTCCTAATTTTTTTTAGAATTTTATATTGATGTGATTTTGAATAGTTTAGTTGAACTTTATAGTTAATTTGGATGTATTGAATGATAATTTAATATGAAACTTACTGTTAAAATGTAAAATAAATATTTTTGTATGCAAAAAAAGAAGAAGAGGGAATTCGGGGGCAAGTTTGGGGGATAATCCCCTAGCAGGTACGGGGCAGGAATTCCCCGAAACCTATCAAACGGAGATAGGGGCGGAAATGTAGAACGAGGACGGATATGGTATTGTCATACCCGACTCGTTGCCATACTAGTATAGTACACAACACAACTACTTAAATTCCTAATAGAATACCCAAAATTACAGCTGGATACTACCAAATGATATGTCTGCATCTCCTTATGCTTGTGGGGAAGTTGAATGTATTTTATGCCATTGCCAAATTACCAAAATAATCCCCAATTAAAAAAAAAAACACACACACACACACATTTATTATTATTTTAAGTTTTCTAGCTCAAGGTGTTGTTCCTTCGAGTGTTATGAGGTACGAAGATCAATGACAAAAATATATTCCACAAAATATAAACAATGCATTTACTTGTATTAATTTACTAGTTTCTTATTGTTTTATTTAATACTTTTTCTTAAAAACGACAGGAAACAAAATTGCATTACCTCTGTCGACGGTTTTAATTTGCATATTGTTTTTTCTTCATAAATATTAAACTTTGTTTTGGATGGGTCGCAACCAGGACAAACAAGTTTTGGCTTAAAATATCTACAAAAATTTGCTGTTATGAAAGATATGTTGAAAGCAATACATAGAATTTAAAAAAATAAAAAGAAAATAGTTATGATTACAGTGAAGCCTTCTAAGTTATCTCCATCACCTACCAATTAAAACGACATAATTTATGCATCTTTCCATTAGTACACAAATCCATGATTAGCAGGGTTGTTATAGCTTATATCATTTATGGGTTCTTTTCCATCGCTGTCCCACTTATTTATTGTCTAATATTAATAATAATAATAATAATAATACCTTATCAACACTCATGGATGATCTTCCCTCTCATAGTCGTACTTGGGGAAAAGTTTACAACGTCTACTTTTTGTATTGTCCAAGTCAATAATGTCCAAACATTGTTTTATCCACATAAACCAAGGTCTTTATTATATCCAATGTGATTATAATTTGTTAATCATGAGAGAGGATTTTCAAAACTTCTGGTTGATTATGAGAGGAAATAGAGAGACAACTACTATGAGACAACACATGAGGGATCCGTGGGGAAAAAAAACTTATGTTGTTGTACTACTCATTTTCTCTATCTCCGCCTCATGTTACTTCGATTTTTTTGTATCTCTCTGAGGTAGTTATTTGACTAATGACGAGAATCGAAAACAATTATTGTTATAAACGATTCAAAATTAGATATTAGAGCACATTTGATAATTTTTTTTTATAAACAAAATTAGAGAGTAAAGGGAGTGTGAAATAAGTATTATTATTACTTATTTTAAAAAGAAATATAGTATTATTTGGTATTGGTGAAAAATGCTATGTATAAATCCACGAGAATAGTGCAAGGTGTCAAACTACCTGCATAGATTTGGTAAGTTACTGGTGCTGCTAATGTTTTGTTGATGTGCAGATTGAAGGGATGTATAGGCTTTCTATTTTTTTTTTCTCTTTTATTGTTGTTTTTCCTCGAGTTGTTAAGGCGAGAGTATTTTTTTAAGAATCACACATTTGTTCCTGTCTCTCATATTTGGATTTTGGATAGTATTGACTATTTCAGTACTATCTTTATACATTCTTATGATGCTTATTATTTTTTAATAAAGCATCTATACTATTCCAACAACAACAAAAATTTGGTAAGAAAATTTAATTGTTTTAATATGGTGAGAATAAATTTAAATAATTTTGTCCGGTTCAATTATTTGACTTAAATACATTTTATGGCCATTAAACTCATAATTTATTCCCCCCAAAAAAAACAGGACGCATAATTTCAAATCGCGCTGCGTTCACAAAAATAAAAAAAGTAAATGTACTGCTCCAAATCCACCTTTTAATGCATCTGCCCAGGCGCATACTTCACCGGAAAAGAAACATCCCACCAAGAAAAAAACTAATAGCCAATCCAACTAATCTTTTAATTTCGCATGGAGTATTATTTATATTTTTCGTTTAAACATATCCATCAGAATAAATACGAGAAATCTTCATAAATTTGATGGTAACCAATTTACTAAAAATTATTAAATTGATTCAACCCACACCCGTACATTATTCGATCCCTTCCCCTGTATATGAGAATAGTTTAAAATATCGCTTTGTAAAAATAAAGTTTATACATCTTGAGTTTTTATCATGTTAATTATGATATTCTAAATCACCTAAATATAATAATTGGAGTAATTTAAAATATTACATTTTGCATCTAAGTTCGATTCTCATCATCATACAAAAATAGTAATTTAGAATATTATTTTATCAGAAAGAAAAAAATATTTAAACGCGCAAACATAGTAATTATTATTTTTTGTTTGATAAGATTTTCATTATATTTTTTAAAAATTAAAAAAATATAAAAAAATATGACTATTTAAGTTATTTTATAAATCATTTGCATTATTTTCCGTGACCTTTATAACCTTTATTCTAATTTCTTTCTATTTTTAACTAGAGAAATAAAAATACAAAATCCATATGAAACGAATGTTCTTATAAATACATGAAAACAAAAGAAAGAAAACGAGAGGTTAAGATAAGTAGACAATACTTACTATAACGTCAGTGGCACGGTCGTAAAAATTAAGAAGAAGAAAAAAGTGCAATTGACAGAAAGAAAAACAGGAAAAAAATAGAAAAGAAAAGAAAGGAAATATTTGATGAGCAAAGAGAAACTGAGAAGCAAAGAAAATGAAAGCTTGTTGTGGAGGAAAGAAGCAAATCTAGACGACAACAAAAGCCAGTTTAAACTCCCCAATTTCACTTTCTCTCCGCATCAAATTTTCTCGGAGGAGAGAGAATGCTAGAAAATTGACGCTTCTTTCGCACCGATCCACTACCGCTTTAGCTTCCGATCCGTACACCCAGACAAAGCAATTAATGCTTTAGATCCGACTGTCTGATACAACATTCGTCGCGTTGCGATTGGAATCTTCGAGCTCTGTGGTTCCGCTTCGAGTTTTCGGGATCGCAGTTGCTGCTCATACACTGGGTTTTGTTGAAGCCATTTTTGTCTCTGTGAGCCAAGCAGACTGCAACTACTTTCGCCGAAATGGTGATTTTTGGCTTGTAATTTCGACTTCAATGGAGGTTTAGAGTGGCCAGTGGGGGCTGAATTGGAGTTTGAATTAGGTTTTGTTTTGCTCTTGAGGCGCCGTCTCTGCTTTGGTGTCTTCAAATGGCAGCATCTAGGGTTTCGGGGTTGTGCTGCACGATGAGGATCTTTATTTGATTAGATTACATACGTGGACGTTGAGCCTCTGCATTGCGAATGGTACGGTTGTTTCAGTTGCTACATTAATTTATGCAATTTTTTATGCATTTTAACAAAAGATTTCGGCTTTGAGTTGACCTGGGCTTACCATACCATGTATGCTTCGCATTGGTATTAAGTCGCTGGGGTTGAAGTTCAATTAATTTGAAGCAATTCACGTAGACGCGAATCAGAAAGGAGTTTGGTTTCTGAAGTGAAACTGGGAAAGTGATTGTGGGCATAATATATTTTCATTGTAAGTAGTAGCTAGCTAGCTAGATGTATATGATGGGCTATTGCTTCAATTTGCGTTGTATGGAGAGTTTGGGCTGGCGGTTTTGAGTTTGTAGCTTTCGGTGGTGAGAGATGCCTCCTTCGCCGGCAATGAGATACTCTCCCGGACGAGAGCCGAGAGGGAACCATCACAGACGAGGTCGCAGTTTTGAGAGTGGAATTTTTTTGAAAGAGAAAGATGAAGATCTTGCCTTATTCAACGAAATGCAGACGCGAGAAAAAGAGGATTTCTTGCTTCAGTCGTCGGATGATCTCGAAGACACATTTTGTAAGATGACATTTATTTATGATTTTATAGGAGGTGGATAGTTCAGAATTTTGTCTCTGACTGACAGGGCTTCTTGTATATTTTCAATATTACAGCTACAAAATTGAGGCAATTTTCAGATTTGAAGCTCGGAATTGCCATTCCTACACGTGGAGAGAGTAGTGACCTGCTTAATGTGGAGGGGGAGAAAAATGACTATGACTGGTAAATTATACTTTTTCTTTTTCTTTTTCTGATTTCTTAAGTGAGTTGCTGTATTAGTAATTTTATGATGTGCTTTGCATTCTGAATAACTAAAAACATGATTAAATTGAATCTAGGAACAATTTTCACGTGTTTTACAATTTGAAAGGGTATGTGTTTTACATTTTGAAGTCGTGATTCACCAAAACCAAGGTTGTAAAACATGTGTCCTGCCTGTAAAACTGGGAATTGTTATGTTATGTAGACCACAATATTTTACTTTTTTGGATGACAAAGAAAGCAGAAGTTTTTATGTATTTTTTGGATGACAAACAATTTTAAATAACAGTGTGCACTCCTCGCGTGCGAGATAATAGTGTGGGAAGTGATTTTCTGAGTGCCAAAATCATCTCTAAGAGGGTTTGTCTATTTAATGTATATTTTGATTTATCTGAGAATTTAAGCTTTTCTGTCCAAAAGCTGCAAAATGTCATTGCCTGAAATTGTCCATTTATTCACAGAACAAAAACTGAACGGTCATTATGTTATGAGAAATACGTTGCATTTTGTTCTTTTCATGATACTTTTCAGTGTCCGCCCTGTTTGTCCCTTTTTATTGATGGAATGATCTGGTGTTTAAATGTCAAAGGTTATTAACGCCTCCCGACACCCCTCTTTTTCCTTCCTTGGATAATGAGCCGCCACCGGTTAATGCACCCCAGAGGGGCAGACCTCGAAGTCAACCTATTACTATATCAAGATCATCCACGGTAGGGAGTCAAATCACTTTTATGGGATTTTATTATGCTTGGTCTCTGAAATATTTCCTTAAAAGATTATGCTGAGATAATAATTTTCCTTATACTCTACATCATACTTGCTTCATTTGCAGATGGAGAAGAGTTACCGAAGCAGCAGGGGTAGTGCTAGTCCTAATCGCTTAAGCCCATCTCCTCGTTCTGGGAATAGTTCATTTCAGTCAAGGGGAAGACCGTCACCTGTACGTCATTCCAGTCCAACCCCAAGTATACGGCCTGCTACTCCATCACGGAGACCATCTACTCCTTCACAGAGACCATCTACGCCCCCAAGTAAATCCCCAACACCTGCTCTGAGGTCTTCTACCCCAACACCACGGAGAATGAGTACTGGGTCCAGTAGTACTGTGGCCTCACCGGGGATAAGAGGAACTTCTCCGGTAAAGACAAGTCGAGGGAACTCTGCTTCACCAAAAATAAGAGCATGGCAAACAAATATTCCAGGTTTCTCCTCTGATGCACCTCCCAACCTTCGTACTTCTCTTGCTGATCGACCTGCAACATATGTGAGGGGTTCCTCACCAGCATCTAGAAATGGTAGGGACCATTCCTCCAACTACAGAAGGCAATCAATGTCTCCAACTGCTTCTAGAAGTGTTAGTTCATCTCATAGTCATGATCGAGATCCATTTAGTTCTCACAGCAAATGTTCTATAGCATCTTCTGGTGATGATGATGTAGACTCTCTGCAATCTCTTCCTGTGGGTAGTTTAGACCGATCAACTTCAAGAAGAGTTGCTGCTTTCTCAAACAACAGAGCTGTGGCCTTCTCAAAAAGACCAGCCAAAACGGTGTCCTCATCTTCCGCTCCAAAAAGATCCTTTGATTCTGCTCTTCGACAAATGGTACTTAATGATCTAGTGCATTTAATTGATCCTTTATGATAAGATATTTCTTTTGTCATCTAATGAGAGGAAATTAATTTATAGTAACTTAGCCCTTTAATTATTTAGAATTTTCAAAATTGTTGTCTGCAAATGTATTCTCTTGCTTGTTCAATTCGCTGTCTTTGTGGTGTGTTTTTTTTTCCTATTTCAAGTAATGACAATCACATTGGGTTTAACTGAAATTATAAAAAATGCCAAAAACGGGTAGTGTACTGAATTATTATAAGTTCCTTCTCTCTTCATATTTTTATTAGGTTTTCATTATGGTCTAGTGTTTTTCAATGAAATGTAGAGCATTGAAATCCTATAATTATTAAATATGTTACATTGTGCACTTCCCTCATTATGATTTCTCTGTTCATTCGTTATAGGTTTTCACATTTCATAGAATTAATGCCTTCCAATGTCTGTGCAGGATCACCGTAAAAGTCCTCAGATGTTTAGGCCACTCTTATCTAGTGTTCCCAGTAGCACCTTCTATGTTGGAAAAGCAAGTTCTGTGCATCGTCCTCTGATTTCCAGGAACTCTTCAGTCACAACTAGCAGCAATGCAAGTTCTGATCTAGGTACTAGTGTTGCACCTGATACGGAAGGGAGTGATCACAACCAGGATGATATGGCCAGTGAATCTGAGAAAGTGCCATACTCTGATGTTCATGAAGAGGTATTTGGCTTTGATAAGATGGATGCAGTAAATGAAGACACCGGGCATGATATCCATGATGGGCCACATGACCTTCATCAGGGTGACTTCAATAGAGGCACTGCAGTGGAGGGTGGAGCTGCTCACTCTGAAGATTATGGTCGCCCCAATATCATCATGGATGTCAGTCCAACCTCAGAAGATTCTCATGTTAAGGGTGATTTTTCAGAAATTGATAGTCTCGAAGAAATGGAACCTTGTCCTAAATGTGGTCGCAGGTATTATGTTTCGGATCAGGTGGAAAGGAACATTAGATTTTGTCCAGAGTGCTGTAGGAAAGATAAACTTCTGAGTGTCCTTATTCCGGAGATAACTGTAGTTCCTGAAAACTCCACACCTTTGTCTGTAAAAATTTTGGAAGAAGAAAAGCTTTTGGATGCAATGGAAACCATGATGGTTGTGCCTGGATCTCCACAAGTTTCTGATTTGGGGAAACCACAGAGTTCCCAGGGTGAAGAGAATGTTGATCCAGGCCAAACTATCTGCAGTGAGAAATTCCAGGAAAAATCTCTTGTAAGACCAGTGGTGGAGGGAGTTGAGGATGGGCTAGCTAACCAGCAAGAGGCGGACTCACAGACTGTTGGTTGTGGGCTACCTAATAGTGACATTGGGGGTCAGAATTTGCATCATTCTAACAACTATCGAAATATGAGGGTTGACATTTCAGAAGGTGCAGGCATTTCCATACTTCTGAAGAGGACAAGCAGTAGCAAAGGGGCAGTTGTTCAGGGCAGGACTTTCACAGCCACTACCATACCTTATGAGGATGTGTCATATGCTAGAGATAGTTCAAACAGTATGAGAAGCTCCATTGGCCATGGTAGTTTCTCTGCATCATCTTCAGTTGATTTCGGTTCAGCTAGACAAACTGAGACTCGTGTGCAGCGACAGTTGAGTGGCAAGAAGTCAGACATGGAGAATCACAGACATGACACCAATATAAAACCCCAAAGCATTGCATCATCTTCCTATAGAGATTCAAACCATGCTCACCAAGCGCTAGGTCTTTCATCAAACACACATGATGATGATATTGAGGTTGCTGGGGGAATTTTGGAATGTGATGTTGCAGAGGTGACTCACATAACATCGCAAGAACGCTTGCTAGCTTCAAAATGTACAGACGCAGATGCTACTACTACTTCTACCAGGACAACTGCTGTTGAGGAAGATGATACTGAGTTCAATTCTAGCAGTAGAAGAGTTGATACTTCTAACTCAGAGTTGTCGAGCCATGTAGTTAGCTCTCCATTAGAAGACAATTGGGTAGCAAAATTTCCAATTTGTGAAAATGGTGCTTCAAATGAGCACGGTGAAGAATTGCAAAACAATGCAAGGAGTTCCACAGATGTAGAAGGTGTAACTCCAGAGCCATCATTCAAGGAGGAAAACACCAATCTCAACAGTACTGTTGACGGACTGGATGTTGAAGAGATTGCTACTCACAGCTCTTTGGTTACAGTATCAGTATCAGAAATAGAAACTGAAAAATGTCATCAGACTTACCCTTGTTCACTCAACGATGATGCTTCCCTTGAATCAAGGAGCACCTTGGAGGAATTTCAGGAGCCTTCAGTTCCAATTCCTTCTGACAGTGATCTGACATCTGTTCCAGAGACCAACAACACTACTAATGCATATGGCATCCTAGGTATGATTTATGATTTGCATTGAAATTTTTTTTTTTGCTAGTTAGAGTTTGACAAACTCTTCTTTTTTGTTTTTGTTTTTGTTTTTTTGTGAGGATGAGTATCACGTGGAGTTCATGATTTAGTATTACTATATTCTATGACTATTTTGCTGTCCCTCATTCTATCTGATCCTCATCTTTTCCAGTTGTTGAAAGAAGCATGATATCCTGACCACCTTATACTCCATTATGCATTGTGTTTCTCTCATGTTTGTATTGTGCTAATTCTCAGTTTTGAGACGGAATTAAGAGTGATTAGCTGACAAGATCTCTATGTTTTTTATAGAAGAAGAATCAACAGTAATGGTTGAGTGTCGAGGTCGAAGCAAGACAAAAAGCCTGACACTAGAAGAGGCAACAGATACAATACTCTTCTGCAGCTCCCTTGTCCATGATCTGGCCTACGAGGCCGCAGCCATAGCAATGGAAAAGGAAAGCCCAGTCCCCTTAGAAGGTTTGCAGCCTACAGTTACAATATTGGGGAAGTCCAATCCTGAGAGAAAGGAACCACGTGGCAGAACTGTTGGTCGACGTACTTCAAAACCTCGAAAGAGCAGGCAAAAGTGGGTGGAAACAGGTGCCGAACCCCCTGTTAGTAAGACTGAGAACGATGAGAATGTTGACGAGTCTATGCAACGCAATGTAGGGCTTCCTAACAAGGTAGACGGCATGAAGCCTCCGAAGCTGGAATCCAAGTGCAACTGCACTATAATGTGAAAAGTATTCATTGAAATCCTGCTAGTGGCCGCCGTGCATTTTGACCACTCCCTGCATTCCGTGGTTCAGTTCGGCCTCTAAGGAGGAGATGGTCCTGAGTTCTTGTATTTTAAGGGTTTTATGTTTGAAGGGGCTGTTTGGGGTAGTTGGCAATTGTTTCTGTTGGTTGGTGCAATATATTTGTAAGAATCCACGGTGTTTTGATGACGTAATTGTAAAGTTCTCCCTTGTCATTGGGCTGATAATGGTGAGAGGCATTGGAGGGGTTTGTGTTTGCCTCCACTTCCCACATTCTCTTGTTATTGAATCAGTGATTCAGATTCCGATGTGGTTCAATTCCCCCATTAGGTTAAGTGTGTGTGTACGAGAACCCGATTCATATTCATTATGATTGTTTCAAAAATATACCTCGATTTTTTTCCATAGTTTATTGGAGCAGGCATAAAGAGTATGTTGGTTTCTAATCCAAGGCCTTGTCCCGTAATAAGTGGTCAAGAGATCCTCTCATTTAGCTTTAAAGTGATTAAGAGAATTTACTCAGTGAATATGACCGTGTTTGATTTTCTCTTTATGTCTTCTAATATTACTTGAATTAAAAAAAAATAAATTACCATGCTTGGATTAAGCAAGAAACCAAGCCCTTCAAAAATTGGGTCTAGTAGTGTTACTAAAAGAAAGGTGGAGAAAGGTGTGTTGCCTTGAGTTACAGACAAGAGGTCTCAAGTTTGAACCATCATGACATCTTAGTTGTGTGTGTGTGTGAGAAATCGGGTTTGAACCCCCATGACATTTTAGTTGTGTGTGTGTGAGAAATTATGCTCCTGGTATAGTTTAGACTATCACTTGGATTCAAAACAAAGAGAGAGAAAAGTCTATTGGTTTTATTTTTTATTTTTATAAGATTAGTACACATGTAAAATAAATATTCAACTTTTTTCTTTCCGTTTTTGGTAAACAAAATGTTCAATTTCTATACGTACCCAATGGAATGAAACTCCCCTCAAGTAAAATGGACAAAAGTATCCCATAAAAATAGGTCCTAAAATTACATAAAATGAGAAGAGCTCAAAACAGGGCGGGAAAGAAAAGTTCCACAAAATGGCGGGAAACCCATAAACATGGATAAAGGACAGGACGTGAAACTTAAATCAATTTCTTCAACCAATCTACCATGGAATCCAGTTCAGACTCAGATGGCTCTCACATCTCCGCCACTCCCCCAAGGTACACTAAACCCTCACGGCAACGACCACCTCGACCACCACCACAGCCACAGCCAAAGCCTCTGGAGCCAAAACCAGAGCCAAAGTTAAAACCAAAGCCAAAGCCTGCCCTTCTACCCTCCCACAAATCCATACTTAGATTCAGAGCCTCGTCCAAATCCAACCCCATTTCCGAACCCAAAAATCCCTCTTCCGAGCCCACCCGACCCGACCCACCACCGGATCCATCTCCCCTTCTCTCCCCCCACTTTACCTTACCAGATATGCCGCTGGCCGTCCGATCCATCCCGTGCGATTCCCGCCGTTGATTCCGGCGATACCCTTCTCGCCCCGCAGGGCCGACACTTCTACAAGTCACCGTCGTTCTCGAAAATTCGACGAACCACCATCAATTTCGATTCTTTCGAAGACGACGAGCCGTCATCTTCTTCTTCGGCGCCAAAGCCTCAGCCGAAGGCAGAGAATGGTGGGTCTGATTCTTCTGTGCCCGATTGGGTACCACCAGAGCCCAAGCGTGAAGTGGCTAGCGGGTCTGGAGTTTCAGCCATAGCTGTAAAGAAGCGTTTCGATTTGGTTGGAGGCAATGTGCCTTCGGTGCCTGTAAAGTTCCGAAAAAGTGGGGCTGAAGGGAACTTCGTCAAGCTCAACCTGAATCGCAGGAAACGCAAATTTGTGAACAGAAGAGGAAATAGCAGTTCATCAGGTCGTCGAAAGTTTTATAGAAAGGGCAAAAGGAAATTGAAATCACAAGGCGAAAATGAGGGTGAGACTGTTGGTGAAGAAGATGAGTTGGTTACAGATGCTATGGTACAACAACAGAATCGGAAGCAGGACAGTAAAAGACCGAAATTTGATTCCGAATTGTTTGAAGAGGCGGTTTCGGAGGCTCGAAATGAGCCATCGGATGAGAACTTGGTGAAATTGTTGGGTCTAACTTATGGGTACGATTCATTCCGAGATGGGCAGTTGGAGGCGATCAAGATGGTGCTTGAAGGAAAGTCGACAATGCTTGTTTTGCCTACGGGTGCTGGCAAATCATTGTGTTATCAGTTGCCCTCCATAATTTTACCTGGGCTTACTTTGGTTGTTAGTCCATTGATTTCCTTGATGATTGACCAGCTGAAGCAGTTGCCTCATATGATTCGTGGTGGTCTTTTGAGTAGCAGTCAGGTATGTCATGCTCTCTCTCATTGCCTAAATGCAAATATGTGTGTAATATGATTCTTTTTGTTTTCGTAGAGACCTGAAGAAGCCTCCGAGACAATTAGGCTGCTTCAACAAGGGGCCATAAAGGTTGGTATATCAACCTTTGCAAGAGTAATTTGTCTGCATTACTGATTAATTGTCATAATCATATGCTTGCTTAAATGTTTTGTTGTTACATTCGTCTTTCATGGATACAGAATGTGTTTAACCTTTAGTGCTCATAAAGTGTACAAGTTATTTCCATTTGGACTGTTTCTGGAGAGCTAAGGTTTGATGTGTTGTACTGCAGGTGCTTTTAGTTTCGCCAGAGAGGTTTTTGAATGCAGAATTTCTATCCATATTTTCCGCGACCACAGTTATATCTCTTGTTGTGGTGGATGAAGCTCATTGCATTTCTGAATGGTGAGTGAATAGTGATGGTTGCACAAACCGTTATCTTCTTGATTTTAGTTGTCTTAATACATGTTTTTTGTAGTTTGGTAATTACTCCTCACTCCTCCAGCTCAATTTCATATCTTATTACATGTGATTCCCCCTAAATACTTAATTTTGAAGGTTTTTCCAGGTCACATAATTTCCGTCCCCTCATTCATGAGGCTCAGAGCATCTTTGCTTCGTGCCAAGCTCAATGTCAACTGCATTCTTGCAATGACAGCTACTGCCACAACCACGACTTTGGGTTCTGTGATGTCAGCTTTAGAGATTCCTCCAACCAATCTCATTCAAAAAGCCATACTGAGGGATAATTTACAACTGTCAGTATCATTGAGCAGAAATAGGTAAGTCTGAGTACTCCTTACTCCCCCTTTGTTTTGTCAGTTTTCTTACACGATTAACTAAATTTGTTATGAATAAATAGAATGAAAGATCTGCTGATGTTGATCAAGTCTACTTCATTCACGGATGTTCAGAGCATCATTATCTACTGCAAGTTTCAGGTACACATAGTGTCATTCAAATGTCAGTGTTTTGTTGAGATGTTTTAAAACACTGTATATTGGGTAGTCTTAATGCGTTTTCAAAGATACCATTTTCAACAAGATTAAGTAGTTCTGTAAAATTGTCCCCCTTTCTTGTATGAGGGAATGCTCAAACTTCAGATTGTCATGCTATGTGCCCCTAAATATGTTGTGGCGGGATTAGAATACTGTTAAACTACTGGCGGCTGAGGATCACTATCACTTTTTTCAATGAATATACATTCTTTCTTAATACTCATTTAGTGTGGATGAATATAGTCCTACGTTCTTGACACTGAGTGGAAAATATTCCTTGCATTCTAATTTTGCAGTTTGAAACTGAAATGATAAGCCGATACTTATGCGATAATAATATCTCTGCAAAGGTCAGTTTTCCATTTTTCATAGTTGCATGAATTATAACTTGCATGTAACTCTTGGCGAGGAATGGTAAAATCTGACCACATAGTAAAATGCTATTCAGAGTTACCACAGTGGCATCCCTGCAAAAGATCGTAGTCGTGTGCAGGAGTTGTTTTTCACTAACAAGATTTGTGTGGTAAGAATATTACCCTGTTCATGCCTTAATCCTGTATTATGCTCTTTTCATTATGTTACGGATATGTTTCTTTTTCCTTTCTTTTTCTATATGTAGCAAAATTCAACTTTCGGATTCTTGGATGATTGACTTATATGTTTTCATGGAAGGTTGTTGCAACTGTGGCCTTTGGCATGGGCCTTGACAAGAGGGATATTGGTGCTGTAAGAGAAACTATACTCTTTTAACTTTTTTTTCCTTTTCTGGAAATACTCATGATTAGGGTTGCTCATCGAATTATATTCACTTGAATTGTAACCTGAGAAAAGGCAACAGTTGGTGTCTGTACTGAACAGCATATTAAACTTTGCAGTGCACAGATGGGTAGGTCGATATTAAGCGTGGCTTGTGCTCCTAGCTTCTTAGAAAGTCCATAGAAAATGTCTGGTAGTTCCACCCCACAAAGAGAGTCAAGGCCTATTTAGTAGACACTGTAGTCATTAGCATGCATACATGAACACATGTGTGCACATGTTTACTTCATGATGGCATATATCTGCCTATATGCTTGCTGGCTTATTGTTTAGAAATTGTTTCTGGAAGTCCTAATTGCATCTTTTTCAGGTGATTCATTACACCTTGCCAGAAAGCTTGGAGGAGTATGTTCAGGTGGAACTTTCTTCTAAACCACTGAATGGTTAAAAGATGTTCTTTATCTCAGAATTTGTTAACAAAATGAATGATAAAATTATATAGGAGATCGGACGTGCTGGACGGGATGGGAGGTTGTCCTATTGCCATCTTTATTTTGATGAGGATACATATTTCAAACTTCGCAGTCTTATGTATAGGTTGTTAAATATGATTACATCTTCTATTAACTTCCGTTTTTCAAAGACTTTCATAGGTTTAAAAGTGGTTCACAACTTTACTGTATTGTGTTCTCAGTGATGGCGTGGATGAATATGTGGTGAACAAATTCCTCTGTCAAGTATTCACCAGTGATGAGAACTTGCATGGGAAAATTTGTTCGTTGATTAAAGAAACTGCATCCCGCAAGTTTGATATGAAAGAAGAGGTCCTTCCCTGCTACTGTTGCTGTTCGGTATTCTGAATTTTGATGTCGAGTCATGATAGAAGAATCACTTACAAGGAGTTTCAGAAGCTGTGTACTAAGATATTCTGTTCCTGGTATTTGTTTTGGCAGGTGATGCTCACACTTCTAACACAGTTGGAGTTGGGTGAAGTGCGGTATTTGCATTTACTTCCAGAGTTAAATGTAACATGCACTTTGAATTTTCATAAGGTAGGTAGCAATCACGTTTTGAGGTTTCTGTTTTCTCATGATTTAACTTTGAGCTAAATGTTACAAGATTGACCTCTTGATGATTGAATATTGATGTACTTGCATGAATGCAGACATCCCCAGTTTTGCTTGCTAGAAATGATGCTGTTGTTGCTGCAATTCTGAAAAAGTGAGTATGATTAGTGGTTTTGATTGCACAAAGAAATTGAATGACTTTTCATGAAGAAACAAGTGGTGAACCAAATTATGCTTGATGAGATTTGTCAGGTCTGAGACTAAGCAAGGACAATATGTGTTTGACATACCGACTGTGGCAAATAGCATTGGAGTTACAGCTACCATCCTATCAAACCATTTACAGAATTTAAAGGTTTGAATACACTTAGAAAGAAAATCTTATTTTGAGAAAAATTAACTATTTGAGTTGAAAACATAAAAAGGGGAAGGCTGAATGGGATTATGGTACCTGCCTATTTTTGCTTTCATTTGTATATTTCCCCCGTTTGATTGGTAAGATTTGTCCCAACCCTATCCCACCTATGATATCTTTTAAAAAAGAAGCCAATTGTCTCATATGCTTCACTTGACTTGTTCGAAGTTTATGGAATGCTTATAGTTACAGATTGGGCCTTTGATAAGCTACCATGTTTTATTATCTTCTAAAGGTGGAAAAAGTACTGTATTATCATCCCCCCATGTATTTATACCATGGTGCTCATGTAACCTCTCTTTTTTCCTTTTGATATAATTTTAGTTGAAAGGAGAAGTAACATATGAAGCGAAGGACCAAGCCTACTGTTATACAATTGTTGAAGTCCCTGCAGATCTTTGTTCTCTATCAGCACATCTTACAAAATGGTTATCAGAGGTGGAAAGTTGCAAGGTAAACGATGATATGCTATCAGATTAAACAAGTGCTTATAGCTGCTGTTCAGTAGCAATGGTCTTAAACAAGTGCTTTTTCTTGTTCATATCTGTAAGGAACCAGTTCGAACTGATGCTAAAGTGGGCCTATTGGTAAACCCATATATGAAAATGGTATCAGCTCTTGGTTGTTAGAACCCTGTTGATGGGCTGTTCTGGGTTCTTTTAACTTTTGTGCGTGTTCAATGTGCATGCCTGCATGCTCTCTGTACTAATGATTTGTTATCTGCTTTTGATTTAGGTGCGGAAGTTGGACACAATGTTTAATGCGGCAGTCTTTGCTGTAAATGCTTGTGAGAAGGTGCAAGGTTGTTGTGATGCCCAGCACACACTATGTTTGCAAAGGAATATTTTGCAATATTTCAATGAAGATGATAATTCTGAAGTCCCTAATAAGATGGGTAAAGACAGGTTGGTATGATGACTTGACATCATCCTCACCTTCCTCCAGCAAAATTCTTCACCAATGATGTCATTATACTAGTTGACATTTGGCTGTTGAAACTTAAAAATCGTTTTAAATGTCTTGCTTGCCCATATGCTTAATTTGTGCATGAAAAGTTTTGCGTTTCTAACTCGCTTGTCCGTATGCTTAATTTGTGGCATGAAGATTTCTTTTTCTAATTCGCTATGTACTGATATCATTATCATTTACATGTGCAGCCGATTTTTGCGAGCAGATATAAAAGTAAGAACCTACATATTTGATTAGATCCTAAACTCGAGGCAGCTCATGCTTGGCAGTTCTAATGTATTGGCTCTTCTTGGAATGACAGGTCTTTCTGCAAAGCAATTCACAGGCCAAATTCACCCTAGAGCTGTTGCAAGGATAATGCATGGCATTGCAAGCCCATCCTATCCTTCCACATTCTGGTCTAAAACTCACTTCTGGTATGTAAAACAAAACTGGATCTCAGAATTGTCATTTGATTTGGAGGGTTGGACACCATTTAAAGTTTTTGAGCTACGTGCTTGGCAATTTGCTTTTCTATGGTTTCAAGTACAGAACATTTAGAATTTTTTTTTTATAGCTAATATGCTAATTCTGTATTACAGGGGAAGATATACAAATATAGACTTCCAGGTGGTAATGGAAGCAGCAAAGGCAGAATTGATCAATTTTGTGAGGAAAGATGCAGTGTAGCTTCTTAGAGTCAGGCATGCTGTCTTGTATAGCAATCAAGAGGATGGCAATTGAAGGTAATAGATAGAAACTATCATATGCTAAAATATTGTCAATATACTGCCACCAACTAATTTTTCACTGTAAGCAAAGAAAGATGTGTTCCATTTTCTGTTTATTGTTGCAGTTTGGAATCAGATAAACAAAATTTCTCAAACTCTAGGGCTCCAGGAACTCAGTTATACCATTAGTAGGTAAGCAGCAACCTGCTCCTCTCTCTCTCTCTCTCTCTCTCTCTCTCTTATCCTTGTTGTCACAGGAATGGCAAAGCCCAAATCTACATGAACACAAAGAATAAGGGTTTATTAAGGGCGGGCCATATGAGGTTATAAAGATTCAAAGCTCGGAATGGGAAGGATCTGAACTCAGGCAGTTGGTTGAGTTGAAGAAGGGTGTTGTCATTATCGATGGATTTGATATGCAAAAAAGTAGATAAAGAAACGTAAACTATGCAATTAAGTTTTAATAATGATCGGTTTACGAGTCAAATTATCTGAAAGGTGGAAAGGTTGCTCTAATTGGATTATGGCAGAAGTATTTTGGACGTCTTGTCGCTTGCCACGATAGCGGTTTACTATAAGACGCTACTGCTGGAGAAATTTCATGAGTTTTTGTAAAGTAATATGTTACAAATATTAGTTATATGTGCAAAGTTTACAGATAATCCATCCAACTTGGTCCATTTGGAGATAATTAAGATATAGAAAGAAGCCTTCTGATAATAAAAAAAGCTTTGGAAAAAAAAAAACCAAAATTTTCAAGTCTTCTTAGGGATTGGAACCCATTTGGATTACTTGCACAACTCAAACAATCATTCATTCATTCATGGTAAATTTTATTTCTTCTTAGGGATTGGAACCCATTTGGAAGACGTGCACAACTCAAACAATCATTCATTCATATGGTAAATTTTCAATCCTTCTTAGGGATTGGAACCCATTTGGAAGACTTGCACAACTCAAACACCCATTCATTCATGGCAAAATTTTAAAAGTAAAAAGAGTTAAAGAAAAACGAAAAAAGGCAAAGGGAAGCCATAATAATACGCCGCAGTTGGGGGTATATTCTAGCAATGTTTAGAAGAAAGAGGCATATTCAGTTAAAAGACTAGAGGCAAGGACCGTTAGTTATGCTTATGAGAAAGCTAGAAGAAGCAAGCAACCAAATACATCGACAAGAGACGACCAAAAACCATAGCTGCGATGGCTCATAATACTCATAGCTGGTAGTACCATGAAAGAAGAAGGAACCCACCTCCTCTGCTCTGACCACTTTTGCTTGTTTTCAAACATAACGACACCAAAAGGCTAAAACTTCGTAGATCGTTGTAGAATCAGTCAGTCCTTATTATCACGTCACGCTCTCCTTCTCTCCTTCTCTTCCTCCTCCTACGCGTACAAACTAAAAATCTATCCAGTTTCAGATTGGGTTTTGATTTTTCTGTTTACCCTTTTGAATTTACAATCTCGTTCGAATTCAACCAAGAAAAGGCGATGGTTGAGGTGGCGGCATCTTCGACATCGTCGTCTTCAATCTTCACCAACTACCCTCTTCTCTCTGCTGTTGTAGCTTTCGCCATTGCCCAATTCATCAAGTTCTTCACCTCCTGGTACTTGTCTATCTCTTTTTTACACAATTCTTCGGATTTTGATCTTGCCCAATTCATCAATTCAAGATTTTTGTAATGCATGTTGCTTTGCTTCATAGTTCTTGTCTCTGATTGACTTTTTCAATGTACCCAGAAAAAAAAGGGTTGAATTGAATTGTACCATGCATAGCTTTTGCTAACTAGCATTTGCCCAGATCTTGATTCTTGAGGTGAAAAATGAAATCAATTCACTATTCTTTTCTTTTTAATATTTATATATAAATTTAGAAGGTCCTTTAATCAAAACAACAATAAGCCTTAAAAAATTTACCGACCACACAATGCAATATCATCATTGAATGAGTGTTGGGTGAATTTCATAGCTAGGAGTCTACAAATTGGCTACATTTTTTGATTCAATAGCCATTTGATTCCTATGAGATGGTATAGGAAGGAAAATGAACTTCTGTAGAGCACTTCTTTAGGGGTACTTGTTCTTTCCTTTTGTGACAAGTCTCAAGTGTAGAGATGTTCTTGATCATTTAGGATTGTTGACTATTAGTTTATCCTAAGAGTTCTTAAACCTTGATAGATTTGCAGGTACAAGGAAAGACGATGGGATTTCAAGCAACTTGTTGGATCCGGTGGAATGCCGTCATCTCATTCTGCGACTGTTACTGCTGTTGCTGCAGCCATTGGGTTCCAAGAAGGCGTTGGCGGACCACTCTTTGCAATTGGATTGATCTTAGCATGTGTTGTAAGATCCCTCTCTTCTTTGTTTAGCACTTTGCAGATAACATTTGGGCTTACATTTTTTTATTTAAAAAAAAAAACTTTTTCATAGTCTGAAGAAATCATTTCGGTTTACATTGAATCTTATATTCATCTTGGATAATGATTATACAATGATAATTCAATACTGTGTCAGACTGCAGCCAGCTGAAATATGTGTATTCACAGACTTGAAACATTTTAAATAAATTGATAATGGTTTATTGTTCTCATGTTATTTATAATGCACATGTCATGAGATCTCTAATGTAGAAAATTTGGTGGCAGGTGATGTATGATGCAACTGGTGTGAGATTACAGGCTGGACGCCAAGCAGAGGTTTGAAGTTTGATGTTTTTGCTTCTCCTGGTTCTCTTTTAGCCCCTTCCCGCCCTTTTCTTTATTCTCTTGAGTTTCTGTGTCAACACTTTGTCTAAGAATTAACTTCAGAGAAACCTTGATGTTTGACGACCTTGCTTTTATCATGTTCTTCACATAATTCAGCTTCATCGTATCCTAATAAATTTTGGTTGATTTGGTTATATATGTATTCTCATTGGATATGACTATTCTTCAGGTTTTGAATCAAATTGTGTATGAACTTCCTGCCGAACATCCTCTGGCAGAGAGCAGACCACTACGTGAACTTCTTGGCCACACACCCCCTCAGGTTCTCTATTATTTTTTGACCTGTGAAATTGTTTAATGGATCCAGACTGTGTATCTATCAGTATTGGAAACCTAGAACCTTGATAAAATAAACCTTTTTTCTTATGATGATTGTTGTTCCCAATTGACAGGTTATAGCTGGTGGGTTGCTTGGAATCATCACAGCAGCCATTGGCTATTTGATTACTGTAACAATCAGTCGTACATGATGCTGGAATGGTTTACATCCACATAGATAGTGATACAATATAGCAGCATCTCTTAGTGCCTTATCTGTTATACCTTTGGATTGCAAATTGCAGATCCATCATACGCGGTATTTTCCGACTGCGAATACACAGTTTTTCTTGTCTATAATTCATTAGACTGCGTCCATTTGTATAAACACAAAACATTTGTAAGATGTGATTTGATTGATTCGGTATCTTTTGTGATAAAAACGGTCTTGTTGAGACGATTTGTACCACGTCAGTTTAATAAAGATGCCATATTTTACTTTGGTACTACTTCATCTAAATTCCCATTTTTGCCTTTGTAATCCCAGCAAGGCATTAAGTAGAGATTACTTTTATCATGCTTGTACGCTTTTGAACTTGACAAAGGATGCACATGGGCGACTTGCCAACGGTTGTCCATCTTTCATTCATTCTATTGCTTCAAAAGCAATATCTCCGCCTAACATCTCTATGGCAATGACTTTCGCATGATGCCTCATGCAGTGCCCAAGATTCAGTTTAGATAATACTTTCAAGCATGTGTGCATCCCTTCGGGACGTAACCAATTCACTGTCCATAATTCATATGGTGGTAATTTTTCCATATCTGGTCCATAATTCATTGTCTAGTTTTAATGGAGCTTCTAATTGTCCTTTCACCAATTTGATCGATTATATTATGTTGGAGTTTTCCTCAGTTGGGCCCTCTTATTGAATCTCGGTTCCTCCTTTACAACTTGTATCAATAATGCGTGTTTGTGCGTGAGAGTGAGAATTCAAAAGAATTTACTTGGTAACAAAGTGACATACAGAAGAACACAGTCTGTTACAAGATGTCTCATGTTACGACAAACCTAATATGGAACAAGTAATATCCTGTCAATGGTCTATAAAGTACGTTACTCACATCAAGACCACTTTTATTTCAATACTGCATTGAGTATGCGGCCCCCTCTTTGGCTAGTATGTCAGGGGAAGAAGACAGCTCCTTCCAACCCAAAACAGCATTCCAATAACAAATGAATAAAAAATGAAAACTAAGAATTCTGTCATTGGTGAATTTCTTGATCTCTTCTATTATGCAGTTTTACGCCCAAAGTAGCAGAAAAAACCCTTCTCATTTCTGTTATGGGATCCCCAACAACCCCAGACTTCACACGCCAAGCAACATGCTCATCAGGCCGAACTAGGATGGCTCCTTTGTCAGTCATTTGACAGAGATCCCACCATGATGATGGATTCGATGACTTTTTAACTTCCACAACATCTATGCAATTCTCCCAGGGCGTCAATAATGCCTTACTTCCTGCTTCAACTTGTTTAACACTACCAGCAGGCCACAAGACGCACACCCTAGCAGAAACTTTGAATTCCTCGGCGACTTTGAATGCAGCATGAGCAAGATGGTAGGACGAGTCTGTTGGTGCTATGATGAGGAGAAACTCAATTTTGTCTCCAGATATAAGATCCAGTGTAGAAATAGTAACCTACAGTAGTATGACAGTTAAGATGAATAAACATTGGAAATATAGTTAGTTTCAAAGCAGTTTGGCAGTTTGGCACAAAAATGGGTTACTTCATGTTATTACTTGCAGAGTGAACTAAAACATTTAAGGCTTCCTGGTTTCTGGAGCCACAACCCACTGACGTAGACAAATTTAATGACAGCAAAAAGAAAACCGTTGGACAACACAAGCCAGAACATCTCCAGGCCAGCAGACATTTATCATGTAAATATTGAAAGAAAACAATAGCAACATACCTCACTTGAGGAATTTGACAATATCCTCACATTCATGTGGGGTAGCCTTGAACCCGGATCTACAGAAGGAACATAGTCGCTCCGGCGACCAGTAGGTCCTTCTGGAGCACCCAGTGCATCATCAGTACCAGGAATAAGTGCACCTTCTAGGTACCTAAATTGACAGCCTAGAATTAGACATGTACATATGTGCTTCTTTAGTTGTTGAAGAATTTATCAAATTGATAAACCAATTGAAAAGTTTTCATTCAGTTGCAGAAGCAGTTATGTCTAACTAGTTTGAGAATCAAGTCTGATATGTGTGATACCTGAAACCAAGATCCTCTGCTGGGAACTGGAGTT
Source organism: Prunus fruticosa (assembly GCA_018703695.1). Lineage (NCBI taxonomy): Eukaryota > Viridiplantae > Streptophyta > Magnoliopsida > Rosales > Rosaceae > Prunus > Prunus fruticosa. The sequence continues at coordinate 36,829,860 of CM031917.1, read as the reverse complement.
GGAGACTCTTTCCTTCTTCAAATATCCGTCTTAGATTAGCAAGCCTTGAAGATCCAAGTGGGTTTTTTTCATTCAAAAGAGATTCCGATAGTTGTGCACGACCTATAGTGAAAATTCCATCCAAAATGGCCCTCTGTAGTCCAGATGGTAAGATGGAACCAACCCCCTCATTTATGACTTGATGTACTGCAAATCAAGAAGGAAAGTAATAGCCGCATGTCTCTAACAAACAAGGAAAACAGCTCACCATGCAAAATGCTATAGTAGATTGGTTTACCAGAGTTTGCAACAGTTGGATCAAGACCAAGTGCTGCTGGAACAGTCATGGCTGCTTTAAAGTTCTGAATGCTAAGTTCTGTATTGAAAATGGCAATCTGACAAAAAGGCATAGTATGAAGATTAAAATCCATTCTAATTTCCAAAAAAAGGTTATAAATAAAAGTGAAGAAGAAAAAACCAATACCGGCCTACGTTCTGTTTCATAAGTATGAAGTATTGAAGATGGTGCAATACCCTTCACTACAGAAGCTATTTTCCAAGCAAGATTATGAGAATCTTGAATTCCAGTATTCATTCCTGGACAAATCACATGAAAGGCCAAAAACACATTTGCATGATGAACACCTGGAGAGTTTTCCTCATCTGCATAACAAAAGCAAACTACTAACCAAATCCTCCAGCAGGAGGGAATCGATGAGCAGCATCACCAGCAAGTATTATTCGGTTTCCACAACTTATGAACTTCTCAGCAACTTCAGCATGCATCACCCATGGTTTTATGTCAATCACATTTATGTCACTTAGCTCTCGACCAACCAACTTGAAGATTAATTCCTCACATATCTATGACAAGTAAATCCTTATGAGCAATTATCCACAATGAAGAAGCATACTTATTAAGGCCTTAAATGTAAAAAAATGCCTTCAATTTAGTGGAAACAATCATGAGACTGCGTAGAACAATTTCCATAAAATTAACTTATCTACAATGCATAGCAAATATACCTCAGGACTGAAATCTTCAAGGTTTTGCTGAGGTGGATAAAATGGAATCTGCAAGATGATGAGAGACAATCCATGTAATTGCACATTTATATCACCAAACAAATTCCAAGACACTTTTAAAGCCAGCAATACCTGCAAAACAAATTCCCCTTGCTTGAGATCATGAGCGACAAGGACACCTATAGCTTCAGTATTGAAGATAAAAAACAGCATGCCGGGTCTCTCACTGAGCAAGTACTTCCCAAGATCTCTGCTAGAGAAATGGACACTCACAAGCTTCTGCAAGTCCCTCTTACCTCTCATATCTATTCCAGCCAGCTTACGTACAGTACTTCCAGCACCATCTGTACCAACAACGATATTACATCTGATATTCCTCTCCATACGCTTCCCATCTTTGAGAAAAGATGCAGTCACAGAAATAAAATCATCATTGGCTTTAATGGAAACACACTCATGCCCCATTAATAGTTGCCTTTCCTGAAAAGACCTATGGTTAAGGCCTTCCAACTCGTTAGACATACATAACTTGAAGCTGAGATTTTCAAGCTGCTTAAGTAGTAAACTAATTAGCTTGTACTGTGAGAAGTGTGCGACAGAGGTCGGGCTGACAACTTGCTCAAAATCTGATGACAAAGTGAAACCGGAATGAAACTGCTAAAATACAAAATCCTAAAGCATATTCATACATTAAACAGTCTGCTTATGAAATGTTTGAAAATATTGCACACATGGGCATGTCATCATTGTATTGGAATATCTTAAATAGTTAAAATGTCTTGTTGTCTAATCTCAAAGTTGCATAAGTAAGACTTAAACGCTGTGTGCTAACTGGGAAAAGAATGGAAGAATAAAGAGTTCAATTGCACCTTGGGGTTGCATATGGTCCACTGACCCAAGAATTGAACCATAGAGCGAAGTGCAATATATGAACTTCCTCCATAAATCTACTGGTGGTTGAGACCTCTGAATCTCCTCTGCCAGGCCATCCAATTACGGAACACCTAATAATTTACAAGTTGAAATGAAGCTTGAATTCCTTCAAATAACTCATTTAATTAGATCTTCCAAATATGAAAATCAACCTCCATGGACCGATTGTTGATGAAGTGTGCCTGCGGATGTTTTGAGAAAGTTCTGCTTTTCTCCAAAACTGAACATTTGACCCCTATAAAATAATATTGATACATGATGATTATATATCGAGAACTCATTCGAACTTCCACCAAGAATAAGAACAACTTACAACCAATAGGTGGATATTAAATCATAAACTACAATATATAAATCAAGTAAACAGGAGCTAGTACGTTTCATCAGAGAAAGTTGATTGCCCCAAAAAACAAAAGTTCTTAACTTCCAACAAGAAATTTCAGATTTTAAAACCTTACACTACCTTAACACATGCACCATCACATTCTATAAAACCTCCGCTCAAACACCACTCCTCCAGTAATGTCAAGCATGAATATTAATTAACTAGCACATTGAAATTTCCAACTTACTGCTCCCTTTGTTGACAATTTGATCATAACAATTTATTTATTTATTTTAAAAAAATAACGAAGTATCTTTGAAGGTGAAAACAAATGCCAAGTATAAGCATTCTAAACTTCCTTCTTTCCTCCCAAACTTTCTTTCTAGGCAACAAGCAAGGCCAGAGGACTTTAAAAAAAGTTGGGTTAGAACAAGAACATACCCTAGTTTTGTTAAAAGTATAGACAGAACAAGACCCACAGGTCCTGCACCGACTATCAGAACCGGAAGCACCGTATCATCGCCATTGTTGAATACCTTGGAGTCTGAACAGGCTCTTCTATGTATGTAGCCAGGTGGGCATGCTTGGATTCTGGCATTAGCTTTGTGTAGACAGCAAAACCTCTTGAACAACCTGAAACCGCCATAACCCAGCAGCTGAGCCTGAATCGAAGTTTAGAGCATGGTCACTCAAAGTATGGAACAAGAAAAGTGAAGCAGTGGTGGTTGGTTGGTTGGCTGGCTGGCTTGGGCCTTGGTGGCATGGACTGGAACAAATATTTTGGGCTAAGGTTAGCTTTTAAATAGTTGGGGCTTGGCCTAGTATTTTGTGAAATACATATACAAAATGGGTTCCTCTCAATTGCCCATTAGGGTGAATCTTTGGGTGTCGCATAAACAAATGTCAGGTTCATGAAAAATGGTGGTGACAATTCCAAATTTTCGAAATTGAAAAAGTAAAGTTTACAATTCCAAGCGTACCTATGAAGCTGTATAGTGCTGTGTTCTTCAGTTCCTCTTGAACACACTTTTTTGGGTCAAGTGCCCCTTTTGAACTGTGAAGTGCGGTGGAGACTCTATGCGGGCAAGCCTATGGTGCCAAAAATATGACATGTTAGGCATATACCTCCAAAGAGCAACCATAGTCCTAACCCTCACCGGCCTTCCACTTCCTCTTCATCTTCCTTCTACTGTAACTTTACATTTAGAGGGGTGGCTGGATTCACTGGATTGGCGTGGGGATCGTGAGAGAGAGGAGAAAGCGGTCTAGAGAGGGGTGGCTGGGTTTGCCCGAGGAGGAGGGGGACTGGGTTCGCCAGAGGAGGAGGAGGGGTGGGGAGCGTGCGGACAAGGAGAGCGGTTTAAAAAAAAAAAAAAATAAAAATGTGTTAATTTCTCTTTTTTCTATACCTCATCAGCATTTAACTATTTAACCATTTAACCATCCAAGAATTGGTCAGATTTTAAAACGTTAGGTATTACATTGATGAAATTGAAACCTCGCCCATTTCAATATAACACCCAAACCTCAATGAAATAAAATGTGGTTAGGAAAAAAAAACAAAACAATGGTGACAATTATGCTATTCACTAATGACCTTCTAAAATTAATTAATTTTATAGAAAGATGAGTTACCTATCAAACATATGAAGTAAATGCAACTCAAAAAGGTTGTAACTTCTTAATCGTTGCAATTTCCATTTTGGCTAATAGCTCAGCACACTCTTTATTCTTTAGTCAGGAGTCCTAAAGCAAAATGAATTTTACTCATTGAATTATTAGATTTTATGTTACCCGTTAATTTCAACTTATTCGATTTGGTCAATTACAACCTTGAAAATGCAATGGCATTCTCTTTGTGGATCCAGATCGTCTAGCATAAATGGTGTGCTTTTCCAAATCTTAGTTGCTTAAGAGCATCTTCAAGGAGATGTCAAATGCAAAATGTTAAATTTAAATTTAATGGCTTATGTGGCAATTTGACAATTTGGAAAAAAATTAACTTTATCCTAAAATGCCAAATATCATATTATTGTATTATATTTTTAAAAGCAAATGAAGTCCATGTGATGCATCAAGTTTTAAAAAAGTGTAAGTAATAGTGGGGTTCATGACTTAAAAAATATTAAAATAACATTTGACATCAAGATTTTGATATATTATTTTGACATATTTCTTCCGGCCTTCAAATTTATGTAGGTTATTTGTACTATTCATGTAAATGTACAAAATAAGAAAGTGTAGGGTGTGGAATTTAATAAAAGTAATGATATGGAGGCCATCCTATTTGTACCATATTCGTGTATTATTCTGACGCCGCTGTTGAGTTGACTATGCCATATTATTAAATGAGTTTTTAACATTTTAATCTTTAATTACTTTTTTCCATCATACCGAAACCTAAGAGCTATTTAGTTTTTCACATCGTTGCTAGACCTCCTCCCCTACCCCTACCTCCTATCCTACCTCCTGCCAATCTACCAGTCCTGACAATAAAGCCCAATCCTATGTTTCTTACGTCTACCAAGTGCTCCCCTTCTCCCTTTTTTTTTCGTGCTTTTATTTTTATTTTTAAACATTTTTTTTCCTTTTCTTCCCAAAGGGAGTGAAAATAGATTCGGCAATTAGTTGTTCAACGTTGGTGGTTCAATTGGGTAGATCTTATATTGGGTTCGATTCGAGTGGCAATGTTGTCAATTTGGTTGATGGAAGGAGGAGTGATTTTGATTGGGTGATGGTGGTGGTTCACTGCTTTGCGTGTGGTGGTGACTTCTAGCGACCGTGTTTCGCCGGCTCCTGCCCGCGATGTTTGACCTGGTAGAGTTTAACGTGTTTGTCATGGTTAGGTGGTGTTTTTGGTTTGAGTGGGTTTAATTGTCTGTGTTGGTGGTGATGATTTTACTGGTGGAGGTTATGTTTGAAGATGTTGTACTGGAATTTCATAAGGCTTATTATCACAAAACGTCCTAAGAGTTTACGAAAATGAAAATATTGCATACTTTTTTTTTGGGGTCATTTATGGTCCTCAGGTTAGGACGTGTGATTATAATGGTCCATGTCTTGTCCTTTAGTCCAAAACTCCCGCGAGTTTGCTGATGTGACATATATATTGTAGAATGTGGGCTTCATATATGTGCTACATCAACAAACTAATGAAGTTTTTAAAATAATTTTAAAATCATAAAATTTTAAAATAAAAAAAAGAAGGGTTTAAGGTTCATAAATGGTCCTCAAGATTAAAATCATTCTATAAATGGTTTTTCATTTATAAATAATTTAAAAAAGAAAACCAAAATTTTATGAATTTTAAATGAAAAAAATTTTAAAAATTCTAAGGACCATTGGTGACAGGTGTGTGAACCTTTTGGATGTTTTGCTACATATATATGCCACATTAGCAACTAAGAGAATTTTTGATAAAACTGTAACGAGATTAAATATTTGTGTATTCGCAATGGTATGAACCTTGAGAATCACCGAGTGACAAAAAATAATAATAATTAGTATTCAAGATTATAGTTTCATAAACCTTAGGAACGTTTTGTGATATTAAGCCTTTTCAATAGGATAATCAACTAGACTTCCCGAATCGTTTTCATAAATCAAATTTCAAATATTCGGACATGGCGTGGTCTGTAATGAATGGCAGTGCACTTATAAGGAGGCAAGTAATAGAAAATAGTGGGTTTCATAAACCTTATCGGATGTTTTGTGATATTAAGCATTTTCATAATTATAACTAGGCTTTTGAATTCGTTTTTAAAATCAAATTTCAAAAGATTGGGATATGGGAGGTGGTTTATGTAATCATGGAGCGCACTAGAGGTAGGCAAGAGAGAGAATAGTGGTTAATTTTTTGTCCCTGGCAGATTGGAAACTCCTGTTTATTGTGATAATTAGGGAGACACAATAGAGGAGGAAGGGGAGGGTTAGTGAAGAACCAATTTTGAAGATACTGGGAACAAAACTTCTCATGTGCTTGGGTTTTTGTAACGTGAAGGTAAAAAATTAATAAAAAATTAAAATATTAAAACTTCTTTAATAATGTGACATAGCTAACTTAACAGATACATCAAATAATACATACAAATAAATAGTCTTGTAGTATTACCCATTTAATAACCCCAACATGATTGGATATTACTAACTTTCCTCACAATGCTTGCTAATATGACAGCATGTGAATTATTTGCCTATTCGCCACTTTGCTGCTTACTTCTTTAGCCAAACTACAGGATCCGAATTACGTCCATACAATCATTAATGAACCACTTGGCTCAGACTCGAGAAGCTTCTTCACCTCACCCATGGCCACGTGAAAGCCACAGAGCCCAGACATTGCATCTGAGGGGACTGACACTCTTGTTCATCCTGACCGTCCACGTGTCACCACCTCAAAACACTCTATCAGCTAGTTACCGTTTCAATAGACAACCGTATTTCAAAACCTTTTTTCACTCTCTAGGGACCAGAGCAGTTCACAATATTTTTCGCTGTGGGTTGCTGAAACTCTTCCCAAGAATACTTGGCGCAAATCCTAAACTTGTAAATTGTAAGCAAGAGCAACTTACTTGACAAGTTACTGTCGTGCCAAGTTTTGAGTGATAAAGTTCACAAATTCCCGATGTAACGTTTTGAGGCAATTCGCCGCCGATTTGTAGGAGCTTCACGTTCTCAACCATGCATTTCTTCTAAGTATTTTTAGCGTCAGAGCGGATCTAACTTCATTCGTATTCGCAGGTCACAAAGTTCCATGTTTATAATAAAGGTATAGATTATCTCCAAGGACAAGAGGTTTCTTCTGCAAAACCCATCTGTCAATGGTTGTTTCTGCTGTCCGGAGTCAACCTAAATTCTAGCTTGAATTTTTTTACAGCTGTGTCATCTGTACATCACATCAAAATTACTGAACTAGCCATCTGCCGCTAGTTTTGACCTCTGGGTTTGGGATGTCTTGATTTCAGGCTAATTGGGTTGAGTTTCAACTTCTGGAGATGCAGTTGGCATCGCATAATCCGATATGGGTCCTGTTGCTGCTGCAGTGTTAAAGTTTATATTTTTCCGGGTTTTTGCCGGTAACCATTAATTTTTGTTGATGTAACAATTTTGTCCATTGTATTTAATTACTTCTAAGCTAGGCCATATAATTTCTTGTTTAGTGGGTAGGGAATTATTAGTTAAGGCGTCATGTGCTTCATCATGTTACTCATGTATGATGAAGTATAGTTATTCGTCAAGCTACATAGTTCCCAGTAGGCTTGTATAAAGAGCTTGTTTTTGTTGGGGAATTATTGGGGATGGTTTGTTACCTTGTATCTGATTTTAGCACTAAATGGAATGAAGGTAATTACAAAGATAGGATTTTGGTCCACGTCTGTTTGGCTGATATAATCTCTAATTTCTGTGCAATTGTATAACTGAGAAGAAAGAAAGAAAGAAAAGAAAGAAAGAAAGGAAGTATTGTGTTGAACATGGTTGTGTGGAATGGAGTCTGGGTTTAAGTGGTTATAGAGTTGTCTTCCGGTGTGGCCCATGTGAGTGAGAGAGATAGAGAGAGAGAGGGTG